>CM062292.1:386679128-387050425 GCA_031216915.1 Pictodentalium vernedei
ACACCCCCAAGGGGCACCAAAATCTTTGTAAATCTTCTTCTCATGAACCAGCAGTAGCAGAGACTTGATATTTGGTGTGCAGCTTCCTTTTGAGGTGTAGACTCAGATTTGTTCAAGAGAAGTTTGTGGGGCTATACTTGACGTTGTTATGAGAGGGGCAAAATTTTTTGCCCCGCCCAAAATTTCTATTTTCCAAACCGAGAGGCTGATTTGAACCAAATTTTATGTGAGGGCTTATTGGGTCATGAGTACTTGATTTATGCAAAAAAAAATTTTCCCGCAGCCCCGTGGGAACCACAGGAGCTAAAAATAGAAAAAATTTAAAACGCCCATATCTCCAAAACTGCACGGCACTGAGAATTTTTATTTGGTGTGCAGCTTCCTTAGGACCAACAGAAAGGATTGGTAAAAAAAAATTGCCATCGGTTTTATCATAGGGTACAGTTTCGGGACTTTGAAAAAGTGCTGAGTCAGCACTTTTTAACACTGTAGGCAATGGGAAAAACATTAAAAAATCTTCTTCTCCAGATCCAGCAGGCAGAATCTTTTGATATTTGGTATGCAACATTGTAGGGTGGATCTGATTCAAGTTTGTTCAAATCGGCCCCCTGGGTTCATATTTGGGCTCAGTATAGGAGCCCGATTTCGAACTTAGTGCATTTCAGGCAAATTTCTTAAAAAATCTTCTTCTCCAGATCCAGCAGGCAGAATCTTTTGATATTTGGTATGCAACATTGTGGGGTGGATCTGATTCAAGTTTGTTCAAATCGGCCCCCTGGGTTTATATTTGGGTTCAGTATAGGAGCCCAAATTTGAACTTACTGCATTTCAGGCAAATTTCTTTGAAAATCTTCTTCTCCAGATCCAGCAGGCAGAATCTTTTGATATTTGGTATGCAACATTGTAGGGTGAATCTGATTCAAGTTTGTTCAAATCGGCTCCCTAGATTCATATTTGGGCTCACTATAGGAGCTCGAATTCGAATTTAGTGCATTTCAGGCAAATTTCTTCAAAAATCTTCTTCTCCAGATCCAGCAGGCAGAATCTTTTGATATTTGGTATGCAATGTTGCGGGGTAGATCTGATTCAAGTTTGTTCAAATTGGCCCCCTGGATACATATTTGGGCTTACTATAGAAGCCCGAATTCGAACTTAGTGCATTTCAGGCAAATTTCTTAAAAAATCTTCTTCTCCAGATCCAGCAGGCAGAATCTTTTCATATTTGGTAAGCAACATTGTGGGGTGGATCTGATTCAAGATTGTTCAAATCGGCCCCCTGGGTTAATATTTGGGCTCAGTATAGGAGCCCGATTTCGAACTTAGTGCATTTCAGGCAAATTTCTTAAAAAATCTTCTTCTCCAGATCCAGCAGGCAGAATCTTTTGATATTTGGTATGCAACATTGTAGGGTGGATCTGATTCAAGTTTGTTCAAATTGGCCCCCTGGGTTCATATTTGGGCTCAGTATAGGAGCCCGATTTCGAACTTAGTGCATTTAGGCAAATTTCTTAAAAAATCTTCTTCTCCAGATCCAGAAGGCAGAATCTTTTGATATTTGGTATGCAACATTGTGGGGTGGATCTGATTCAAGTTTGTTCAAATCGGCTTCCTAGATTCATATTTGGGCTCACTATAGAAGCTCGAATTTGAACTTAGTGCATTTCATGCAAATTTCTTAAAAAATCTTCTTCTCCAGATCCAGCAGGCAGAATCTTTTCATATTTGGTAAGCAACATTGTGGGGTGGATCTGATTCAAGTTTGTTCAAATCGGCCCCCTGGGTTTATATTTGGGCTCAGTATAGGAGCCCAAATTTGAACTTAGTGCATTTCAAGCAAATTTATTAAAAAATCTTCTTCTCCAGATCCAGCAGGCAGAATCTTTTGATATTTGGTATGCAACATTGTGGGGTGGATCTGATTCAAGTTTGTTCAAATCGGCTTCCTAGATTCATATTTGGGCTCACTATAGAAGCTCGAATTCGAACTTAGTGCATTTCAGGCAAATTTCTTAAAAAATCATCTTCTCCAGATCCAGCAGGCAGAATCTTTTAATATTTGGTATGCAACATTGCGGGGTGGATCTGATTCAAGTTTGTTCAAATCAGCCACCTGGATTCATATTTGGGCTCACTATAGAAGCTCGAATTCAAACTTAGTGCATTTCGGGCAAATTTCTTCTTCTCCAGATCCAGCAGGCAGAATCTTTTGATATTTGGTATGCAACATTGCGGGGTGGATCTGATTCAAGTTTGTTCAAATCGGCCCCCTGGATTCATATTTGGGCTTAATATAGAAGCCCGAATTCGCACTTAGTGCATTTCAGGCAAATTTCTTCAAAAATCTTCTTCTCCAGATCCAGCAGGCAGAATCTTTTGATATTTGGTATGCAACATTGCGGGGTGGATCTGATTGAAGTTTGTTCAAATCGGCCCCCTGGATTCATATTTGGGCTTAATATAGAAGCCCGAATTCGCACTTAGTGCATTTCGGGCAAATTTATTAAAAAATCTTCTTCTCCAGATCCAGCAGGCAGAATCTTTTGATATTTGGTATGCAACATTGTGGGGTGGATCTGATTCAAGTGTGTTCAAATCGGCTTCCTAGTTTCATATTTGGGCTCACTATAGAAGCTTGAATTCGAACTTAGTGCATTTCAGGCAAATTTCTTAAAAAATCTTCTTCTCCAGATCCAGCTTCAGAATCTTTTCATATTTGGTAAGCAACATTGTGGGGTGGATCTGATTCAAGTTTGTTCAAATCGGCCCCCTGGGTTTATATTTGGGCTCCGTATAGGAGCCCAAATTTTAACTTAGTGCGTTTCAGGCATATTTCTTAAAAAATCTTCTTCTCCAGATCCAGCAGGCAGAATCTTTTGATATTTGGTATGCAACATTGTAGGGTGGATCTGATTGTGATTCATGACGTATTTATTTGTAAAGTTGATAGAATCTTGGACAAAATTTGCAGAAAAGATCTACTATAGAAGGGGTGGTATCCAGGGTGAACCGTTTACCCAAATCTAGCAGTACTAATGCATTATTCACACAAATCTTCGTTCAAATTTTATGACCCCTCATTGGAACACACGCATTCAGCTCATTCCAACAAAGGTCATATGCCATGTTTTCGAGACAAAGGAATAAAAATTTTAGTTATTCATGAAATTTTTAGGCAACTGTTGTCTGTTATTCACATTGCTTCATGAAATTTCAGTACTTTTAGAAGTTACCTCAGTAATCAAGGGTTAATTCCCCTTAATTAAATGTCGCCTCTAAAAAACAACCACTTTGCATATCTTACCTTTTTACCAGCATAACTGCCAAAACTTGTCAGCATTCTTCGCAAAAATCGCTATTCAAATTTTAATTTTTGTCTCTTAAACATACATGTACTTATCGCTTGTAAATACCCCATTGGAATGAGCTTTTTGAGCTCATTCCAATGAGAGGTCGCACACCATGCTTTTTGAGTCAGAAAAGCAATTTTTTTAGTTATTCCAGAATTTCGTACGTAAAACACAGCTTTATGACTTCACATTAAAATGAGCTCTCTAAGCTTGTTCCAATCAACATTCACGCACTATGTCTTTCACACAAAAAATAAAATTTTCCATTTATTCAGGAATTTTGTTTGCAAGAACACTCTTACCCCCCCCCCCCCCCCCCCCCCCCACAAACACACACACACAAACACACACACACACACACAAACACAGACACACACATCTAAAAGTTCGTCAGCAAAAAAACAGTTACTTCAATTTTTAAATGCATTATAGGAACAACTTGCCTAATCAAATTTAAATACTTTTGCATCATTCTGTATCTAGAACAAACCATTTACCATATCTTTACGCAAAATTCTCCAGCATCATTCACAAAAAAACACCATTATTTATATATTCACATTTCTGTCTCAAAAATATACCTGATCTTCCCATACCCCTATTGGAATAAGCTGTTTGAGCTTGTTCCAATGATGATAAAAAAAATAAAATTTGTGAAAATTTTTGTTTTCTTGCATGCAAATATATACATGTAGCACATGGAAGATATCCACAGTTGGGGAGAGATGTCCAAGGCTATCTCTTCACATTCCTTGTTTGTGCTTCATGCTAAACCAGTTTGTCTGCAGAGATAAATTTGCTTTATTAAAAATCATTGGAGATTGGCCACACACCAATGATTTTAAATAAAACTAATTTTAGGTAACAAATGTTGAACTTCAAACAAAATCTATCACTCAACCAGTTAATGTTGATGAGGCATGACATGTTGAAGGTGACCTAAAATACTTCTTAGAGTCACTTTGTCAGGTGAGCGATTAAGGCCACGTGGGGCCTCTTGTTTGTTAAGGCAGCGTTTCGGTTAAAAAAACAAAACAAACCAAACAGATAAACCGCCCAGCCCTAGTCTATATGTCATATGAGCATATGATTCATCATCAATAAATTGCTAGTCTTTGGGTACCTGTAAGGCTGTCTTGTCAGTTAACTGGTATTCAGATGATTACATGTAGGATTTCAATGGTCACGTGCATAATAAGTGTATTATTAGTCAGAAGCATTATTGTATGTTATGGACCTCAGAAACAATGAATTATTTCGGGGGCGGTCTGTGACAAGTTTGTTAATCATAGCTCATTCCATTTCTAAATCCAGGTTTCCATTAATTTCAGTACCCAATCGAATATAACTTGTCTATATATTCTCGTATATTGGCACGTGTCTGGGAACATAGATATCGGATAGAACACGTCTGGGAGTGTTCTTTATTGGAATTTTTTGTACACCTGAACGGGATCGTCTGCGGGTTACCTTGGAAGTGTGTTTACTTTCCAGAGATTTTCCATTATGATTCTATTGACATGTGTATGTTGAATATATTATATCACCGGTTTTCAACCTATCTACGTATGCCGACTCCGGTATACGTTAAAAGTGGACACTATTAATTACCAGGATCGCCGCGATAGCCTTAGCTTCTGAAGTTGCATTGAGCACCAATTTATTAATAATAATATCTGGGTGCCTGTTCGACGAATATATGTTGTTATTTGGTACCGCTTTTACTGTTTCCAGAGCGCTCCCGTCTTTGTTTTTGAAGAAGATTCATTAAGGGGGGGGGGGGGGAGGAGGGTGTTTTGTAGCTCACCTGACTGAAAGTCAGGGTGAGCTTTTCTGATCACTCTTCGTCCGTCGTTTGTCATCCGCCATCCTGCGTGAAGGTGGTGTTTGAGCCATTTTCTCCTAAACCAGTGGCCACATTTTAATTAAATTTTATGTAAGTAGTGGTTATGCTGGGGCATTTTGATTTTTATGCAAATTAGGTTTCAGCTCATATTGAGTACAGGGGTAGGGAAAAAATGGCCAAATTTTTTGAAAATCTTCTAATGAAAGACCAGTAGCAGAGACTTTAATATGTGGTATGCAGCTTCCATTTGAGGTGTAGACTCAAGTTTGTTCAAGTTAAGTTTGATGGGCAATATTTGCCTTTGTTCTGAGAGGGGCAAGAATTTTTGCCCTGCCCAAAATTTCTATTTTCTGAACCCAGAGGCCGATTTGAACTAAGTTTAATATGAGGTATTATTGGATTATAAGTACTTGATTTATGCCAAAAAATTTTTTCCTGCAGCCCCGTGGGAAACCGCAGGAGCTAAAAATAGAAAAAAATTAAAACACCCACATCTCCAAAACTACACGGCACCAAGAATTTTTATTTGGTATGAAGCTTCCTTAGGACCAACAGAAAGGATTGGTAAAAAAAAAATTGCCATTGGTTTTATCATAGGGTACAGTTTCGAGACTTTTGAAAAAGTGCTGAGTCAGCACTTTTTAACACTGTAGGCAATGGGAAAAACATTAAAAAATCTTCTCCAGATCCAGCAGGCAGAATCTTTGATATTTTGGTATGTAACATTGTGGGGTGGATCTGATTCATGTTTGTTCAAATCGGCCCCCGGGATTCATATTTGGGCTCACTATAGAAGCTCGAATTCGAACTTAGTGCATTTCAAGCAAATTTCTTCAAAAATCTTCTCCAGATCCAGCTGGCAGAATCTTTGATATTTGGTATGCAACATTGTGGGGTGGATCTGATTCAAGTTTGTTCAACTCGGCTCCCCTGGGTTTATATTTGGGCTCAGTATAGGAGCCCAAATTTGAACTTAGTGCATTTCAGGCAAATTTCTTTAAAAATCTTCTTCTCCAGATCCAGCAGGAAGAATCTTTTGATATTTGGTATGCAACATTATGGGGTGGATCTGATTCAAGTTTGTTCAAATTGGCCCCTGGATTCATATTTGGGCTCACTATAGAAGCCCGAATTCGAACTTCTTCTCCAGATCCAGCAGGCAGAATCTTTTGATATTTGGTATGCACCATGCTTAGGGGGGTGAGATTCAAGTTTGTTCAAGCCAAGTCCCTGGGTTCATATTTGGGCTCACTGCGGTAGCCCGCATTATAACTTAGTTCAAAATGAGGAATTTTCTTTAAAACTCTTCTTCTTCAGTTCCAGCAGTCGTAATGTTTTGATATTTGTATGCTGCATTCTTGTGTGTGTGTGTGTGGGGGGGGGGGGGGGGGATGGGGGATTCACGTTTGTTCAAGCCATGTCCCTAGGTCCATATTTGGGCTCACTGTGGGAGCTTGAATTGTAACTTAGTTCGAAATGAGGAATTTTTAGCTCACCTGAACGAAGCTCAAGGTGAATCGCTTTCCGTCCGGCGTAAACTTTACAAACCCAACTTCTCCGAAGAAACCACTGGCCCAATATTTTTCAAATGTTGGGTAAATGTTTATTACCTAATGTCAATTCAGATTTGTTCAAATGAAGTTGCCCCTCCTCCTGGGTGGGACCACGTCCCCAAGACGCACCAAAATCTTTGAAAATCTTCTTCTCATGAAGCGGCAATAGCAGAGACTTGATATTTGGTATGCAGCTTCCTTTTGAGGTGTAGAATAAAATTGTTCAAGAGAAGTTTGTCGGGCATTATTTGCCTTCGTTATGGGAGGGGCAAAAATTTTGGCCACGCCTAAAATTTTTATATTTTTATACTGTACCAATGACCCAGACTTAGCTGGTGCTAACTCCAACAAAACCAGGGCCAAACACAAATTTTGCCCCCCAATCCCCAAAATTTGCATCCAAAACAAAAAGAAATCATGTCCTAAAGGACCTCCATAGTACGCCTCTACTGCGCATGCGCAGTGACGCAGTCGTCCCGAAATTGGCGCCAATTATCATTCTCTGTTTGGCCCTTCATCAGTCAACATCTCACTGATCTTTGTGCTTGTAAATCTCAGTTTAAAGGATGCCAGACACATAATTTTTGGAGAAAATGTGATTCTAAGGAGGATAGAAGGAGGAGAGGAAAAAGAAGTGGCAAAAAATAATCAGGGCTGTACTTAAAATTTTTTGATGAAATTATGTTAAGTTGCCTATTTTCGAGGCATGGGCCTCTTGTTGTCATTCTTGCTAATTGTTGCACTGCTTATTCAGTGTTTCCTCTCCCCTAGCCTTCTAAAGTCCCCCCTGGCAATTCTCCCATGCTTTTGGCATATTTTTGAGAAGTTTCATTTCTAAAATTTCCTGGGAGAGTTGCTTGGTTACAGAATGTTTTCTGTTATTTTCCCCATAGTTACGTTTTCACCCATGGGTGTATAACGTTTGTGTTCTGCATCTTCCATCTGATGTTCTACAGATTCTCTCCTGGGAGTCTCTGTTTTGCATCAGATAGAGTGTAATTGATGACTGATTCCGGGCCAGTTTTTTCAGTGCCTGGAGTCATGTTTTCTAGTGTGTTTACACTGTTTGTTTTCATTGGCAACAACCTTTTTTGAGGGGGGCTGTTTGCCTTTGTGGTAGTTTATCTCATTATAAGATACATTTATATTATCCGAAAGTGTCTCATTAATTATTTTATATAATTTTAAAATTTTTGACCACACTTTGCCATCGGATCCATCGGGGCTCAACGTTACTTTTCAGCAACTTGGGCTTTTCTGAAAAAATATTTTTTCAAAATTATTTTGTTTTGCAATTGTTTTTTCATTTATTAATGGATCATGTTATTATGTATCTTTGTGTCAGGGGTTTTTGCGAGTAACTAGGACTTATTGTTGTTCTTTCACAATGAAGGGACATTGTTCAAATTGTAATAGGAAGAAATCTTCCTCTGACTTTCATGATCATTGTATTAATTGTAGTCAGTGTTCTCGCATTAATCCCTGTCCTATATGTGAACATTGGGATGAGAAACATTGGAAACGTGTGTCACGATATGTTGTTTCTGGAGAATGTGCGATGCCGGCTCTTTTCTCCACAAAGTCACTCTACTCTCTCAGTTTCTATTTCAGAGGAACCAGAACAGGGTGATGTTTCCATGTTATCTTCTTCAAGTGTGCGTCCGTCGTCACAAATGAATTCAGAGCTAGCGGCAAAAGTGCTCATGGAGATTAGACAAATGTCGTCCGCTAGCTCGCCCGGTGTAGCGTCCATTCACCGAATGGTTCGGCAGCCGGGTTCGTCCGATGCGGTCCAAGAGGAAATTTTGGGTGATGCGAGCACTATAAACATAATAGATGCACACCCAGTGACGGCGGATAGTAAACGAGAACGGAGGAAGCCTTTTAGTCCGGTTCCTAGCTCGTCCAGGTCCAGCCGGGCCGCGAGCGAGAGAGGTCCCTCTCTCGTACAACAACATCTGGGACCAGATGTTGTGGTACAAAATGTGTCTTTAGCGGAGCATACGTCCGTCGCTCGGGACGCTCCGTTGTATAAGCAGTCCGCAGAGACTGTTAAGGCTTCCTCTTCTCGTCGGCGCACACGACCGCACCTTGGCTGCGTGACCGCCGATATTTTACCAGCTTCGCCGATGAAGGATTCTTCGGCGACCAGGTCACACCATCCGGCAGCCAGGGATTCGAGACCGATGGACTCCGGACGTTCGCATAGGAAAAGTATGCGGGAGCCATCTGATGCGGAGCTGCCCTCGGCGAAGCAGCGAAAGACTGCGCCTCCGCAGGTCTCGACGTCGGACATTCTTGTGCAGATAGCACAGCTTATCGCAGCATCCCAGCAGCCGACAGGAACGGTGTCGGATCGAGAATTATCCGACGGCGCTGGGTCGGTACGCTCCGCCGAAGCATCGGGGGCGGACGACCGGGAACATCGGGAGGCCCGACCGGATGGTGAAAGGGATACGGATGAATTGGAGCTATCCCTTTCGGAACAACATAAAGCTGCCGTGGACTTCATCCGGCACTTTCTCCCTCAAGTTGTTCCGTCGAGCCAGATTGCTGCGCTTCCGGACAAGAGAATTATAGCGTCATTGGACTCTGAATTTTTTGAGCGGTTCAGGGACATCGCTCCCGAGTTTCCGTCGCAGTCCAATAATGTTGCAAGAACATTTGAATTATTGAACGACGCTATATTTAAACTTGCTTCCAGGACGTGGAAAGCAGGTTTCTTGTCCGCTAATACTCTTAACCTGCCTTTCATTAATGCAAGGAATAAATTCGATACGGCAGGACAGGGTATACCGAGAGTTCCTCTGCGTATGGACGACGAGGCGGAAGACTTAGAGCTATCATTACCGTCGTCAGCTTCTATTCCAACCGCGGTGTTGGAAACAGCTATTTCGTCTAACAGAGCCAATTTAGATGCCTTATCTTACGCAGATCACCTTACTAAGGCGTTATCACTGCGCCTTCAAGGGGAAGAGTTTCAGGATATACAATCCTCTTTAAGACTTCTTTCAAGGGCAGTAGCTTATTCCACGTGTAACTCCGCCCTTTCCGTGGCAAATCTGGAGTTGGTTAGACGTGACGCAGCCCTAGCTACATCCACACTAGTGGATTCTAAGGTGAAGAACTCTCTTAGAGTCGCTTCGGTCTCAGGAGAACTTCTCTTTGACGGCAAGCTTTCCGCTATTTATGATAAAATTAAAAAGAAAGCTAATGATTCTCTGTTGTTCAGATCGGCTCCTAAGAAGTCGGATACAGCGGACACGAATAAGACAGGCACTTCTGGGTCTAATGCGCCCAGGAGAGGTTCCTATAGAGGTTCCGGTGCGTCCTCTTGGTCTTATTCGAGAGACCGTCAGGATAGCGACTCTCGTTCGGGACGTCCTTCAGGCCGGGACAATCGGTCGGACGCCCCTAGGTCGACGAGGTGAGGTGCGGGTCGTGGAAGACGTGGTTTCTCCTACCGCAGGCCTCGCAGGTCCAGGAGGTGATGGCTTAAACCTCTATCGCGTTCCGGTTGGCGGAAGGTTGTCGAGTTTTTCACAAGAGTGGGCGTCGATTACGGACGACCCTTGGGTGAGAGGAGTGACTTCGGAAGGTCTAAAGATATCCTTCAAACGAAAGCCTCCATTAACTCGAAGTCCAAAGTGGACTCATCTTCCGTCAAATCCACAGAAAAGAGACGCTCTGTTATCAGAGGTGCAGTCTCTTTTAATGAAGAATGCGGTAGAGGTCGTTGAAAACCAGGAATCTCTGGGATTCTACAGCCATCTGTTTCTGGTTCCGAAACCAGACGGCTCGTTCCGTCCAGTCATAGATTTGAGCTGGATAAACAAGCTGATCGTCGCTCCGAAGTTTTATATGGAGACGATTCGATCGGTAAGAGCGAGTATTCGGGTGAACGATTATGCAACGAACATAGATCTCAAAGATGCGTACTTTCACGTCATGGTACATCCGACATTCCGAAAGTATCTACGCTTCGCAGTCCTAGGAGTGGTGTATCAATTCCGGGCGATGTGCTTCGGATTGAATCTAGCACCCTGGGCTTTCACTCGGGTAATGAACTCGGTAATGATCTACTTCCGAGCTCATTCGTCTGCGGTAACGTCGGCCTACCTGGACGACATTCTTCAGAGGTACGGCAACGAGTTAACGCTTCAGAACGATGTTCAGAATCTTCTTCTATTGCTCCGACGTCTCGGTTTTATAGTAAACGAGGAGAAGTCGGATCTGGTGCCATCCAAGTCATTCACTCATCTGGGAATGAGCTTCGAGACGCACAACAATCTCGTTCGTCTGCCGTTAACCAGAGCGAAATTAGTCAGTTGTTACGCTCGCTATTGTCTGCACGCAGACAAAGTCACGGCGAGAGAATTTATGAGACTGATAGGTCTGTGCGGAGCCGCCGCGGATCTCATTCCGATGGGGCGGCTACGCACACGTCCTCTTCAAATTTTCCTGACTCAGAATTGGAGTGTGAAAATTCATTCGCTCGATGTAGACGTTCTCTTGTCAGATCAAGTGAAACAAGAGATTCAGACTTGGGCAAACATTCAGTGGTTAACTCAAGGAGTTCCGCTGCAGTTGCCGGATCCGAGTTTTACCGTTATGACGGATGCCAGTCAAACAGGTTGGGGTGCATCATTAATCCCAACGGATTCGAGATGCCAGGGTCTTTGGGATCCGCAATTCCTGTACAAGCACATAAACATCAAGGAAATGATGTCAGTTTGGCTTGCGTTGCGTCACTGGATGGACATTATTCACAATGCTCATGTCCAAATCCTATCCGACAATACGACAGTAGTGGCGTATATACGGAATCAGGGAGGCACTCATTCAGTTCCGTTGTTCAATCTAACGGAAAGAATCCTTCTGTTTGCGTTAGAACATCACGTTCTTCTTTCGGTCCGTCACATACCGGGTCGTCTGAATGTGCTAGCAGACTCCCTTTCACGAAAGGGTCGCTTGTTGCCGTCGGAGTGGACTCTCAACAAACAAGTATTCAATCAGATTTGCTACCAATGGGAACGGTCAATGATAGACTTATTTGCGACACATCTCAACAATCAGTTGCAGACGTATGTGTCTCCGTGTCTGGATCCAAGAGCATTTGCAGTAGACGCTCTGTCGATCCCTTGGGACGGAATGATAGGATATGCGTATCCTCCAGCGCCGTTAATTCAACAAGTATTGCTAAAGATAAAACAATCTCAATGCAAGATTCTGTTGGTAGCATCTCTGTCGCCACAGAGACCGTGGATAAATCTACTCAGGTGTCTGTTGTGGGACCTACCGCGGAAGCTTCCTCCACGAGAGGATCTTCTTTCGCAGGGGAAATCGCGCCAACTCCATCACAACCCGCAAGGTCTCAACCTTCACGTTTTTCCGTTGTGCGGTCCTTCTTGCATGGCAAGCACTTTACAGGACGAGCAGTGGACGCGATTTCTAACTGTAGGAGGACCTCCTCTTCGCTAAACTATGCGGCTAAGTGGAAGGTTTTTCGTCGTTGGTGTAGGGATCATTCTGTAGATATATTTGATCCCTCTATACCAGACATTGCAAACTTTCTAGTATACTTGTTTGACGAAATCAAACTGCAGCCTGTTACTATAAAGGGTTATAGATCTATGCTATCTGATACCTATGCTCATCATGATAGTTTACAAATTGGATCTAATGTCTCTTTATCGAAATTGGTTAGAAACTTTTCGATAAATAGACCCAGAACTCTTAGATTAATTCCTAAGTGGAATTTAGCTTGGGTTCTCCTTAAATTGAAGGAAAAGCCATTTGAACCTCTTGGGACAGTAGATTTCAAATTCTTATCTTATAAGACAGCTTTTCTCTTAGCTTTCTCTTCTGCCAGAAGAGTCAGTGAGCTTCATGCACTATCGGTGGATGATTCTCATTATCGTAGTGTTGGGAACACTATCTCCTTCACTACTAATGTGGGTTTTTTAGCTAAGAATCAGGCTCCTAATAAATATCCGGAACCTATTGTTATTAAGGCTCTTCCGTCTTCAGACGGGCGTAGGCCTTTACTCTGTCCTGTTAGAGCACTACGTATCTATAAACAGAGATCTCAGTTTATCAGAAAGGGACGGAAACGTTTCTTTCTGTCTTTGATGCCTAATAGAAAGGACATTTCAGTCCATTCTATTGCTAGATGGATTCAGTTAACTATCCGTACTGCTTATGAAGATTTATCTTCTTCTCAGAAGTCTGTGCTTAAGATTTCTGCTCATGAAGTAAGAGCTCTTTCTACTTCCTGGGCTTATGCTAATAGTGTTGCTATTACAGATTTAATGAAGGCTGCTTATTGGTCTCAGCCATCCACATTTACGAATTTTTATCTCAGAAATATTGAGTCCATTTCTGGAGACCTGCATTGTTTAGGTCCGTTATCTGTTGCTCAGAATGTCGTCCACTAAACAGTTGCAACTATAGTTATGCAGGCTTTCTGTTCCGGCAGTGACTCCGTCCGGCTGCCCTCTTCGCTCTGGGCTATTTGACCCAGGGCAAGGGGGCAGGGGGGGGGGGGGCGGGTGTTCCCTTAGGTCACCTGCTTTATAGTGAAAAGCAAGGGAATGCCTCCTCCAAGTCAGTATTTCTGAGTCGCTTCCGGGATGGTTTTAAAGTGTAATATTAATGTTTTAATTCATTCATGTCTTATTTTTAAAGTGTAGCTCGGTGTGATGCATTTGTATATGTCAAGTGTCAAACGGGCTTTAATATACAATACTCGGACACTTTTAAATGATTATAAAGAGTCTCAATTCTCTGGACTACTTTATTTATTGGCTTGCTTTAAAAATAATTAGTATAAGGGTTATACTGGATGTTAATAGAGAACATGTATGTTATTGTGCTCAATTATTAAGGGTAGTGTATCTTTCTAATTTAATATTAAATAAGAAAGATACATGTAAAGCCTAATACTCCTTTTCTCCTTAAGGGGTTACCTCTTTACTATATAATTGAGCTTATTGGATTTTCCTCTATGTCCTAGGCCCTCCAGCCTGTTTACTATTCAGCTAAGTCTGGGTCATTGGTACAGTATAAAAATGTTAAAAAATTTATAGTAATTTATATATTTTTTATACTTACCAATGACCCAGACGGGGATGGCCCTCCCTGGAGTTGGGAACTCTTGCCTCCCCGCTGAGTACATAGCGCTGACCAGGCACTGCCAGTAAGAATGATAATTGGCGCCAATTTCGGGACGACTGCGTCACTGCGCATGCGCAGTAGAGGCGTACTATGGAGGTCCTTTAGGACATGATTTCTTTTTGTTTTGGATGCAAATTTTGGGGATTGGGGGGCAAAATTTGTGTTTGGCCCTGGTTTTGTTGGAGTTAGCACCAGCTAAGTCTGGGTCATTGGTAAGTATAAAAAATATATAAATTACTATAAATTTTTTAACTTTCTGAACCGTGAGGTCGATTTGAATCAAATTTGATATGAGATGATAATGGGTCATAAGTAGTTGATTGATGCCAAAAAAATTTTCTCATTGCCCCATGGGAACCTCGGGAGCTAAAAATAGGAAAAACCTTAAAACTGCCATATCTCCAAAACTACACGGCACAGAGAATTCTTATTTTGTATAAAGCTTACTTTTATCCAGTAGAATAGAATAGAATGGTTAAAAAAAATCCCAATCGGTTTGATCACAAGGTACTTTTTCAGGACTTTGAAAAAGTGCTGAGTCAGGACCTTTTAACACTGTAGGCAATGGGAAAAAGATTAAAAAATTTTCTTCTCCAGATCCAGCAGGCAGAATCTTTTGATATTTGGTATGCAACATTGTAGGGTGGATCTGATTCAACTTTGTTCAAATCGGCCCCCTGGGTTCATATTTGGGCTCAGTATAAGAGCCCGATATAGAACTTAGTGCGTTTCAGGCAAATTTCTCAAAAAATCTTCTTCTCCAGATCTAGCAGGCAGAATCTTTTGATATTTGGTATGCAACATTGTGGGGTGGATCTGATGCAAATTTGTCCAAATCGGCTCCCTAGATTCATATTTGGGCTCACTTTTGAAGCTTGAATTCGAACTTAGTGCATTTCAGGCAAATTTCTTCAAAAATCTTCTTCTCCAGATCCAGCAGGAAGAATCTTTTGATATTTGGTATGCAACATTGTGGGGTGGATCTGATTCAAGTTTGTTCAAATTGGCTCCTTAGATTCATATTTGGGCTCACCATAGAAGCTCGAATTCGAACTTAGTGCATTTCAGGCAAATTTCTTAAAAAATCTTCTTCTCCAGATCCAGCAGGAAGAATCTTTTCAAATTTGGTATGCAACATTGTGGGGTGGATCTGATTCAAGTTTGTTCAAATCGGCTCCCTAGATTCATACTTGGGCTCACTATAGAATCTCGAATTCGAACTTAGTGCATTTCCGGCAAATTTCTTCAAAAATCTTCTTCTCCAGATCTGCAGGCAGAATCTTTTGATATTTGGTATGCAACATTGCGGGGTGGATCTGCTTCAAGTTTGTTCAAATCGGCCCCCTGGATTCATATTTGGGCTCAGTATAGGAGCCCAAATTCGAACTTAGTGCATTTCAGGCAAATTTATTAAAAAAATCTTCTTCTCCAGATCCAGCAGGCAGAATCTTTTGATATTTGGTATGCAACATTGTGGGGTGGATCTGATTCAAGTTGTTCAAATCGGCCCCCTGGGTTTATATTTGGGCTCAGTATAGGAGCCCAGATTTGAACTTAGTGCATTTCAGGCAAATTTCTTTGAAAATCTTCTTCTCAAGATCCAGCAGGCAGAATCTTTTGATATTGGGTATGCACCATGCTTAGGGGGTGAGATTCAAGTTTGTTCAAGCCAAGTCCCGGGGTTCATATTTGGGCTCAATGTGGTAGCCCGAATTATAACTTAGTTCAAAATGAGGAATTTTCTTTAAAAATCTTCTTCAGATCCAGCAGTCGGAATGTTTTGATATTTGGTATGCAGCATCCTTAGGGGGGTGAGATTTAAGTTTGTTCAAGCCATGTCCCTAGGTCCATATTTGGACTCACTGTGGGAGCCCGAATGATAACATAGTTCAAAATGAGGAATTTTCTTTAAAAATCTTCTTCAGATCCATCAGTCGGAATGTTTTGATATTTGGTATGCAGCATCCTTAGGGGTGAGATTCAAGTTTGTTCAAGCCATGTCCCTAGGTCCATATTTGGACTCACTGTGGGAGCTCGAATTGTAACTTAGTTCAAAATGAGGAATTTTCTTTAAAAATCTTCTTCAGATCCATCAGTCGGAATGTTTTGATATTTGGTATGCAGCATCCTTAGGGGGGTGAGATTCAAGTTTGTTAAAGCCAAGTCCCTGGGTTCATATATGGGCTCCCTGTGGGAATCTTTGGATATTTGGTATAAGCTTTTCTTAGGAGGAGCAGATGCAACTTGTTGAAATCAATTCTCTGGGTTGATATTTAGGCTACCATGTCAGGTGAGCGCCCTCAGGCCCCTTGGGGCCTCTTGTCTTAAAAAATCTTCTTCTTTAGATCCAGCAGTCGGAATGTTTTGATATGTGCTGTGTAGCATCCTTGGAGGGGGGGGGGGGGGGTGGGGGGAGATTCAAGTTTGTTAAAGCCAAGTCCCTGGGTCCATATTTGGGCTCCCTATGGGAGCCTGAATTATAACTTCGTCATTATGAGGAATTTTTCTTTAAAAATCTTCTTCTTCAGATTCAGCAGTCGGAATGTTTTGATATTTGGCATGCAGCAACCTTAGGGGTGAGATTCAAGTTTGTTCAAGCCAAGTCCCTTGGTTCATATTTGGGCTCACTATGGGAGCCTGAATGACAACTTAGTTCAAAATGAGGAATTCTCTTTAAAAATCTTCAGATCTAGTAGATGAATGCTTTTGATATTTTTTATGCAGCATCCTGAGGGGGTAAGATTCAAGTTTGTTCAAGCCATGTCCCTAGATCCATATTTGGGCTCACTGTGGGAGCTCGAATTGTAACTTAGTTCAAAATGGGGAATTTTCTTTAAAAATCTTCTTCAGATTCTGCAGTCAGAATGTTTTGATATTTGGTGTGCAGCATCCTTAGGAGGGGGTGTGTGTGGAGGGGGGGAATTCAAGTTTGTTAAAGCCAAGTCCCTGGATTCATATATGAGCTCCCTGTGGGAGCCCGAGTTATAACTTAGTTCAATATGAGGAATTGTCTTTAAAAATCATTTTTTTTAGATCCACTGGTTAGAGCTGGGCGGTTTTGAAATTTGCATTTCGGTTCGGTTTCGGTTTCGTACAAAAACTCGGTTTTCGGTTCGGTTTTCGGTTCGGTTTTCGGTTTTTCAAAATATATTGTAGAAATCCACATTTTAGAGGGTAATGTACACATAAAATCTGTCTGTATTTGTCATCCAAGTCATGAGGCTCATATAGCGTGTTGAGTCATTCGGGTTAATCAGTGTTCACCACTCTTCTCAGCTAATGGACATATTGTGTACAGTGTTGGGCTACTGTAGTGGTGGGCAACAGTGGTGGAGCCATGAGGCATCTAGGGAGACCAGCCCCCCCCCCCCCCCCCCCCACTCAAAATCCCACTTGCTTCTCCCATCCTCAAATTTGAAAAGATTCTTTTTGATTCCCTGCCCTCAGTACAAGTACAATACCCTCAGTCCTGAGATCCTCCCCCCCCCCAAAAAAAAAATCTTCACCAGCATGGTCCACAGGACTTCAAACCATGGCTCCACCACTGGTGGGAGCTGCCTTGTTCTGTCAGTGAGATTTGGGGCCTTGTCAAGACAAGATGCAGAAATTCACAAGAAAAGGTTCATTTTAGCAAAAATCAACATTTCCTTATTAGCTTAACTTGACATAGTCAAGATAAGCTATTGCCATCACGCGTGCGGAAGTCTGTTAGTCTGTGAGTCTGTGACGTCTGTTCACATTTTCCTTTAGCACGGGCTACACCCCGCAGTTCTTGTCTGATCGTCACAAAATTTCATATGCAGGTATGGCTGCCCGAGCCCAAAACCCGAAAACCATTAGCACAGTCTACAGGTCGTATTTATGAAGGGATTTCATTGTAACTTGATAGGATGCTTCTGTATAATGCCTAGATGAGAACGTCCCCTTTTGGGCATGATCTATCAACTGTGATGGCTGCCCAAGCCCAAAACCCAAAAACTTTTAGCACAGTCTGCAGGTCATGTTTAATGTGGAGGGATTTCATTGTAACTTGGTAGGATGACTCCTTATGATGTCTAGATGAGAATTTCCCCATTTGGGCATGATCTGCCAACCGTGACGACTGCCCGAGCCCAAAACCCAAAAACCTTTACCACAGTCTACAGGTCATATTTATTGAGGAATTTCATTGTAACTTGGTGGGTTGACTTCATACATGTCTAGATGAGAAGGTCACCTTTTGGGCGTGATTGGGTAACTGTGACGGCTACAGGTGCCCAAAGCCCGAAAATCTTTAGCACAGTCTAGAGGTCATATTTATGAAGGGTTTTCATTGTAACTTGGTAGGATGACTCCAAATAATGTCTAGATGAGAACGTCCCATTTTGGCCATGATCATTCAGCCTTAATGGGTGCCCGAGCCCAAAAACCTTTAGCATAGGCAAAAGGTTATATTTATAGAAGGATTTCATTGTAACCTGTTAGGTTGACTCCATATAATGCCTAGATGATGACATCCCCTTTTGGTCGTGATTGGTCAACTGTGATGGCTACAGGTGCCTGAAGCCCGAAAACCTTGAGCACAGTCTACAGGTCATATTTATGAAGGGATTTCATTGTAACTTCGTAGGATCACTCTAGATGATGCCCAGATGAGAATGTTCCCTTTTGGTTGCGATCATTCAACCATGATGGCTGCCCGAGCCCGAAGCCCGAAAACCTTTAGCATAGTCTACAGGTCATATTTATGAAGGGATTTCATTGTAACTTGGTAGGTTAACTTCATATAATGTCTAGATGAGAACGTCCACTTTTGGACATGATTGGGCTACTGTGACGGCTATATATCTAGATGAGAACTTCCCCGTTTGGTCGCGATCATTCAGTCTTGATGGCTTCCCGAGCCCAAAATCCCAAAACCTTTAGCAAAGTCTATAGGTCATATTTATGGATGGATTTCATTGTAACCTGTTAGTGTGACTCCATATAATGCCTAGATGATGACATCCCCTTTTGGTCGTGATTGGTCAACTATGATGGCTACAGGTGCCCAAAGCCCGAAAACCTTTAGCACAGTCTACAGGTCATATTTATGAAGGGATTTCATTGTAACTTCGCAGGATCACTCCAGATGATGCCCAGATGAGATTGTCCCCTTTGGTTGCGATCATTCAACCATGATGGCTGCCCGAGCCCGAAGCCCGAAAACCTTTAGCACAGTCTACAGGTCATATTTATGAAGGGATTTCATTGTAACTTGGTAGGTTAACTTCATATAATGTCTAGATGAGAATGTCCACTTTTGGACATGATTGGGCTACTGTGACGGCTAAAGGTGCCCGAAGCCCGAAAACCTTTAGCACAGTCTACAGGTCATATTTATGAGGGGATTTCATTGTAACTTGGTAGGATGACTCCAAATAATGTCTCAATGAGAACGTCCCATTTTGATCGTGATCATTCAGCCTTGATGGGTGCCCGAGCCCAAAAATCTTTAGTATAGGTAAAAGGTCATATTTATGGAAGGATTTCATTGTAACATATTAGGTTGACTCCATATAATGCCAAGATGATGACATCCCCTTTTGGTCGTGATTGGTCAACTGTGATGGCTACAGGTGCCTGAAGCCCGAAAACCTTTAGCACAGTCTACAGGTCATATTTATGAAGGGATTTCATTGTAACTTGGTAGGTTGACTTCATATAATGTCTAGATGAGAATGTCCCCTTTTGGACACGATTGGGCAACTGTGACAGCTTCAGGGGCCCAAAGCCCGAAAACCTTTAGAACAGTCTACAGGTCATAATTATGAAGGGATTTCATTGTAGCTTGGTAGGATGACTCCAAATAGTGTCCAGATGAGAATGTCTCCTTTTGGTTGCGATCATTCAGCCATGATGGCTGCCTGAGCCCCAAAGCCCAAAGACCTTTAGCACAGTCTACAGGTCATATTTATTAAGGGATTTCATTGTAACTTGGTAGATTGACTTCATATAATGTCTAGATGAGAACGTCCCCTTTGGATGCAATTGGGAATCTGACGGCTACAGGGGCCCGAAGCCCGAAAACCTTTAGCACAGTCTACAGGCCATATTTATGAGGGGATTTTTATGTAACTTGATAGGATGACTCGTTTTGGAATAATTTCACTGTAACTTGGTAACTTTTGTTGATATACGTTAACTGTGAGGGCCACATACATTAACTGTGAGGTCATATTAACCCACCCCTCAGCTCTTTAGTACAGTGTACACCTAATATTATTTTTATCCTAAACATAGCACACAGGGAACAGAAATGAACATATTCCCAATTATCACAATTCTTGTCTTATTTCATAATCCTTTCATAAACATTGAACATTATCCTTTTCATCAAACACAACACACAAGTTAAGCTACAGTGTCATTGACACTTTCATTTTTTATGGAGTCGCTAAGCTCTCACCCTGGTTTTGGTGGCTAATGTGCAATTGTTGTGCTTATTTCGGTAATTATCACATCGCTTGAAAATAGACGTGCCCCGTGTTTCTTGGTGGTTCCTGCTTCAAATGACAGTGGAATAAGAGGAACACAAATCATATTTCTTCTGATTTTGATAACTATTGTTGAAGTAAGTCGTGATATACGAATCACTTTTATTGGTAACTCACCAATGCTTTCACAATATCTCTCCTAATTTCGACTGTAGAGGTTCGTTTTTTTCTTTGATTCTGCCCAAACATAGAAATTGGGCGAAATGGGCGGTGCCAAAGCAAGGATATTACCAACTTTACTTTGCCCTCTTGGCTGATCCCTTCGTTGATTTAATTTTTATCTCAGTCAAGACAGGCGATTGATATTTTTGAAGGGAGACTGCTGCATAATGGGATTTGAAAGAAAGTTTGCAATATTGCATCTTGGGATTTGTTGTGTTTACAAAATACACATGGTCATGACACATGTTGATTATAACATCTTTGTATTGGGAATGCAGCGTGTGTACCTGACAGACCAGCAGTACTGCTCGATTCCTTAAAGTAAGTTCAAATATTATACAAACAATTCCCAATAAGTTTAAAAAAACTTTCAATAGTTACCTGCCATCCATTTAATAGGATGTGTTCTATTTTAATTTAACCATTTTATTGTTGACAAAAAACATAACTGCCAATGCGCAGCGTTATCTATGAGCATGTGACTTCAGAGAACGCGCCAGTAGTCGGTTAATTAACATAATTTACTCGTCATTTTTCCCATGTGAACTTTGAGGTTTTAAAACTCAATAAATTTTATGTTTACCTCCAATCTAATTTACAACGTGCCGTACGCAGATGATTTTGGGTCAAAGGTAATTTATAATACTTTTACACCATATATTGTCAGGTAACTTGCAATACCTCTTTGGTCGAATGTGCCCGGTTCATTAAATTTACTTTACGATTCTTGAATTGCATGTGTGGATTTTTACGTAAGACTTTTTAATTTTTCATATTCCATCTGCTGGTGGTTCTATAGATATTGTTTAAGATACAAGAAATTTGCTACCACTATTTGTGGGGGGAGGGGGGATTTGTTGTCAGTCCTCTCGAAGTAAGCATAAATGGCACAGCATTTACCTTTGCCCGACATTTAAGCCTTTGGCGTGCGGATGAGTGATCATAAACTTAACCAATTCTGGGAAATTTGTTGAAACCGAAAGTCGCGTTTTTTTGTTAAGGTGGCGGTTCGGTTTCGGTTTAAAAAAAAAAAACGAACCGAACCGAAAAACCGCCCAGCCCTACCACTGGTCAGAATCTTTGGATATTTGGTATAAGCTTTTCTAAGGAGGAGCAGATGCAACTTGTTGAAATCAATTGTCTGGGTTGATATTTAGTCTACCATGTCAGGTTAGTGCCCTCAGGCCCCCTGGGGCCTCTTGTTTAAGTCTCCTCTGGCTTGATAAGTGTGTTACTATGAGTGAAGCTGTTTTGTCTGGCTGTAAATTATATCCTGGATACAGCTTGTGTATTATTGTATATGGCGTATGTTTGTGTGTGTGTGAGGGGGGGGGGGGGGGTTAACCTCTCACTCTAAAATACGCCATTCTAATTTTCAGTGCTTAGTCCGGGCTTGCCTTAAAATTGGGTACTCGTTACATCCAATTAGCACAGTAATTTATGCTAAGAATACGGAATTACTTGAATTGGACTCCTTATTTATGATATGTCTTCTCTTTTACTGTACAGAGAGACATACATGTAATTCCTTTTAAATTTAATTTCCTTTCACCTTAGATTGCAGGCTTGGAAACTATGTTGGTCTCCTAATTCTGAAGTCCGAGGCCCTCGGCTTTTTTTACGATTCAGCTATTCTGGACCATTGGTGAGTGGGCACTCATACCTCCCCGCTGAGTTATTATGTAGTACTCATTTCTACAATAAATGATGTTGCGCCAATTCCGGTCACTTTCTGGCAGCTGTGCATGCGTGGAGAGTAAAAGTATGGAGGACCAGATAGGACTTTTAATTTTTGGTTTTGCAAGCAAATTTTTGGGATTAGGGTGTTCAGAATTTCTATTTGGCCCTTGATAACTTTGAGTTTGCACCAGTTAGTCAGGGCCATTAGCAAGTATAAAAAATATACAAATTACTTTAAATTTATCATTTTCTTAAAAAAAAAATTTCTTCAGATCCAGCAGTCAGAATGTTTTGATATTTGGTATGCAGCATCCTTAGGGGGGTGAGATTCAAGTTGTTGAAGCCAAGTCCCAGGGTTTATATTTGGGCTCACTGTGGGAGCCTGAATTATAACTTAGTTCAAAATGAGGAATTTTCTTTAAAAATCTTCTTCTTCAGATCCAGTAGTCGAAATGTTTTGATATTTGGTATGCAGCATCCTTAGGGGGGTGTGCTTCAAGTTTGTTCAAGCCAAGTCCCTGGGTTGATATTTTGGCTCCTTGTGGGAGGCCAAATTATAACTTGGTTCAATATGAGGAATATTCTTCAAAAATCTTCTTCTCATCCACCAGTTAGAATGTTTTGATATTTGGAATACAGTATCCTTAGGGAGGTGAGATATAAGTTTGTTAAACACAAGTCCCTGAGTTCATATTTGGGCTTCCTGTTGGAGCCCAAATTGTACCAAAATTTCTATTTTCCGAACTGAGAGGCCGATTTGAACGAAATTTGATATGAGGGCTTATTGGGTCATAAGTACCTAATTTATGCCAAAATAAATTTTTCCTGTTGCTCCATGGGAACCGCAGGATCTAAAAATAGAAAAAAAAATTTGAATGTCCATATCTTCAAAACTACACGGCATTGATAATTTTATTTTGTGTGAAGCTTCCTGAGGAACAGCAGAAAGGAATAGTCGGAAAAATTTTTTAGCTGCCCGAAGCCCGAAAACCCCTAGCACAGTCTACAGGTCATATTTATGAAGGGATTTCGTGGTAACTTGGTAGGATGACTCTGTATAATATCTAGATGAGAATGTCCCCTTTTTGTCTTGATCTGTCAACCGTGATGGCTGCCCAAGCCCAAAACCCCAAAACTTTTAGCACAGTCTGCAGGTCATGTTTAATATGGAGGGATTTCATTGTAACTTGGTAGGATGACTCCTTATGATGTCTAGATGAGAATTTCGCCATTTGGGCGTGATCTGCCAACCGTGACGACTGCCCGAGCACAAAACCCGAAAACCTTTAGCACAGTCTACAGGTCATATTTATTGAGGAATTTCATTGTAACTTGGTGGGTTTACTTCATTAAATGTCCAGATGAGAAAGTCCTCTTTTGGGCGTGATTGGACAACTGTGACGGCTTCAGGGGCCCGAAGCCTGAAAACCTTTAGCACAGTCTACAGGTCATATTTATAAAGGGATTTCATTGTAAATTGGTAGGATGACTCCAATTAATGTCTAGATGAGACCGTCCCATTTTGATCCTGAACATTCAGCCTTTGATGGGTGCCCGAGCCCAAAAACCTTTAGCATAGGCAAAAGGTCATATTTATGGAAGGATTTCATTGTAACCTGTTAGGTTGACTCCATATAATGCCTAGATGATGACATCCCCTTTTGGTCGTGATTGGTCAACTGTGATGGCTACAGGTGCCCAAAGCCTGAAAACCTTGAGCACAGTCTACAGGTCATATTTATGAAGGGATTTCATTGTAACTTTGCAGGATCACTCCAGATGATGCCCAGATGAGATTGTTCCCTTTGATTGCGATCATTCAACCATGATGGCTGCCCAAAGCCCGAAAACCTTTAGAACAGTCTACAGGTCATAATTATGAAGGGATTTCATTGTAGCTTGGTAGGATGACTCCAAATAATGTCTAGATGAGAACGTCCCCTTTTGCTCGCGATCATTCAGCCTTGATGCCCGAGCCCAAAAACCTTTAGCACAGTCTATAGGTCGTATTTATGGAAAGATTTCATTGTAACCTGTTAGGTTGACTCCATATAATGCCTAGATGATGGCATCCCCTTTTGGTCGTGATTGGTCAACTGTGATGGCTGCCTGGTAGGATGATTCCAAATAATGTCTAGATGAGAACATCCCCTTTTGGTCGCGATCATTCAGCCTTTATGGCTGCCCGAGCCCAAAGACCATTAGCATAGATCGTGTTGACTCCATATAATGCCTAGATGATGACATCCCCTTTTGGTCATGATAGGTCAACTGTGATGGCTACAGGTGCCCGAAGCCCGAAAATCTTGAGCACAGTCTACACAGGTGATATTTATTAAGGGCATTTCATTGTACCTTGGTAGGATGACTTCAAATAATATCTAGATGAGAACTTCCCCTTTTGGTCGCGATCATTCAGCCTTGATGGCTTCCCGAGCCCAAAATCCCAAAACCTTTAGCAAAGTCTATAGGTCATATTTATGGATGGATTTCATTGTAACCTGTTAGTGTGACTCCATATAATGCCTAGATGATGCCATCCCCTTTTGGTCGTGATTGGTCAACTATGATGGCTACAGGTGCCCAAAGCCCGAAAACCTTTAGCACAGTCTACAGGTCATATTTATGAAGGGATTTCATTGTAACTTCGTAGGATCACTCTAGATGATGCCCAGATGAGAATGTTCCCTTTTGGTTGCGATCATTCAACCATGATGGCTGCCCGAGCCCAAAGCCCCAAAACCTTTAGCACAGTCTACAGGTCATATTTAAGAAGGGATTTCATTGTAACTTGGTAGGTTAACTTCATATGATGTCTAGATGAGAATGTCCCCTTTGGACGCAATTGGGAAACTGACGGCTACAGGGGCCCGAAGCCCGAAAACCTTTAGCACAGTCTACAGGCCCTATTTATGAAGGGATTTCAGTAACTTGATAGGATGACTTGTTTTGGAATAATTTCACTGCAACTTGGTAACTTTGGTTGATACACTTTAACTGTGAGGGTCACATACATTAACTGTGAGGTCATATTAACCCACCCCTCAGCGCTTTAGTACAATGTACACCTCATATTATTTTTTATCAAAAACATAGCATACAGGGAACAGAAATGAACATATTCCCAATTATCACAATTCTTGTTTTATTTCATAATCCTTTCATAAACATTGAATATTATCCTTTTCATCAAACACAACACTCAAGTTAAGCTACAGTGTCATTGACACTTTCATTGGCCCCTGCTCAGACCAGTATGCTCTACTCTTCCTGCTCTCCCAGAGGTTTTTTCCTTTAGAGATCCTTCAAATTCTGCTCATTTTCATATGAATAATATGTGGATAAGGTACTTTATTTCTTTGGTAAGTATTGTAAGAAATAAAATTTGGTATATAATTTAAATTTTCATTTGTTTTTCTTGATACGGTCTTGATTTCGCAGTATTTTATTTAAGATGTCAGTTACTGAGTGTTGTGATCCAATCGTTATCTGTATACTGTATACTATACTGTACTGAACTGTACTGTCTTACCTCTGGCTGTGTGGAATTATTTCTTTCATCTGTCCTTTGTGTGCTTAAAAAAATTTCCCAATCTTAGTCCTCATTCAAATAAAATTTTTTGATTCTTCTTTGACTTTTGGATGTCTAATTTTGACTTTCTTCACTTTTTATTGCAACTAGAGCTGAAATGGTTAAAGGGTTCTCTTGATCGATTATTCACATGGATTAACCTCGGTTAACAAATTAATCAGTTATCCCTATAGATCACTGAATAGCTGCCGCTCATTTCATGATTTACAGTGTTAACCCACTGAACCCTGGTGGTATCTTCCATGTCAGTTCCATGGTAGTATTAGGAAGAGTCCACATTTATTTTTTGGGGGTAGACCAATTAATAGCCCCAAGGCTGCACGTTGAAAATATTGATTGGTCTACCCCGCACATTTACCTTGGAGTCATCCCCCTTAATAACATTATGACGTAGCTTGTGACCCGGCCAGAAAAAAACAGTCTCTGGAGTTCAAAGGGTTAATAATGTCTCCTTTTCTGGCTATTGATACAGTGTAACATTCACGTGAGTGAACAAGTACATCAGCACGCAATTTACATGCTGTGTTCTATTTCGTATCACACAGGAATCTTAATAATATGAAAGAGAAACATTGTTTATGGCCTAAGATTTACCCATGTGGCATGTGCAGAAACAAAAGATCAGTTAATGTGCATAATCCCAGTAAGTATATTGCAGCAGACCTTCGATTTTTAGGAGCGCACGATCATCCTTGCAGCCCTGCACCTGCACCTGCACCGGGCCCTAGGAAACATGCGCAGTGTGATGTGCTTTGGAAACTGAAAATGCTATGGTTAAAAAAAAATTATGTTTGTCTGCACTGTCTTCCAGCTCCAGACTGCCAGCAGCTTTGAAGTTTTGTTGATATGGTGCTTATAAATAATGATGATTCGCTTGCAGTGCACATGTCGTATTTTGCTCAGCGAGTCTGCACATGGAATTAGTTTCGGTGGCATCTTTTGATCTTTTCTAGCAAAGTTGCAGACTTGCAGCTACTTTGAGAACGTCATAAACCAAACAACTCAACAATTAACAATTTAAACAGAGGCATAGCTCTTAACATTCCCTACAGTACCCATGTTATAGCTGTTGTTTTATAACCCCCCTTCCCCCCCATACACACACACACACTTTGAACTGCAGTTGAATGATGCAAATGGCGGCCATATATTATATATTTGTCAATCTTATAGTGTATCCGCTCTATTCATATGACGTCACACTCTTATTTATTAATGGAATTACTGGGACAAAGGATACATAACATTCAAATACTGATGATCACACGCAGAGTTGACAATGTCAATATTGGATTTTACTTTAGAACATGTGCCTACAAAATGTAATTGAGATTATCGAACGAAGGCCTGGTGTATGGTGCCCTGAAAGTGAGTATGGGATTAAGCAGACATGACATCACTGGGAGGTAGGACTGAAAACTCACACTCATCGTCACAATTGAGGGAGAGAATTGCATTAAAATACGGAAACTGAAAGTGACAATGTTATCAGGATAAAACACATGCTGACTTTACTGACAGCGTCATAGCGAGTACTAAATGCATTTGCAACTTTCAACTTGCCTTGTTGAGCGTGGCAGTGTCTACATGACTCGGAGGTGTGTTTGTTACAGTGTTAACACCTGTAATGCGGTAGTTCAAAGGTAATAGTTAATCGATCAAGGACTTTTTTGATCAATCATTATGTTGATCGTAGGTTAATCGATTAACCAGTTAAGCAAATCACCTCTAATTGCAACAAAACAGATGCTTCAACAGGCAGTTTTTAGATACGTTTGCAAGATTGCAAGAACCCTGTCAGTTGTTTCTTGGCAAGTCTTGGCTGCCTTCATGCATAAATATCTTCTTCATTTAATAGTATAAGAACAGTTTATTAATTTTGTGACTTTTTCCAAACTCTCTTCAAAGGCCAATTTCAGGCTTTTGCAAGCTAAGAGCATGTGCCTTTAAGATGCCATCATTAGGAGGTCCTGCTGACAATAGGCAAATCACCTGGACAGTGATTTCTATTCAAATCTTGACTGCCTTAACAGGCAGTCAAGACTTGAATATCAATCACTGCCAAGCAACTGGAAATGTACTGGTTGTAGTCTACTGGAAATTCATGGCAATTACTCTGGTCTCTGAGGGTTGTCAAAATTGAAAAGAAAACCAGTTACTTCTTTCATGAAAATGATCGATTCAGCTGCTGTCAGTCCTCAATAAGGTCTTGTAAATAGAAAATGTAGGAAAATGATTGGTTTAATTTGGTTTTTAGCTTAACTTGACAAAGTCATGTCTAGATGAGACCGTCCCCTTTTGGTCGCGATCATTCAACTGTGATGGCTGCCCAAGCCCAAAACTCGAAAAACTTTAGCACAGTCTACAGGTTGTATTTATGAAGGGATTTCATTGTAACTTGGTAGGATCACTCTGTATAATGTCTGGATTAGAACGTCCCCTTTTGGTCATGACCTGTCAACAGTGATGGCTGTCCAAGCCCGAAACCCCAAAACTTTTAGCAGAGTCTACAGGTCTTATTTAATATGGAGGGATTTCATTGTAACTTGGTACGATGACTCTGTATGATGTCTAGAAAACTTCCCCATTTGATCACGATCTGTCAACCGTCATTGCTGGCCGAGCCCAAAACTGAAAAAACCTTTAGGACAGTCTACAGGTTGTATGTATGGAGGGATTTCATTATAATGTGGTAGGGTGACTCCATGTAATGTCTATATGAGAGTATCCCCTTTTGGTCGCAACCGGTCAGCTGTGACAGCTACAGGGGCCCAAAGCCTGAAAACCTTTAGCACTGTCTACAGGTTGTACATGTATTTATAAAGGGATTTCGTTGTAAGTTGGTAGGATGACTCCAGATAATGTCTAGATGAGATTGTCCCCTCTTGGTCGTGGTTGTTCAACCGTGATGGCTGTCCGAGCCCCAAACCCCAAAACCGTTAGAACAGACTACAGGTCATATTTATGAAGGGATTTCATTGTAACTTGGTACTAGTAGGATGACTCAGTATAATGTCTAGATGAGGATGTCCCTTTTGGTTGCGATCGATCAACCGTGATGGCTACACAGGCACGAAGCCTGAAAACCTTTAGCACAGTCTCTTGGCCATATTTATGAAGGGATTTCATTGTAACTTGATAGCATGAATCGTTTTGGAATAATTTAACTGTAACTTGGTAACTTTTGGTTGACATACATTAACTGTTAGGGCCACATTAACCCACCCCTCATTTCTTTAGTACAGTCTACACCTCAAAATTATTTTTATTGAAAACATAGGATACAGGAAACAGAAATTAACATATTCTCACTTGTCACATTTCTTGTCATATCTCATAATCCTTTCATAAACATTGACTTTATCCTTTTCATCAAACACAACACACATTCAAGTTAAGCTACAGTGTCACTGACACTTTAATTTCGGTAGTCCCAAGATATCGGTATTGATTTGGTTTTTCAGGATATTGTTGAAAGTTTAGCTAATGAACGAAGCCTAACAGTATTGTGTAATACCTTTGCCTAGGAAATAGAATTCCATATCATTTTGTAAAGCCTGGTCATTCATCTTGAAAACTTTTTTTTTCAGGCATATCACGTTTTAGGACAGTTCCTTGTTTTGAGCAAGAATGAAGAACTTTTCACGGATTGGCTATCGGATGCATGTGGTTCCAACAAAAAACAATCTAATGATTGTTTCACTTGCTTAAAAGAATGGTGTGACAATTACTTGTAACATTTCAGTCAGTGTATTTAATCCAATTCATAAAGAAATGTCCATGGACAGTTTCACAATTCCCAAATGAAATTTATTCTAATTAACCTCCTCTGCAAGTGACATCATTAACAAGTTTTCTCCACTTTTCAGGACAACTCCTTATAACCCATAAAGGCCTCCAAACATTTTTTTGCAATATCAAAATTTAGCAATTTTATCTTAACCTTCAATTGTGCCCTGAACGTTATCACCTCATACAGCACTGTTGACGACGAAATGGGCAAATCCTTTCTGCATTTGTAAGGAGGTCCAGTAATAATTTAATCCTACAGCTCTGTTGTACCTTATGCTTACATCAATGACATTTTCAAGACAGTAAGCCAAGATTTGGGTCTTTTGAGTATCGATACACGATTTCATTAATATTCATGACCAGTCAACACCCAACGGTGGAGCATTGTAAAATGTTCATCAGTTTATCAAATGAGTTTTCATTTGCTGAACTAGAACTTGCCACTTGCTCTGCATTTATACTGCCCGATATATATTTATTTCTAAACGTAATTTTAAAAGCTTGAACTCCAAAATTGGTTTCAAATTCACAGTTAAAGTCGGATGGAAATTTAGGGTTATAACGATCTAAATGAGCGACTTTCACTCAAATATTTTTGGTCGGCATAATTTTTTAGGGTCAGTCAGGTTACCCTAAACACTGTTTTTTATTGGTTTTGGCCTGACATTGCCTTGTTAGTGGAAGATGTTGTACATTGTAATTATAGGGCCGATCTGATAGGTATATATACAGATGGTTTCTATACGCTCATGGAAACCCAATGCCATTGAAATGTCCTCTATGCAGACTGCCATTGATCGCTCAGATGCAAGGAAGCTGCGTTCATTCAGTCCGCAGAATCAAAATTTTCTCCAGGTCTGGACAACCTCTCTCCCCCCATTCATTCCCCCCGTAACTATTCTTGGCCCAGTCCGAGCCTGGTCTGTGTGTGCAAGACAATCAAATATACGGAATATCCCAGAAGTGGACATGGGAGTAGTTTTGGAACCTCCTTGAATTCTTCTCCCTGATGATAGAAGTAGAGTTCAAAAGGAGAAAATCTCAGAATCAACAAACTCGAATCAAACCATCAGGATGTTTATAGTTTGAATCAAATTTTGAAGCTTTGCAGGGCACTACTTTGAGTTCTGAGGGTAACATTTGAACAGTTTTCAACAGCATGTCCCTGTCCGGGATGACCTGCATTGTGTCCTTGGGCAAGGTACTTTATCCTCATTGCCTACATGGGGGCACGATGATGCCGTGTATTAAGGCGTATTGCACGTCGATGGTGCACATGTCTTCAACCGCTGTAACCTTGCTTGAGCAAAGCTTGAACAGAGTTAGAATGTTGAGGAGCTGACAGTTGCTTGTCATTGCTCAGTGGTTCTCTCCGGGTACTCCAGCTTCCTCCACCTGTAAAACTGTCGCAGTCACAATTAGCCATTGTGCATAAGTATGCGACCTTAAACACCAATAAATAAATTATGAATTCAACAGCATGCATGATATAATTTTCAATTTATTTCCAACTTCTAGTTTGTTCCTCCCCCAGCTCTTTATTGAACTATACTTGTAGACCTAATACAGCCATGGGACCATATGCTAAGCATTGGCAAATGATCATTCTGTTGCACAGAAAATTTCAAAATACTTGTTCAGTGAATTTAACATTAAAATCATAAATTTACATGAGGCCTGGCAGTTTCTAATCAAGTACTGTCTGCCTCTTGGCATTATTTAAAATTTTGTTATTTTTATTAGCTCAACTTGAAGTCAAGTATGAGCTATTGGAATGGGTTTGTGATCCATTGTCTGTACATACGTACGTATGTACATCTGTCCATCCACAATTCCTTTAGCACACCCTACAGGTCGCAGCTCTCACCCAATCAGTCCCAAATTCCATATGTAGCTTTGGGGCAATGTCTAGATGGGAGCTATCAAAATTTTCCAAATTTCGTTAAAAAACATGGCTGTCGTTGGCCATCTTAGATTTGGCATATAATTTGTCAACATTTCCATTAGCACACCCTACAGGCCTCATATCTCACCTGATCTTTTTCAAATTTCATATGTAGCTTTGGTGTGATGTCTAGATGGGAGGCATTGGATATTTCTGAATTTTGTTGAAAAACATGGCCGCTGGCAGACATCTTTGATTTGGATATAAATTGTCAACAATTCCATTAGCACGCACTACAGGCTGCATTTCTCACTTGATCTTTTTTGAATTCCATATATAGCTTTGGTGTGATGTCTAGATGATAGGTATCAAATTTTCTGAATTTCGTTATAAAATATGGGCGCCAGCTGCCATCTTGGATTTTGCAAATGAATTGTCAACAATTCCATTAGCACTCCCTGCAAGCCGCATCTCTCGCCCCAATCTTTTTCAAATTTCATATGTAGTTTTGATGTGATGTCTAGATAGGAACTATCAAATTTTTCTGAATTTCATTGGATGGCATGGCATATAAATTGTCAACAATTCCATTAGCTGACACTACAGGCCGCACCTCTAACCCGATCTTTTTCAAAGTTTATATGTAGCTTTGATATGATGTCTAGCTAGGAGCTATCAAATTTTTCTGAATTTCATTGAAAGGCATGGCTGCCAATGGCCATCTTGGATTTGGCATATAAATTGTCAATTATCCCATCAGCACACCCTAAAGGCCACATCTCTCACCCCATCTTTTTTGAAATTTCATATGTAGCTTTGGTGTGATGTCTAGATGGGAGCTATCAAATTTTTCTGAATTTTGTTGAAAAACCTGGCTGGCTGTGGCCATCTTTGATTTAGCATATAAATTGTCAACAATTCCATTAGCTGACCCTACAGGCCGCACCTCTAACCCGATCTTTTTCAAAGTTTATATGTAGCTTTAGTATGATGTCTAGATGGGAGTTATAAATTTTTCTGCATTCCTTTGAAAAAAATGGCCACCACTGGCCATCCTTGATTTGACATATAAATTGTCAACAATTCCATTAGTATATCCAACAGGCTCCACCCCTCACCTGATTTTTTCAGATTTCATATGTAGCTTTGATGTGATGTCTTCTGTAGAAACTTGAGTGAATAACTTGGCATTACTGGATCTTTCTATTTAGTTCAGTCCCTTCTTGGACAAGTGGAGCTGCAGTGCCATTGACACCTTCATTATTTTTTTTTTCAAATGAAAAAAACAATTAAACAAAAGCATACCATGTGACTCTTCATTGGAACGAGCATGACAAGCATGTTCTAATGTGGGATCGTATGATATGGTAATTCAGTTTTTTTTTTCACTTGCTCAACCTGTAAATTACATGACAGATTTGTAAAAAAAAATAATAATAAAAAGGTAAAGGATTAATGCATAATCCGTCACAAATTATAAAAAAACCCAAATGTTCTGGGCATGTGTTTCATTACAGAAACATTCAGATTTCAGATGATCATTCTGCAAATGATGAAATGAGAAAAAAGTCAACTTTGTGCCATTTGGAACTGTACCTAAAAGTTGGTCCGATCTACATAATATTTTACAGAAAATCATGTCACCATTTGTAAAAATTTGTGACTTGCAGTGATCTGTAAATTATATCACATTCTACTGATGTACCAACGTTTTGAATTTAATTCAGAATGCCAAACATATTATGTCTTCTCTTGATTCACTAACACAACACATTTGTATCTTGAATACAGTGAAAGTAGACTGGAGTTACCAACAGGCCTTTAGATTGCCCAAATTTGGGCACAACAGGTGAGGGTGACAGGACCCCAAACTAGCATATTCTCTCATTTGGACTCCAGCTAGTACTCTGTCAGACCTATTTTGAGAGAGTTGCGGAGACAGTTTGGAATACTTTTATCAGGAAAGTAATTCAAATGAATCCTTAATTTATGCACAATATTTGTTGGGCACAATGTTTTCCAGGGATCCTTTTGGGTCTCTACAGGAGCTGTTTATGGGACCATTTCCCACTGACATTTGGGTATGATTGTTCCCAATTCTTAAACCCCAAATTTACAGTCTCAGTTCCCACTGAAACAAAAATTTAATGTACAACTGGTGACCCGAACTGGGTAATCATAAGGCGGTTTTCTGAGGTCTTATGACCACCCAGTTCAGGACACCCAATTGTACCTTAAATTTAAATTGCTTGCCTAACGAAGTCTCTCAGTTCAAAGGCAAATGACAAGTTCTTGTTTAATAGTATAAGAACAGTTTAATGGAGACTACAGACACCTTGTGAACATTAGTGCTGGGAGGTTAACCAAAAATACAACTCTATTTCGGTTATTTAAAAACACCAACCGACCTTAATGTGAGATAAACACCGACCAACCTTAATGTGAGATAACCGTCACTTGGGACACGCACGGTTATTTAACTGCACAATCTTGAATGCTGTCACTTCGTGTATTGTGTTAAATAAAAAGGGCGGAAATCACAGAAAAAAATCAGAGCCCGGTAGGCCTAATTAATAACATTTTTGGTCCCTAATATAATTGTATTTACGTATTAAAAAAACTTTCTTTCAAATGACAAATGAATGAAATGATAAACATCACCCCATTCAGTGTGAGATTGAAAGCACCACCTGGCTTTGGACAAAAATAAAACTAACATCGAATTACCAAAATTACCACACACTTCACTTGAATGCAATATTCATTCATCTGGTGGCCACTGTCAGTAATTTCTATGTAGATGATTGAATGGAATTTAAAAAAAACAGTTGTACGCTATTCTTGCACCAATAACATTTTCAAGACTGCAGGCCAAGATTCAGGGCTTTCGGTATCAATACATGAAACTCAACACGATATTCATTAATTTTCATGACCTTCAACACCAACGGTAAAACATATCTATAAAATGATCAATTTATCAAATGCGGATTCCTTTGCTGAACTGGAAGTTGCCACTTGCTCGCATTTATGCTGTCCGATATATTTATTTCTACATATATTTTTGAAAGTTTAACCTCAAAATAGGTTTCAAATTCACAGTTGAAGTCCGATAAAAATTATGGTTTGGGAGGAGGACTGTCAATGCTATTCAACTGTATATCCAGGGCTCTGTGAACAATCTTCATTGTCTTCTGGATTAATGGTTCACTGACCATGTGCTGCGCTATATATAATCTCATTTTAGAGAGAGGGGAAGGCACTTTCTCTTTGAACTTTTATTAAAACTAATATTTGGGGAAAAACCCAAATGTTTATAGTGTTTAATACTTGAAATTTTTCTCTACAAAAAACCCCGAAACCGGACTCAACTCTTTTTAAAAAAAAAAAACGAGTAGAAACCGAAACCATGGATTAATTTCATAACCTCCCAACAGTTGTGAGACACGCTTCCATGTGACTGTTTTATAAAATGTTACCTGCAGTATACATGCAGTTGCTTAGGCATTTGCCTTAATGTTCTCTGTTCAATTTGAAAGTAAATTTCCTTAGTCATTGTATGTGTTTTCCCCTCCCAAATGTTTTCCATTGGTAATTTGGGGAATTTAAAGGTCTAGTTAGCTGTGGAACCCTAAAATTTTCTTTTTAAGCACTTGAAATCCTATAGGTTATTGCTGCCTGCTTTGGGGCAATAAAATTAGAATAAATGTTATTTTTGTTTTGTATTGAAAAGGACATCATCCTTCACTTCATAAAGGAATTTTTATTATGTGTAAAGGATTTGTATTGTAATATATTTTATATCAATCTTTATTATTTAACTGGTCGAGTGCTAAATTATTTTTCTAAGATGATTTGTAACATGAGCATTTTTATCAATGATATTATGCTACAAGCAAACAGAACCTTTGTTTGGCAGGGTTTTGTTCATAAATAATTTTGTTAAAATTTATTGGAGAGTGCCTGTTAGTACACTCCAATAAATTGCAGCAAAACAGTTTTATGGACCCCCTTATTTTAGCTGCGACAAGCAACTCTATATGTGGCAATGCTGGCTAGTTGGTTGGTCTGCCTGTCGGTCGGGCTGTGACCTACAAGTTTTCAACCTCCTTAACATACTTGGTGGAATGACATCATATTTGGTATGCATGTGTATCTTATTGATGTATATCCATATGTTTAATGCAGGTATTTTTCAGAGAATTTTCAGCTGCAACAAGCTGCTCTACATGTGGCAATGACAGTTAATCAGTCTATCAACAATTTATAAAATACTTGCTGGAATGACATTATATGTGTTATGCAAGTGTATCTTATTTATATCTAGTCCCATGCCACTGCAGATGATATTCAGAGTATTTTTGTGAGAGTTATTGCCCTTGCTGGACTTAGAATTTCTTTCACTTTTATCATCCGTCATAGCTTAGGTGTGATCTCACAATTTTTTCTACTGCTCAACAAATAACAAGGTATATCAAATAGTGAAGAGCCACTAAAGTGGCTTTTGGCACTTTTCAATAGAGTCATGATAGTGGCTTTTGGCACTCCACCAGTTAATAAGATACATTGTATTGCTGTTGTTTTCACCTGTGACATGCATTCTAATGAGAACTACACAATTACAAATACCCTTTCAATAAAATGAAATGGTCTTCTGTCATGAGAGAGACCAAATCTTTATGTTTGGTGTTAACAATTGCATGCACTTACTCTGTTACAGAAAATTCTGTTTGTTTTTAGTCATTCATGAAGGACATTAACTATATAATCCTTTCCCTAAATAAGTTAACACAAAAGTACCATATTTTTAAAATACCTGTAAAATTCAAATTTCATGTTTTCCCCAAATGAAATCTACAATCTACAAATCGTGATTTTTTGCTTGAAGCAAACCAATTGAAAGAGTTCATATTGAATTGAATAAGAACCTTAAATTGAATTGCATTTCCAATGTTTGAATCAGAAGTACTGGTTATTGCAAATAATCTCCTTTTTTTTACTGGGCAGTATTTATTATATGATATTTGTATTAGGCTTTCACATACTGAGTTGGTTTCAAATGTGTAAAATTAAGCAATAGCCGTATACAGTACAGATATCCTATACTAAATACCACCTGATATATATAAGGCAAACATTGTACGGCCGCCATGGACTGGTCACTTTCCATGGGCGGGCAATATTTCCACAGATGCAATAATATTAAATCCCAAACACTAATCATATGAATAATCATCAAAAATTTAATTAATGAAGCATCGGGTACAACCCAGTGCATCATTAATTAAAATTTTGCTGAAAATTATTTTTATTACCTGGTAAACGCATGCGTGGACATAGCGGCACACGCATGGATTTCGACCATACCACGGCGACTGCACTGTACAACACCCATTACAGCATGCTTAGAATTTTGCTGAGGTTTGCATTCTTACCAAATGGATTTTTAATAACATTAGAAAAGGAAAAGATTTCGAATTAAATCAAATCCCATAGTTTTGTCAGGTTCTATTATAGCATTATGAGCTAAGGTTTGTAAAAGAAAAGCATTGAAAATTGTGCATTTTTCATGTAGATTTGGATGGTTTGTTTGGACCTCTGTTAATTATTACCTTGTTTTACATCAGAAGCATGCATTTCACAATCATTCAATCAATCATTCACATTCGGATTTTGAAAGTTGCTAAACTGAAAGTATTTGTGCATTTGCAACTCAGATTAATTTATAACTTAAATAACAGGCCTGGATATTTGTCTGTAAATAATTAATAGCTATTAAATAATTTGCACATTATGCATCTGTCTGTAGGATTAAATTATTATCATATCTCCCGATAAATGCAGAATGAATTTGCCAGTTTTGGCAAAGACAGTATTGTATGACACAATACCATCCAGGACACCCTTGTTGAAAGGGTTAAAACAAGAGAGTGATAATGTGTATTGAAAAGTATTTCCAATGCATTTTTGCTGAAACACCACACATTTTAACCCTGTACCCAACTCACACAATATCAAAATTTCTTATTTGAATTATTTTTTTTCCCAAAATTTAAACAAAACCATATCATGATATCCCTTGTTGGAACGAGCTCATTCCAGTGAGTGTTTACATGATATGATTTTGCTAGAATTTGTTAAGTAAAGGGTTAATACCTTTCTTAACTGGAGCTCATATAAATATGCTTCCCAGTAACATGGATAGTTTAACTGGAAGTTTACAAGCTAAATCCACACAATAATATTAATCCTTAAAGGCCTGTACAATTGTCGTGAATTCACACCTGACCACAGCCTCTACACATCTACTGGCTTGACAGTGATTTCTACTCAGGTTTTGGCTGCCGTAACAGGCAGCCAAGACTTGACTAGAAACCACTGCATGTGTAATTTATCTATTGTCAGCAGGACCTACTCATGATGGCATGTTCAGGGCACCTGTTCTGAGGTCATAAAAGTCGGAAATAGGTCTTAAAGGGTTAAACAAGGAATTTAATGAATTGAATATTGTTTGACAGCGTTCAATTCAAACATGACTAAATTGGTTAAATCCCTAACTGCATTTTTGCAAAAATTTGCAGCATGAAATTTTGACAGAAACCGCAAATCTCTTCATATTTCCTTTGTAAATATTAATATAGCTTCTAACCTCTCATTGCGTAGGTTCATTAATAACTTTGCAGTGATAGGTGGCTAGTTTTTAGTTGCGACAAGCAGCTCCATGTGTGGCAATGTGTGTTGGTCGATCTGTTACCAACAAATTTTTAAATTCAATAACTTTTAAAATACTTGATTGAATGACATCATATTTGGTATGCGAGTGTAATTAATTGATGTTCAAGTCCATGTTCGATGCATGTGTTTTGCACGTGTTATTCAGAGTATTTTTACAAAGAGTTATTGCCTTTGAAGGACTTTGAATTTGTTTCACTTTTACCATTTGTTGTAGTTTAGATGGTAACTCGCTATATTTTAATCCAATGTTGCAGATTGGTACTGCCATGTATAGACAAGAGTAAGGGTTCTAGTCATTGATGGAGCATAAAAAAATTCTCTGTACAAAAAGCCTCCACTGGATGAATTTATGTGAACCATGAAAGCTCTGGATAAAATTTTCTTCAGATAACCTGCAATATAGTAGAATTCTAGTGCATGACTTGTAGAAAAAAATCATCAAAGTTCAAAACAAATACAATATATAATATAGTTATATATCTACATCTATATAATATAGTTGTATTTGTAGTTGTATTTGTTTTCATCCCTGGAGGCATAAAATCTTAAACTGCAGTGCTTTCGCAGCTTTATCCTTGCGAGGGATGGTAAAGTCTTGTAAAGAGACAGGCACATGTAGTTGTTCCGAAAATTTTTGTATCATGTTCATCACATTTTGTTCCATCATATTTCTAAATTATTAAATTATTAATAAATAATGAATGCTCAGCTTGCAGTCTGATGACCATAAATAATTAATCAAGCTGTGAATCTCATTCAAAAAAAAAAACCAAGAGGACTTCCAAAATCTTGTGTTACTTGATGCTGATGGTAGGTTCTCACTAGGAAGCTTTTCCAGTCTGCACTGAGCACACCCTTGGCATGTGAAGAGTGAAATTGTTTGGGAGCAAGTTCTTCCATAACTAAAATTTTCAAAATGGCAGCTCTTGATAAAAATAGTTAATCTGCAGGTCCTCGATGAGATCCTTACATCACAATCTGATAATGTGGATTGTTAAAAAATTCTTGCATATCGGCAAATAGATTGTGGCACTCTTCACATTCGAACTAAGTTTGCCTATGTGGGTATTTTAGTGTCAGAAATGAGTTATCTCCCTCTGTTTTACTCCATCTGTACCACCTTCCACATTGGGTGTAGTGCTCCCCATCTATTCCATCATCTGGGGTTAGAATCTAAACAGTTATCTAAAGTTAACTTGATACTTATGTTGCTGTCATGGTCATGGTATAGCCACAGGCCTGGCATCTTCAGGAGAGCGATTTATGCGCTCGCCTACTGCTCGCCTTAAAAAAATTAAGGAGGGCGAAAACTAGCCCTCCTGGCCTTAGAAAATAATGATTACCAATGATTACCAGAACCTTATATGCCTAAACCCACATCTTTTAAGATCTCTGCTACATGTATGTTGCCTTGCCAAGGCCCAGAGGTGTGGGAGGGGCACAGAGACTACCTTGTTTGCAGCACCAAATAAAATGTACAAAGCCCACTTGGCAGAATACATTAAAAGTAAAACTTCATTTTGCAATTTTAGCTTTTGTGAGCTTGAGGAGAATTAATCGCTTGCCTAGGCCATGTGAGGGGAGCAAGTTTTAGCCCTCCTGTATTTTTAAGAATGCCAGGCCTGGAGCCATAGATGCTGAAAATGACTACACACCATTCAACAAACCACCATAAACCAATCTGACCTGATGTAACCTTTGATGTTACTAAATTAGGTGTCACTAAATCCCATTGAACAAAGAAAGATGTGTATTGTTACATCTTTACTTTTAAGGTGTTACATAGAATAGCTGAATTCTTAAATGTCCTATTCCTACTTTGGACAGTGTTTCTACTCAAGAACGGGCAACAGGCCTTTAGCCTTTGTATGAGTTTGTAAGTTAAATTCTTTATTGTCATTTGTTTCAACTTATTTATTGGGGTTTAAGGTCACATACTTATGCACAATGGCTAATCGTGACCATGACAGTTTTACAGGTGGAGGAAGCCGGAATACCCGGAGAGAACCACTGAGCAACGATGAGCAACTGTGTTTCAATTCAAGTCACAGTTACTTTTACAGACAGCCAAGACTTGATGAGAAACTACTGCAAAGTCAGAGGATGAAGCTTGTCTTGTGTGCCAAAAAATGTTAAATATTGTCCAGCCCTTTAACCCTTAGGTCCCCAAACTGTCCATCTAACATTGCTTTGAAAAAGTTGCCCATAAATGTATGCTTCCTTGAGAACTCTACCATTAGGCTGCATTTGTCTTGTCAGTGCTTTTACATCAATGTTGGTTGCCAAGAGGCGGCCAATACGGATGTTGAAACACTGTTAAGTCATCTGCAGCTGTGTACACGTATGTACATAAGTTATCATAAAAATAAATCTGAGGATTTAAAGGTTAATGGTAAAACAAACGGTGGAAAGGAATAAAATACAAGCTTATGTCAATGTATACATGTGTGTCCTAGGTGCTACTGTCTAAAAATCTTCATTTTCATGTCGAACACATATTTCATCAAATCATACTTGTGATCATCATGTTGTCTGATCTTTATTATGATTTTGGATATGCCTGTATTTGTCATTATTAATGTCCTTTTCATATTTTAATCTTTTAATAAATTATTAAAATTATCATGTTTCATTTTTTTCAGATACAATTGTCATAGCCCATTTGCCTGTTTGGAAAATAGTTATAAGTTTGCCATTCCAGTGGGAACCCCAAAAAGTCAATAGTGCTTGTTTACTTTGATAAACAAGTTTTGGTCTCACTGGTAAAGTGAGATCCTATGAAAAATTCCTGGGGTGCAAGTTCTCAAAATTGGACAGCATAGGTAGTAATGATGGGGTAAACTCGACTTCACATATGTACTTGTCTTTTCATCCCAATATAACCATACATACTGAAATCAACCGTAAACACCATTAAATACATGTAAGGCTTAAGAAAGTCAAAAATCTGTTTCTCAGGCCCTCCTGCGTGGTCATTTTGGCTGCCGCATGCTCCCTTTTTATAACCTATGGAAACTTAAAAAAATAAAAATTAAATGGTTTATGTCTGGCCCGCCCACATGCAGTTTTACAAAAAATGGCCTGAGAAATAGATCTACTTTAGGTCTAATACTGGTTTTAGCCCAGTCCTTTTAGCCTCATATCGGGCCAAACTTGAAACAAATTGCAACATAATTTTTTCCACCACAATGTATTTCTTTGAAGCCCCCAGAACACCGTACTAAAAGTCCCAAAATATCCAAATAGGGGAAAGACGTCTAATTTGCATAAATCCAAAATGGCCACCAAAATTCAATATTTTGACATATTGTGACTTCTAGATGGCCTATTTGAATGTTTTAAAGTTCCAGAATGGGGTATTTGTCCATGGGGTTTTATTAGCTCACCGAAGGGAGCTTAACTTATCACTTGCTGTCCATCGTCGTCGTCCGTCGCCGTCGTCGTGAACATTTTGCAAACGACTTCTCCTCTGAAACCACTGGTTCAATTTTCACGAAACTTCATGTGAATGTTCTTTCCTATATGGCAATTCAGGTTTGTTCAAATGAAATGGCCATGTCCCTTGGGGTCTCTGTAAGGGGCATAAAAAATTATTAAAAAAATCTTCTTCTCCAGAACCAGTGGGCAGAATCTTTTAATACTTGGTATGCAGCATCTTGGTATGGGTCTGATTCAAGTTTGTTCAAATCGGCCCCCTGGATTCATATTTAGGCTCAGTATAGAAGCCCAAATTCTAACTTAGTGCATTTCAGGCAAATTTCTTAAATCTTCTCCAGATCCAGCAGGCAGAATCTTTTGATATTTGGTATGCAACATTGTGGGATGGATCTGATTCAAGTTTGTTCAAATCGGCCCCCTGGATTCACATTTGGGCTCAGTATAGAAGCCCAAATTCTAACTTAGTGCATTTCAGGCAAATTTCTTAAAAAATCTTCTTCTCCAGATCCAGCAGGCAGAATCTTTTGATATTTGGTATGCAACATTGTGGGGTGGATCTGATTCAAGTTTGTTCACATTGGTCCCCTGGATTCATATTTGGGCTCAGTATAGAAGCCCAAATTCGAACTTAGTGCATTTCATTAAAAAATCTTCTTCTCAAGATCCAGCAGGCAGAATCTTCTGATATTTGGTATGCAACATTGTGGGGTGGATCTGATTCAAGTTTGTTCAAATTGGCCCCCTGGATTCATATTTGGGCTCACTATAAAAGCTCGAATTCAAACTTAGTGCATTTCAGGCAAATTTCTTAAAAAGTCGTCTTCTCCAGATCCAGCAGGCAGAATCTTTTGATATTTGGTGTGCAACATTGTGGGGTGGATCTGATTCAAGTTTGTTCAAATCGGCCCGCTGGGTTCATATTTAGGCTCAGTATGGGAGCCCAATTTGAACTTAGTGCATTTCAGGCAAATTTCTTTAAAAATCTTCTTCTCAAGATCCAACAGGCAGAATCTTTTGATATTGTGTATGCAGCATGCTTAGTTCAAAATGAGGAATTTTCTTTAAAAATCTTCTTCTTCAGATCCAGCAGTCAGAATGTTTTGATATTTGGTATGCAGCATGCTTAGGGGGGTGAGATTCAAGTTTGTTCAAGCCATGTCCCTAGGTCCATATTTGGGCTCACTGTGGTAGCCCGAATTATAACTTAGTTCAAAATGAGGATTTTTTTTAAAAATCTTCTTCGGATCCAGCAGCCAGAATGTTTTGATATTTGGTATGCAGCATCCTTAGGGGGGTGAGATTCAAGTTTGTTCAAGCCATGTCCCTAGGTCCATATTTGGGCTCACTGTGGAAGCTTGAATTATAACTTAGTTCGAAATGATTACTTTTCTTAAAAGATCTTTTTCAGATCCAGCAGTCGGAATATTTTGATATGTGGTGTGTAGCATCCTTAGGGTGGTGAGATTCAAGTTTGTTAAAGCCAAGTCCCTGGGTCCATATTTGGGCTCCCTGTGGCAGCCCGAATTATAACTTAGTGAATATGAGGAATTTTTAGCTCACCGAAGGGGGCTCAACTTACCACTTGCCGTCCATCGTCGTCGTGAACATTTTTCAAATGACTTCTCCTCTGAAACCACTGGTCCGATTTTCACAAAACTTCATGTGGATTTTCATTACTATATAGCAATTCATGTTTGTTCAAATGAAATGGCCACGTCCCTTGGGGGCTCTGTATGGGGCATAAGTCTGATAGCACCGAATGAATTATAGAAAAATTATTAAAAAGTCTTCTTCTCCAGAACCAGTGGGCAGAATCATTTGATACTTGGTATGCAGCATCTTGGTATGGGTCTGATTCAAGTTTGTTCAAATCGAGTCCCTCAACCAATATGGGGGCGTGAATTTTTACTTGATGCAATTGAAGAAAAATTCTTTAAAAATCTTTTTCACCAGAACCAATGGGCAGAATCTTTTGATATTTGGTATGGGTCTGATTCAAGTTTGTTCAAATCGAGTCCTTTGATCAATATTGGGGCTCCCTATAGGGGCATGAATTTTTCCTTAGTGCAATTTAAGGAAAAATCTTCTTCTCCAGAACCAGTGGGCAGAATCTTTTGAAATTTAGTATACAACATCTTGGTATGGGTCTGATTCAAGTTTGTTCAAATGGAGTCCCTTGATCAATTTTGGGGCTCACTATGGGGACCTGAATTTTTACTTAGTGCAATTTAAGAAAAAAAAAATTCAAAATCTTCTTCTCCAGAACCAATGGGCAGGATCTTTTGATATTTGGTATACAGCATCTTGGTATGGGTCTGATTCAAGTTTGTTCAAATTGAGTCCCTCGATCAATATTGGGGCTCACTAAAGAGGTGTGAATTTTTACTTAGTGCAATTTAAGAAAATTTCTTTAAAAATCTTCTTTTCCGGAACCGATGGGCAGAATCTTTTGATATTTGGTATACAGCATCTTGGTATGGGTCTGATTCAAGTTTGTTCAAATTGAGTCCCTCGATCAATATTGGGGCTCACTAAAGAGGTGTGAATTTTTACTTAGTGCAATTTAAGAAACTTTCTTTAAAAATCTTCTTTTCCGGAACCGATGGGCAGAATCTTTTGATATTTGGTATACAACATCTTGGTATGGGTCTGATTCAAGTTTGTTCAAATTGAATCCCCCGTTCAATATTGGGGATCACTATGGGGGTGTGAATTTTTACTTAGTGTTAATTAGTGCAATTTAAGAAAAAATCTTCAACAATCTTTTTCACCAGAACCAGTGGGCAGAATCTTTAGATATTTGGTATGCAGCATCTTGGTATGGGTTGAATTCACGTTTGTTCAAATTGAGTCTTTTGATCAATATTGGGGCTCACTATGGGGGCGTGAATGTTTACTTTGTGTAATTCAAGGAAAATTCTTTAAAAATCCTCTTCAGAACCATCATGCAGAACCTTTTGATATTTGATCAGCAGCATTGTCCCATTCAGTCCTGATCATTTTTTTAGCTCCACAGAGAGTATAGATTTACTCTGTAGAACCTTAAGAATAGCTTTTGATAAAATTTGTGTCTTAACAGTATGGAACATTCGGTGAGTGCCTAAGGCCCCCTGGGGCCTCTTGTTTGGAAAATGTTACTATTTGATTATATGAGTAGTTCATTTGCATAGTAATTGGCTTATTTTCAAAATGGTCGCTGAATACCTATATTGACCATATTATTCGCTTGTTTTCTTACACATATTTTTAAATTCACTTTCCAATAGAAAAGTATTGTGTGTCTTGAGAGGTACAAGATATATCTAGCATGTTTAGAATGTTCAGTTATTGTTATTAAAGGGATGTTCAGTGATTCAGTTATCTTTTTTATGATATCAAACATCCTTATACACAGGATAAGCCCTGGACCCGGTATAAAAGGAATGGAAGTCCGTAGGAAAATTAGTCCCTCGACTATTATTCCGCGGAACTATAGTCCTAATTCTAACATTTCTAGGAATAGTAGTCTGGCGGTCATCCATTTCTAGGAATGTTAGATCTAGGACTATTATTCCGTGGAATAATAGTCCAGAGGGACTAATTTTCCTACGGACTTCCATTCCTTTTACACCGGTACTTCACTATGTTTTTAAGATTGTCCTTTGGTATTACCATAGGTCTGTTGTTCATTACCTGTCTTGCTCAGATAGCGCCAATCAATTGTCTCTTAAATCTGGTAGCTCAGAATTCCTGCAGCTTATTCCTCTGCATTTTGTGCACACATCACTGCAGAATAGCCCATGGTGACGACATGTACACTTATTTGTGTTGCACTGAGTCTTGCAGCCACAACAGATAACATTCAGTAGTTCAGATGGTGCTGGAGATTTATCATTCTGCTCAGGTAGATATTTACTGTCTACAACATGCCAACCCCATTCCTCTAGTTTCATATTTCTGTTTGTTCCTTTCCACTGCATTATCTGGAAATACACTCGAAGGTTGTGATAAACAGCAGCTGCAGAAGTTGGTGGCAATTTTTGTGGCTCCACATGAGATGTTCCCTTGAGATTTTCTTGCAAAACTTTCTGTAGCGTAGAGCGTCGAGTCGTTCTTCATCCCTACCACCATTGAGGGATACAAGTGCCTTTTCCCCTGCTTTCGCAGCTCATCTTGAAGACCTCGGCTTGTTCACAAAATTTCACTTTCTTTATCTCCTTAACGGCTAAGCCTTTCCTCAATCCAAATGGATGTGACGTCACATCGCAGCTAAGGCGTGGGTGAAGAGAATATTACCACATATGTGAGGGCCTAGTGACTCCTTTGTTTGCTGATTTCTTTGGCTCAGATCTCAGGAACAGCTTGTGTGCATTCATTTCAGTATGATGAAGTAGAAGAACCAGCAAGTCTGTGTCGTCTCCTATTACAACAGTATTCTGGCAGATGCAACAGCTGTCTGGACAATACGGACATCAGCATCGTCCTTCGCATGGTTTACGCTGCAGCCTGCTCTTTCTAGTTTGTCACTTACAAAGCATATGAAGCGCTGCTTGTTGACTTTGTTGTTCAGAAATTCCTCCTTCTTAGATTGGAGAACCATTCCACCTGTAAAGTGCACTGTAACGCCTGCATAATGTGCTGTTCTCCTTAGGTGGGTGGCATCTTTGATCGTGGGATCATCGCTATATCCATGAAACACAATGGCAGCAGGACCATATTTCTGTGTCACATACCTAACATATAGCTGGCTCACACCCTCAAAAGCAGATCCCAGAGGCCATGGCACTCAGTGGAGCAATGCTCCGCCATCAAAAACATACCGGACATCTCGACTGGGTTTGCGTTGCTCTTCTGGCATAGCTTTCCAAAGGGTATCAGCAAGGACTGCCTTCTTTGGCTGCAGGGGGAGACAAGATGATTCAAACAATGCAAGTGGGATAACTACAGAGTTCATACTGGAACAGAGATGGCACATCTTGGTAGCGGTCTCGAACAGTAATCAGTCGCTGAAATAACAGCTGGGGATCAACCGTAACAGATTTACCTGAGACCTTTACAGTTGACCCTGATGCTAGTGTGACTGCTTGGTCAGCTTTTCGGAATTTGAAAGCTTCTACAGAATTGCCAACCATTGAGGAAAGAATCTTTTCTCCAACTTCTCTTGATCTCTCAACGTTGACTCCTTCCTCGTCTGTCATGCCATTAGCTATGTTAAACAGTGACTCTTTCTCAACAAAAGGACCCCTCTCTGTCAAGTAGGTGATAAGCTGAAGTTTGTCACTCGCATCTCTTGCTTGTCTAGTTGCTGAAGTATCCTTGTGCTGGTCACTAGTTTCATATAACACACCACTCAACTTTTGCATGGCTTCATTAGTGCTTGCACATGCTGGCATTGACAGAACCCATACCAGGCGCTGATTTTCTGTCATTCCCTTTCCTCTTGTGAGCCCACCATTAGTCTTAACACTTCTCATCAGTACTTGTTCGGTAATAAAATCTGATGATAAGCCTGCCCAAAACCTCTCACTCTTTCTCACCACATGATAGCCTTCCTGAAATTTTCGGTAGACATCTGGATGGGTTTCTGGTAGATTGAGAATTGTTTGCAGGTATACATGTGCACATTTGGCATAAAGAGCATGACCAGAGGCTGCTAAGTGTAGCAACATTTTGTGAACTGTTTTTAGATGTAATCCCCAATTTTCGGTTCATTCAGCGTTGAGGAACCATTGAAGGATGCTTACCATATCCATGTATTGGAACCAAAGTAGGGCTGTCCTGGATGTCATTGTTTGCCTGAGATCTTCAAGTTTGCATCTGATTCTCTTCAACACTTAACTGGAAAATTGGTATCCCTGATAAAACACTATAAAATGCAAATTTGGTGACCATTTTAAAAATATGCTAATGAGCAACTCATGTTATCATTTGTAAACCTATTCCAAATGAAACATTGTGCTGACAAATCCCACTCTGGAACTTCAAATCATTTCAAATAAACCATCTAGAGGCCGGGATATGTCAAAATATTGAATTTGGTGGCCATCTTGGATTTATGCAAATTAGACATCTTTCCCCTATTTGGATATTTTGGGACCTTTAGAATGGTGTTCTGCAGACCTCAAAGAAATGCATTGTCGTGAAAAAAATTCTGTTGCAATTTCTTCCAAGTGAAAAGTTAAAATGACTGGACTATTTGTTATTTCTGGTTATAATTAATGAAAACCTAAAAAAGTGAAAATGCCACCCTGTGTATTTGACATTTAATAAAAAATGATTTTCTCGACTTAGAAATTATTGAAAGGATTGATTGTGATTTTAATCCCAAATGTAAAAAAAAAATTATTGAATAACTTAATATTTTCATGTTTTAGGTGCCCCAAAAAAACATAACTTGTTACCCCTCAAGTTGTAACTAGCACGACAAGATATGGTCATAAGCTATGTTTTTAAGGCAATGAAAAAGTATTGAAACTTAAATGGCAATTTTTGTGAATAGTACTGGCCAGTTTTACTGTTACATTGGGAAAAGGGTTAAATTGAGTCTAAAGTTCATTGGGAAACATACAATAACTCAATATCATTTTTATGTATCGATTCATTGCGCCAAACTTATGATCAGCAATTCAATTTGCACAATCCTCTGAGACCAGCATTTTACAAACATGAAAAAAACTTATCACTTCATTGTTACCTGTTTAACACACTTGTTGTTCAGAGTTGATTGCCCAAAGAAAAAATTCAATTATTGTCACACACAATGCTGGACAGAGTTTGACTATTTTCAAACTGCAACCCTCCCTCTTCAAAGCACAAGCCTTAGTGTGAAGAGATGATGGATTCCATTGGATAAGTATTGGATAGGTTAACCCAGCAATCAGTGTACCGAAGAGTGATCCATTGTAAAAGTCGAGTAGCTTTATCTCTCAGTCACCCATTGAATTTTTAGGCGTCATAGATTAGACTGTGAAGTTGGAGATGGGCATCTGTTGCTATATTGAACAACAATCTTCAGCCTGATCGACTACCTCGACGACGTAGAACATGTTGCAGTGAGAAGGGAGGGTTCCTTCAGGTTTCTAGTTGTCTTTTGTTCAACATGGTACAACAAAGGAAAATTCACTTAAAACACATTTCACACGTGATTTCAGTTTCTTTTTTGGAGACATACTAGATTTAGAATAGTTTTCTACAGAGGTTTGACCAGCTTTCTAAAGAAACATGTTTTATCACACACCTATTAATTTAAAACACAGGATTTCCACTGGTCTGTCTGTGCGATAAAAATAAAGTTGTATCGCACATGTGGTGATACAAAACACGTTTTGATTTCGTTTCCAATGTAAAGACAAGGAACCTGTTTAAATAAATTACATCATTCATTTGTTGTATCCACCGGAGTCGAGATCGCTTGGAAATTCCAAGTTCCTCATTTTACCCCCCGCAAACAAAGTTTGGGGGGGGGGGGGGGGGGTATATAGGAATCACCCTGTCCATCTGTTCATTCGTCTGTGCATCCTTATAAGCGCAACTCCTCCTAAACCGTTTGAAGAATTTTCATGAAACTTTACACAATGGAAGAACTCCATATGAAGATGTGCATGAAGCAATATAATTCCGTTCTGACATTTCCAAGGGGAGATAATCTAACTTATACATTTCATTGCTACAACATATGGTTGTGTCCTCGTAAGTGCAACAACTGAGGTACAGAGGGGGGTGAGGGGGTGGGGCGGGAGGGCCTTATCACTTTGTGAGCTTGCTCACAGTACCTCTAGTTTAGATTTGTTTACCCGGGATATTAAAACAATCAGATTCAAGTAAAAAATTTACAAAATAAAAATAACATTCTGACTGACTTTCCATAACTGGTCATTTTTTGATGTTGTGTACTAAACTTATAAGCTATTTTAAAACTTTTTGTTCCATTATTCTCTGCAGTTTAGTCAATATTTGAAGTTCGATCATCATGACCCTGACACTGACCAGTGTCAGTTGGTTTCAACCAATTGAATGCCGTAAAAATTAAAAAGCAAATTAGGGTTGGTACCCTACCACTGTCAGTGATGTCTTGTTGACAACGAATAAAACATGGAAATTATCCAGTTGAAAAGTGCTTTTAGTTCAATTTTCGTGTGAACCGGCTGTTACATGGGAGGTATGTGACAAATAGAGAACCAAAGGATCTCGTGATATTCTGGGCCAAAGCAATATCATGTGATAATTCTTAACCCATTCAAACATGTGCGGTTCTGTATATTTATCCATTAAATTCTCATCACCCTCCATTAAAGGCCTGTTTAAATGATGTCTGATAGTCTTGGTTCTAATCTTTTACCAGGGTATTTTGTTTGCACATGGAGCAAATGTCAAAATTTATCTCCATTTTAAAGCACATTTGGGATTTATGTTTAATTCTGTATCTTTTCAAATGAATTGTCATTTGAGACACACTGTTGTATATGACAATCGAGTAGGCACGTCAACAAAAAAAAAATTGTGTATTAGGTCTCACAAAGTAGATCTTCTGTTTCTCAAGATTTTTGGTCCTGCCCACAATTTCTATTTTCTGAACCAATGGTCCGATTTGAACCAAATTTGGCATGTGGTATCATTGGGTCATAAGTACTTGACTCATACATAAAAAATGTTTGCTGTCTCTCTCTGGGAACCCCAGTAGCTAAAAATAGAAATATTTTCAAATGGTCATATTTCCCAAACCAGACAGAACAGAGAACTGTTATTTGGTGTGAAGCATCCTTAGGACCAGTAGAGCTGAATGGTGAAAAAAAAATGCCCTCGGGTGTGGCAACCACTTTTGTTACAGCTCACCACTTTTGTTACCAATACTTGTCCACTTTTGTTACAGTTCACCAATTTTGTTACAAAATCAACCACTTTTGTTACAAAATGAGCTCACCACTTTTGTTAAAACCATCGCCCATTTTTGTAACAAAAAAAACTCGCTCACCACTTTTGTTCCAGCAATCGCCCATTTTTGTTACAATTTTTGTCAGTGTGAAAAATGAAGTAATCTGCAAGTACTTGGATGTGACGTTCAGTCATGATTATCAAAACCTAAAGCTGTAGCGTACCAACTTCACATACCCATGTGTGGAAGAGTTCTAAAGTTTTTGGAAAATTCTATCTTTTAGGGCAATAGGACTGCTGTTTCGCAAGCTTTTGGACAAGTCTTTTTATACAGTAATCTCCTGAATGTCTCGCCATTTCTCTTCATTTTTATCAATAGAATTGACTTAAGTAGGGCCATTTGTCAATACTCTATAATCCGTCACCACAGTATTTTAGGAAGGCCAATTGGATAGCGTGTCGGCCTTGTGATCGTGAGTTCGAATCTCGCTAGAGTCACTCACGTTGTGTCACAAGACACTTTACCTGATCACTTGCTCGAGTGGGATCACGGTGGCACAGTGTTCTATGGCATATAGCACGTTCATGGTACATGCGCCTTCAACCATTGCTAACCCTGATTCTGCCATGTCGCTCTTTGCTAGGGTGTGTGGTGCAGGTCATTTAGAAGGGTCCCCAGGACAAGTCCCATGAATGACGTTGAGCTAGAGATAGGGTCTCTGGGAAGGGTCACCGGTTCACTGAAGGTGGGGAGGTCTTTTGGTCAAAGTTTCTCGGCTGGGTTTGTGTGGTCGAGGAATTGTGTCGCTCGTGATCGGGATGGGGAAGTAGTCTCCCAGGGCAAGTCTTCCTTGAAAGGGGTGGTGTGGTGTTGGGTCAGATGTGGAAGGCTAGGGCCTTTGAAAACAGGGCGACTGTGTTTCTCTCGCTCATCCTCATCTAGGTTCAAATGATCACTTGTGATTGCCTGTGGTGATCACTAGTGATCATTCTCCCTGTATGAGGATAAGAGGAGTGTGAGATAAGACCTCTGTTATGAGGTAGAGGCAGTAGTAGTAGTGGGTGGCCCCTGGGGATGTACTGTATTGCCGGTCTCATAGGAAGGCACATGTAAGCCTGCTGGGGGCCAGGAGGGTAGCTGGCCAACCAAGGTAAAAGAAACTGCAGCAGATTTCACTGGCAGAGCTAGCGGATGCAGGTCAGACCACCCAGGCCTTGTTATCCTCAGTGGCACACAAGTGGACTCCTGCGAGACCCCTGAAACAATATATCCCCCGGGGCCACCCACTGCTACTACTGCCACTACCTCATAACAGAGGCCTCCCCTAATACCACTCTTATCCTTACACAGGAAGAATGATCACTAGGGATCACTACAGGCGATCACTAGTGATCACCACAGGCAATCGCAAGTGATTACTTGAACCGAGATGAGGATAAGAGGGGTGTGAGGTGAGGCTTCCCATCACATCTCTTATCCTCATACGGGAGAATGATCACTAGTGATTACCACAGGCAATCACTAGTGAGGTGATCCAACAGGATGAGCAAAAGAGACATTGTCGCCCTTTTTCCAGTCCTGGGGACCCTTCCAAATGACTCTGCACCAGACACCTTGGCCAAGAGCGACACAGTTGCCCTCCCTCTCCATCCAGAAGCCCCATCCTCCTCCACCCAATGACCCTGGCCTCACCTCACACCCCTCTTATCCTCTTATGGGGAGATGATCACTACAGGCAATCACTAATTATCACCATAGGTGATCACTAATGATCACTCAAACCGAAATGAGAGTAAGAGGGGTGTGAGGTCAGGCCCTGCCTAATATGGGAGATGTTCAGTAGAGGGCTATGAGGGAAAGGTGAGGCCATGAGGTGAGGGCTGTGAGTCAGGGAAGGCCATGAGGTGGGGGCTAAGAGGGTAGGGGAGACCATGAGAGCTATGAATTAGGGCCTCATTGAAGCCTCTCCCCATAGGCATCTTGTACTCGTGTGGGCGAAGCTCACAAAAGTCCATTTGGGTAAGTTTCGGTGGGGATTCAGTCCAATAAAAGGTCTGTTGGGGTAGGCTTGGGTCATTGTTGGGTTGTTTGTGGTGATTTGATGTACTGCTGAATTGAACACACCCTCAGAACACACCCCTGTCCACCAAGAAGGCCACTGGGCTCCATAGCAACCACTCCTACTCCTAACAACCAAGATGGCGGCACCCACAGACAAAATGGCTGGCGGAAGAGTGCGTCACCTTAGAAACACGTGCTGCGCAAGCGCAGTGGGACCACATGTCACCATGGGAATGACATCACAAGAGGGCTGCTCACGTGGGCGACCACGGCAACCTCATCCCACCCCACGTGACTGATGAAGTCGGATGAGAACCTGCTAAAAAAAGTCAACATCACATACTGCTAAGGTCCAAGGCTCAAGGTGTTGGAATCTCCTATAATTGGCACTGATAGGCATGTGCTATTTCAGATATACATGTGCGTATGCGCACGATACACTACATATCACCACAACAATGACGTTGCAAGGTGGCAGGTTACTATATCTCTCAATGGTAAGTAGGGGTGTGGTATAACTACTGAACATGTGCGACAATGGTTTGGTGTGATAATCATTATTGGATTCTTGGTGTTTTAGGACACTTTAATAGCAGCGGTCATATTTGTCGAAGATACTTTTACATGTGAAGGAAGCTGGAGTACCCAGAGAGTACCACCAAGCTGAGGCGAGTAACAGTCAACTCTCTAATGTACTAATCCCACAGGAGCAGGGTTAGCATTGGTTGTTGGCTTGTGTGCTATCAATGTGCGATACGCCTCGACACAAGATGCAACCGTGCTCCCAAGCGGGCAATTGGGATTAAGTGCCTTGCCCAAGAACACAACACAAATTACCCCAGTCAGACATCAAACTCCCAACCTTCTGATTTCAAGACTCTAACCACTGAACAACCGCCCTCCTGATAATCATGACTGAACGCCACATATCGCATTACTTGCAGATTACTTCATTTTTCACACTGACAAAAATTGTAAAAATGATTGTTGTAACGAAAGTGGTGAGCGAGTTTTTTTGTTACAAAAATGGGCTATGGTTGTAACAAAAGTGGTGACCTCATTTTGTAACAAAAGTGGTTGATTTTGTACCAAAAATGGAGAGCTGTAACAAAAGTGGTTGTTGTAACAAAAGTGGTTGCAACACTGTTATGTAGGGGTGTTCTGTAGGGGGACATCGAAAAGCAAATTCAAGCTTGTTCATATTCGTATGCCTGGGTTAATATTTGGGCTCCCTATGGGAACCCGAATTTTAACTTTGTGCAGTATGAGGGAGTTTCTTTAAAAAATCTTCTTTGTCAGGTCCACCAGTCAGAATGCTTTCATATTTGGTATACGGTGGGGTGAGATTCAAATTTGTTCAAATCGAGTGCATGGGTTAATATTTGGGCTCCCTATGTGAATTTGGTGATGCTTGGCCCACTGTATGGGATAGCATCAGCAAATTCAACCTCTGGGTACCTCATTCTGCAAATGACAGATTGCTTAATTCCAGGCTTAGTCAGGTCACTGAATAAAACTTGAAAAGATTTGTCGCTATTTTGTGGAATAGTAACTTTTAGTAGTTTAAATTTTGTGGGTAGATTATAATGACCATATTCAAAGTCAAAGTGGAAATGCTGTCTGAAGGAGACTTCCCATAGGAGGTAACTGTCTGTCCTGCCGGGTACATTCATTTCATAGGAGTGAAGTTATCATACTCCATTATGTCCCATTATTTTATTGCACATTTCTATTCAAGAACCAGGAAGTGAAGCAGTGTTTGTTTACTGTGGTGAAAAATCTCTATTTTACTTGTAAAATAGGGCCCAGTCAGCAATGCTTGGGGTGGAAGTCCCCTAAAAAAGGCAACGTGGGTATAATTGATTGACTAATCTGGACTTTATCCACATGTTGCAGTCATGATTAGCCATTGTGCAGAAGTATGTGACCTTAAACACTAATAAATAAATAAATGAATACTTATTCAAGAACTGATTGCTGTCTTGCAGGGGAATATGACATTGGACTTTGGAAAAAATAATCTAAAAGTAATACAGTGGAACCCTGTTAATTGAATAGCCACTTTGCGAATGAAAATTATTCAATTAACATGAGTATTCAATTAACAGGGATTGTGTCACTTTCCTGTATTCTAGAGATAAACTTCGCATCTATTCTATTGTATCTTGTTTGACAGAGCTCCATGAGCCCTGTCAAACAAGATATAATAGATTAAATGCCTGTATTGGATGTACTGAGGCCAAATAGGTCTATAAACAAATGAAAACTGGGGTGAGTCACTGTAATCTCATGACAGGTTACAAGATTTTTTCTTCAATTAACAGGAGTTTACTCTATAATCTATATTCAATTAACAGATCAAATTTGTACTGGAGGTATGGTAAATGGGTTTGTGTTGGGAAATTATTTTCAATTAAGAGGGTTATTCAGTTAAAGAGATTTCCAATTAAGTGAGCTCCACTGTATATCTGAGCACTGAACAGACATATGATCCCAGATTTAATTCCATCGACAAACTCACTCTACTTCATCAAAAAAACAAAATGACCTGGTGCAAGAATATCTGGTACAGTAGAATCCTCTTAATTGAATATCCATTTTGCCAGTGAAAATTATTCAATTAACAGGAGTTTCCAATTGACAGGGATTTGGTCAGTTTTCTGTGTTCTGGAGGTAAACTTAGCATTTATTCTATTATATCTTGTTTGACAGAGCTCATAGAGCTCTGTCAAACAAGATATAATAGAATAAATGCCTGTATTGGAAGTAGTGAGGCCAAAAAGGTCGATAAATAACTGTAAATAAGGGGAATTTGGTGCGTGTCACAGTAATTTTTTTGACATATTATAAAAATTTATATACAATTAACAGGAGTTTACTCTACAACCCATATGCAATTAACAGATTAAATTTGTACTGAAGGTATGGTAAATGTTTTTGTGTTTGAAAATTACATTCAATTAACAGGGATATACAATTAAGAGATATCCAATTAAGTGGGCTCCACTGTACTGGGCACTGCAAAGGCTAGCCACTAGGAACAACTCAGCAACGACATGCATTGTTTGGACACTTTAAATAAGTTCTAAACGGTGGAAGTGACTAATGAGACTGGATGGAGCTGAGTGGTGGTATGGGTACAGATGCTATTTATGGTAATAAAGTAGAAATAATGCTTAGCCTTTATTTTCAGCATTAGTTATGTACAATTTCCATATCAACAATACATTTTGTCGATGACTGACGCCAAGCTATATTCCCAATAAGAGATTCAAAAGGAAACAAACTGGACAGCCAATTTTGAATTGGATCAAATCGAACAGCAATAGGGATCTGCGAATCACACATTTTTATTTTTTAAATCGAATCTCAAATCGAATTGTGTCACCGATATCGATATCGAATTGAATCTCGAATCCGATTTTAATAGACAAGTTATTTCATATTGCACCAAACGGAAGTTACGGTTCACTGTGATGACCCTTACAAGACTGACTGACACCTTAAACACCAATAAATACATATTCTCTGTTGCACAGTCGCTGAAACAGCAAGGCCCATTATCCATAGTTTTAGTTTTTGAAGGCTTAACTTGTTACTTTTCACGTTCTTAAGAACGTGAATAGTAACAAGTTAAGTCTTCAAAAACTAAAACTATGGAAGATGTTCCAGACAAACTTCACAACTTACCTAACAATTAACCTTTGTCAATTACTCAATTAAATATGAATTGAGTCTACATGAATGAATTGTCTAATATCAATTTTATCCAAATTTTGTTGGAAATGTAACAAATTGAAGTTAGTACGAGAGATTAAAAAAAATTGAATCTTGAGACTGATTCGGGATCGATCTCGAAGTAGACATATGGTATCGATATCAGGTCAAAGCTTGAATATTCGCAGGGCCCTAAATAGCAACTTACAATTCAAAATTGAATCACATCTCGATGCTTTGCAGGGCCCTAATTTTGACACATGAAACTGATAAGTAGAGGAACTGGAAAATAGAGGTTTAGAATTCCAGCTCCTGGAAAATGACTATTTTTAAATGTTACTGAAAATCCAGGCATTATTTCTGTGGAGGCATCTGAATACTAGAAAAATCATCTGACATAGACAGCCGAGTTCTAAATAATTACATGACTTTATTCCTCTCTAGTGCTAGCTAGCCGTGGATGCTGAATGTGACCTTAACTCTTTACCCAACGCAGACGATATATAAAAATTTATTATTTTAAATATCATTTTTTCAAATTTTCAAAAAATTTCAACAAAACCATATCATGTGACCCCTCGTTGGAACGAGCTCGACGAGGTAGGTAAAGGGTCAAATCCTTGTTTAACTCTTAACTCACTGAGTATTTTCAAGATGTTTTTCATCAAATCTAATCATGGCTCCTGTAAGGTCAACCAGTCCATCAAAGTAGGCAGGTATATTGAGTGAATGGAAGAGGGATGTATGACCCCTCCTGTTGGAAGGAGCCCAAAGACATTTTATAGTGGTTTTCCAGTCTATTCATATTGCAGAAAAATAAGCAGGGCAATGCTGATTTGTTGATTTCCACAAATGTACCTAGTAGGGGTTCATGGGATTCCTTCTTTCACTTGCCAACCTCCGTGCAGTTTTCATATGTAGCTTGTGTCCATACACAAATAAATCTTGTGTAGGGGTATAGTTGCATTAAATTATTTGGCACATTCCCCATACCCCAATGGGAAGTTGGGCAGTGCTTATTTACTGTGGTAAACAAGCACCGTTTTACTGGTAAAATAGGACCCAGTCACTAATGCATGGGTGCAAGTCCTCTACAATAGGCAACATGGGGCATAAATGATTGACTGACCTTGTTTTATCTCCATGTTCTGGTCACGATTAGCCATTGTGCAGAAGTATGTGACCTTAAACACCAACAAATAAATATATAAAACATTCCCCATAAACTGAATCAACATTTTGACCATTGATCTCTTAAGTCAAACTTCTATGAATTTTGTATCAAATCTAGTCATAGCTAGATTTGATGAAAATTATTTTAATAATACTTGGTGGATTGAGAATTAATGCTGCATTTCAAATCAGCATGCATAAACAGTTTGCATGATAACCCAATAATCATCAATTTGGTACAGATGATGAGTAACAATTACATCCTACTGTCTCACAAATCAAGAACAGACGGAACGTTTTGCACTGCAGTATACCCCCATTAACTCTTTACATGCTGCTGGCAGATATTCTTGCTCTGAACTGCAAAATATCTTGCCACAAGAATAGGTATCATTTGGGCATTTTTAATTGAATATACACCCCGTAAATTGAAGCAAAGTTTTGACCAATTTGTTCAAGATAAATTTAAAAAAACATTTTCATCAAATCTAGTCATAGCTGCTTTGAAGGAAGTATTTTAAACTAGCTGCCGCTGCCAGCAGAAAAAGTCTGGATAACTGATTCTCTGAGTTTTCACATCATAAACTAAGTTCAAGGTCAATATCTCCACGAAAAATCATCGGACCAGGACCAAACTTGAACTCAATTTGTAGGTACCCATGACAAAGCCACATACCAGAAATGATGATTTTTGAGAACAGTGCTGGCCGGTTTGGGCCGTTACATTGGGTAAGAGGTTAATTAACCCTTTTCTCAACACAAATTGCTTAATTCTTGAATAACTAAAAATTTTTATTTTTTACTTCAAACTTCTCTCATGTCCACCTCATATTCTCATTCCAATGAGAGGTTTAAGGTATCTTTTTGAAACAAAATTGAACAAAATAATACAATTTCAATTTCAATTGTTGTGAATTTTTCTGACTTGTTTTGCCTTTACATTTGGTGAAGGGTTAATAGTGACTTACAGAAGTAAAAATGAAAGTTTCTCACAAGAGAGACACTTATTTGCCATTTATCTATTCAGAATATTTTATGCCTGTAATACTGACGTGTGCTTTGACATGATAGTATTCTTTGTAGGATTCAAAATAATTCCAATAAATTATTGGTTCTTTTGTCTGATCCATGAGCAGAGGCCTGGCTGGAGTGTCTTGGTCTGGGGGTGTACTTCTGAATTTCCAACTGTATTCATTTCTGCCCCCTTCAGGATCTTTTGATATTTGATATGCAGCTACTTTAGAAGGTTCAGATTCCAGTTTGTTCAAATGAAGTCCCTTAGTTCATATTTGGGCTCTCTCCCAACTTTAACTATTCTTTAAAAAATCTTCTTCTACACATCCACAAGTGAGATTCTTTTGTTACATAGAACTGACATCCATAGAATTGACATCCTTAGTGTGGGGAGATTCAAGTTTGTTCAAATCTAATCACTGGGCTCATATTTGGGCCTGAATGTTTTCTTAGTGCAGTATAAGGAATATTCTTCAAAGATCTTCTTCAGACCCACCAAGCAGAATCTTTTGATATTTTGGCATAACTAAGACGACTCCAAGATTAAAGTTTGTTCAAAGTGTCATGCGTGATTGATTTTGGTAGGCACCAGAGGGGTTTGAAATTTAACATAGAACCCAATGAAGAATTTACTATTTGTTTAAAAAGTGTACCCACACGTTACAGAGCTGATTGTGGTAAACTTTAGTTAGATGTAAATGTTAGTACATAAGATTAGCATTTGCTCAAAATGGGGATCACCAACAAGCCACTTGAGGCCTGGAGGGGTCATTTGGCCAATTTTTTTTTTTTTTTTTTTTTTTTGAGGGGGGGGGGGGGGGGGGGAGGGGGGGGCTTGAAAAGAAAATTTGGAGGATTTTGAGTGATTTTATGTAAAAGAAAAATCAACTTTTACCATGTTGGAGGTGGGGAGTTTGAGAGGGTCCACCGAGTGATTTTTTTCTCTCTTTGCTTCAAAATGTGTTTTGAAGGGGTTCAAAGAAAAAAGAACTGATCCAAGCACTGGAGAATTTTGTAGATCATTGTTGAAGTGCCTAGAATTATGATGATGATCTTCTACCTAGTGGCAGAAATTTCCGTATCCCCCCCCACCACCCACCCCCACAAGAAAATACTGAATTCTACAATTTTTATAGGACGTCAAGTAATGAAATTATCATTGACATACCCTGGGTGGTGAAAATTTACATTCTTTCCAGTCTCAAAATGTGCCCTAAAGCACCATTTGGGACTTATTTAAAAAAAAATTTCCACGGGGAAGCCCAATCTTGAAAAATATCAAACCCCCACCCCCACCCTACCCTGGTTGTACCAACACCAGGGGGCATCACCTCCATACCTTTTCCCAACTTGAGATTTCAACCTTCGGGATATGTCTGCTGCATAAAAAATAAATATGCTTGGACCCTCCAAATAATGGCTGTGCCCCTCCCATAATATAGATACCTAGCTACACACCTGCTCCTACTATGTACCTTGTTGTTTGAAAGAGCCTCATACCGACATGAAAACATTTCCAAAAATATATCACATAGCAGCATTTCATCAGCTGATGCAAATATACTTGGTGTCTATCATCAGTGTAAAATAATGACAAACAGTTTTTGTAACTCATAACATGCTCATTTTTTATTTTATTTAATTTTCATAGAATCGTGTTGTGGCTGCTTTATAGCTGCTATTTCATGAATTTATGAAAAATCAGAAATCCTAGTCTGGAAATTATTAATGCAATGCCTGGACAAATTTCCTTGGATCTATTTGATTAAAAATTCGGAATTAAATAAACTCCTAAACTGAGAAATAAGACTGGGCAGGAATATCTGTAAAAAACATACAAAGAGTTAGTGTTTATCTTGGTACATGGGGATGCTGGTGAATGATGAGTGTGTCTCCCACCACATCATTTATCAAATTTACAACAATTGGTAATCTGAGGCTCTAAGCTAGAAAAAGGTGGAAATTTCAGACAGGGCACCAGTGGAATTTTTCCGAACAAGTCTAGAATTTGGCTGAAATATGGAGTTTTTAGACTGAAAAATAGCGAAATACCTCCAAATATTGATTGAAAAGTAATAAACCTCCCCCCCCAAAAAAAAATGTTGATTTGTATTTGAAATTTGGGACTCATAAACGAGGGCCTCAGCTGGATAATTTACAGTTAATAGGGGTGTACAAATTGAATTCCACATCTTAAAACCTGTAGTTGGAAAATTCTGACCTAGGGGGCAGGGGTGCTAATGGAGGTAGTTAGAATTTTGCCTTGGGAGCAAGGCAAAACCCCTTAACAACATCCCTGTTGTGTTGTTACAGGTCAATTTATCTGTCTGTGTGTATGTAGTGTGTTTGCATAGGTATCTCTGTGGGTTTTTATACAGGTCCTAGCAATGAGTAGAGCGTGGATTGCACCTCTTGTACAAGTACTTGAAGAATGCTTCATGAACAGGTTTTTTCTCTCATCTTGTTCATGTACCTTACCCACCGTAGTGGTCCAAATGGGCCAGCACTATTCACAAAAATTCCCCTTCAAATTTCATTTTATTTTAATTTTTTTGGCATAAAAAAAAAACAGCTGATGAGGAAACCCCTCACTGGAAAGAGCTTGTAATCATTCCAATGAGGAGTCATCAAATATGTTTTTGAGGCAAAAAATGAAAAACTGTAGTTATTCAAGAACTTTTTGCAAGTGTCGTCTGCTGTTAACACTTCAGAAACTGTCAAATTACAAATAATGACTCCCAATATATTTGTAAGGTTTATCAAATTGTTATTGTTTGTAGTTCAGGGGAGCCCACTTAACTAGTTGAGCACTAAATTATTTTTGGTCATCACAATTTGTTCACAGGCCTTTGACTTGTTACAATTTATGGGAGAGTACTCAAGGGCACTCTCCCACAAATTGTAACAAGGCAAATCCTTGATGACTAAATAATTTCATTTCAAAGATAATGTGAAGTACATGCACTGAGAACACTGGAGCCCTGTCATTCAGATTAACCCTTTACCCAACGCAGACGATTTCAAAATTTATTATTTTAAATACCATTTTCTAATTTTTTTCAAAAAATGTCAAATAAACCATATCATGTGACCCCTCTTTGGAATGAGCTCGACGAGCTCATTACAAAGAGGGGTCACATGATATGGTTTTGTTGACATTTTTCGAAAAATAATATTTTTTCAGCTGCTGAATTTGCATATTACGTGGGCGGATGCGGGCGATTCGTTGGGTAAAGGGTTAAAGTGCAAATATGGACTTCCAGCACTCTACCAGTTAACTGGATATCTCTTAACTGAATCCATTGTTAATTAAATATAACTTCCAAACACAAAACCATTTACTATACCTTCTGTACAAATTTGATCTGTTAATTGTAAAGAGGTTAGAGAGTAAACTCCTGTTAATTGAATAACTAGGTAGCGTGGTGGCTCAGTGGTAGACTGTTGGACTTCTGTGCTAGAGATCCCGAGTTTGGTCCCCGTCCGGGATGACCTACGTTGTATCCTTGGGCAAAGCACTTTATCCCGGTTGCCGACATGGAGGCACGATGACGCCGTGTACTAAAGCGTACTGCACGTCGATGGTGCACATGCCTTCAACCACTGTAACCCGGCTTGAGCAGAACTTGAACAGAGGTAGAATGTTGAGGAGACGGCTGTTGCTTGTTGATGTTTGGTGGTTCTCTCCAGGTACTCCGACTTCCTCCACCCATAAAACTGTCATGGTCACGATTAGCAACTGTGCATAAGTATGTGACCATAAACACAAATAAATAATAATAATAAATAATTGAATAACTGAATGAAAGATTTTGCAATAATTTGATGAGGTAAATTGACATTCACAGAATTCACCTTATTTACAACCCTATTTGGCCTCAGTTTAGCCTTAACAGACATTTAATTTATTATAATTTGTTTGACAGAGCTCCATGAGCTCTGTCAAACAAGATATAACAGAATAAATGCTCAGTTTGTCTCCAGAGTACAAGAACTTGATCAACTCCCTGTTAATTGAATACTTCTGTTAATTTCAACTGGCAAAGAGGCTATTCAATTAACAGGGTTCCACTATATCTTTTCTTTTTTTATACACATACTGATGTCTCACAATCTGTTTTTTTCTCTTGTTGTTGTTGTTGCAGAATAAATCTTAGGTCCCATCAAGTAGATCTTCTGTTTCTCAGGCCTTTTTTTATAAAATTGCATGTGATTGGCTGGGTTTTTTTTTTAATTTTATTTTTGTAATTATTTCTTTTCCATCAAAAGTTCATGTTCTTGGTTTAATTTATGTTTTAGACCTCATAATCTACAGAATGGCATGGGTTGTGATGTATTTTGTCCCTTGAGAGCAAGAAAGCTTTGCAGTGTTAAAGCATTCAGAAGTTTTGTTGTACTTAAGGGACAAATTTATCAATTTTATAAACTTGGGTAAAACATCAGACATAAACCATTTAATTTGTATTTTTTTTTTTTCAAGTTTGCATTGGTTATAAAAAGAGATCCTGTGGCAGCCCAATTGTCCCATGCAGGAGGGCCTGAAAAACAGATTTTTAACTTTTTTAGGCCTTATCTATCTTACAGGATCAATTGTTTCAAGAGTGACAAAAATTTAAGGACTTTCACTGATATTTTCAAGCACCTTTCAGATATGTTTCAAGACATTTCCAGGATTGGTCAAATAGCCCTAAGGATGATTCAGACCAGATTTTTTAGAAGAAAAATTTTGTTTATTTACCATGCAGCACAATTTTCGATACAAATCTATTGTTGTGCATTAATCTTTCATAGAAATGGGGAGTGAGTGATTCCATGACTCGGTGAATCAGTCCATCCATGTCCAACTAAAATTGATATGTAATGCACTAGAAATTTTCTATCGCATGGGTGGGGGCTACCTTCCTGGAATGGGTAGGCTGCTAGTTTATACAACCATAAAAGACTTGCAAGAAAAAGTGCATCAATTTCTAAGGGACGAGAAAATCATGCAGTTTCACAGATCCTGCCTAAATTTCCAGCACTTTCAAGGCCTTAAAAATGAGGACTTACGAAGCCTACAATGAAGTCTGAATCTTATCTAGTTTCTAAAGGATACACACAATTTTTAACCCTTTATCTAATGCACCTGCTATCAAAATTTATTATTTTCGTTACTTTTCTTTGCCAGTTTTTCACAAAATTTAAAACATCCATATCCTGTCACCCCTCATTGGAATGAGCTCAATGAACTCATTCTAATAAGCTGTCACGATATGGTTTTGTCCAAAAATTTTGAAATTTTTTTTTTTAACTTGTCAGTTTGTAAATTATGTGGGTGGATGTCGCCATTTTGTTGGATAAAGGGTTAATGTCTCAAACACTTGGCTACTATTCTATCTTGCATTTGAACTGCATTTTTTATTCCATGCTAAGTTTCAACCCACATTTAGGATAACTGAGTTTATTTATTTATTTATTGGGATATAATGACAGCCAGGGTCACCTTGTGTTGGACAATTTTACGGGTGGAGGAAGAGAGAAGAGAGAACCACCAAGCAATGGCGAGCAACTGCACGACTCCCCAACATACTAACTCCACACAAGCAGGGCTGGCATTGGTTGAAGACAAATTGATGTGCAGTACGCCTTAGTACACAGTATCACTGTGCCCCCCACGTGGGCAAGCCAGAAAATAAGCAGACTGACATCTGCAAATTGAGGTCCCCAGAGGGTGAATTTAGTGATGCTACCCTGCACAGCAGGGTAGCATCACTAAATTCATCCTCTGTGAACCTCAATCTGAATCAGAGTCTCAAAACTGAACAGAATGAGGAACCCAGAGGATAAACTGGCCCACTATATGGGATAGCATGATCAAATTCACCCTCTGGGGACCTCATTCTGCAAATGTCAGACGGCTTATTTTCAGGCCAGCACGTGGGCAATCAGAATGAGGTGACTGAGTTTGAAATTTATGAAGATTGAGTTTGAAACTCTCAAGTTTAGGTCATTTAGAGATTATTACCCACCTCCACCCACACCTCGCTCCTCAACCTTGTAGGAAAGAGATGTAGTGAAGAGCACTATGCTTTATCGGCCCATCCATAATCTCATTTATGCGATAAACTGGACAGTAATTATCAGATATCAATAAATTTTGGTGTGCAACTCAATATTGCCAATGTTTTGAAAAAGTTTAATAACAGCTGACATTCAATAGAATTAAAAGAGTTATTGCCTTTTCAAATTTGCTTGAAATTCTTTTTTTTACTTCCAAATGTCATTGACTATCCCCCCCCCCCCCCCCCCCCCCCCCAATGCATGTGTCTGTCTTTTCTGTACAGAAAGTAGATAATGATCACACTCAGAAGACGTGACAACTGTTACTTATTCCCAGTTCCTTATTCGACATCCGTTATCAACCGATAAAATTGGTTGATAATGACTGTTGAATAAGGAACTGGGAATAAGTAATGGCTGTCTCGTACATTCACACTGAAATATTCATTTGTATGATTGACTGTATGTGTGACACAAGTCCACGTATCAAATCCAGTAAGTGGTTACAGCATTGGACTTCAAACCGAAAGGTACACTGTTCGATCCCTGCCATGGGTAACTGCGCTGTGTCCTTGGGCAGGGTACTTAATCCCGATTGCACACGTGGGGGCATGGTGGCGCTCTGTACTAAGCGTGTTAATGGTGAACTTGTCTTCAGCCAGTGCTGACCCTGCTTGTGCGGAGTTAGTGTGTTGGGGATGGACAGTTGTTCGCTGCTGCTTGGTGGTTCTCTACGGGTACTCCGGCTTCCTCTTCTACCCATTAAATTGGCTGACAAGAGGTGACCCTGACTGTCGAAAGTGTTGTTAACCCCAGTAAATAAATAAATAAGTCTAATCTCGAAAAACAGTACATGATTACTACTTAGACCAATTTGATATCTTAGACCGTCTAAATTCAAAATAAAAGGAAAAAAATACTGGGGTTCACACCCCATATTTATGCCCCAGACTGTTGCATAAATAACACATCCAGTTGGATGGAGTTAAAAGCAGGTCTTATGTCGGCTCCGTAAAAGCTCCAAAAATAAAGGTTCTAGTTTGTGATACTGTTATTTAAATGGTATTATCGTTTCCTCACAGCTATATCCTTTATTATATTCAGTACATCCTTCCCTTCATACACCTCAGGCGCTTACCCAGGATCCTATAACAGGCGGGTGGGGGGGGGGGGGGGCCTAGCCATTTTTATTTTTTTTTTTTGGGGGGGGGGGGGCGGGCAAAGATGATATTTGAAAAGTCGTTGTGTGGGGTTTGGGGGCCTCGCTTAGTCCTAAGTAGCCCCCACCCCCGCGGTCGTTAACCCCCCCCCCCCCCCCCACACACACACACACGCACACTTCCCTGAAGGGAGGAGGGAGAAACGACTTGTAGCTCCTAGTTAGAACGAGCTCCAGCCCCGAAACATGTTTGCAAAATTTAGTGCTCCATAGAGCGAATCTGAGACATTTGTAGTATGTGTTGCTCATATTGAAGACCATTTTGGGGCTCTATGATGTGTGAAAGTTGCATTGGGCTATACTTGGGGGAACAACATTTGGGGTGGGGGTAAGCCCCCCCCCCCCCCCCAAACCAACGCAACTACGCCACCGATCTATCGTATCATATCATATATATACTACTCAAAGTTTGCTAAGCACCAGATATTTGACACATCATTGTGAAATTTGCTTGTGACATATTTGCGATATTTTTGGTGGATATGATTGAGGAATGTATTGAGATGGTTCCCAATATTTACATTAGCTCTCTTGACACGCAGACTTTTCATGACAGTCGTGGAAAGCATGTACCCCTTGATTTTCATGATGTTTTCGTGTTCGGTCTACATGTACATGACATGTGGTGGGTATTCAGTCTTCATTTCAATACAAACCCGTGTGATTTAATGATTAAATATGGCAAATGCAAATGTAAGAAGACATTTGTTTGAAGCAGAAATGTGGCGGGCTGTAGGGATGGTGGAGTAAGGGGCTACCCATCGTCAGGTTGGTGAAGCCTTTGGTGTGCACCATACGGTGATCAGAGTCTGGGCAAGATTTCAGCAGTATGGCACACCAGTAAGACTGCATGGTGGTGGCAGAGACAGGGCAACATCTGCAGCTGATCATTCAGGCCAGTAGGAACCGCTTTGCCACATAAACCCAGCTTCGCAGTGACCTTCAGAATGCATCCGGGGTAAATATTTCGACGCAGACTATCCGGGCAAGGTTGCACGAAGGTGGTCTCCGATCGAGAAGACCATGTATTCGCAATCCGCTGTCCCAGAACCACCGCCAGGCACGATATGAATGGGCCACGGATCAATTGGATGGACCAGAGAAGATTGGCGACCTGTCCTTTTTACAGATGAGTCAAGGTACTGCCTAGACCACACAGATAGGCGTTCTTGGGTATGGAGAAGACCAAGAGAGCGGTTCCATGCAGCCAACATTGCTGAGCATGACCGCTATGTTGGAGGGTCAATCATGGTGTGGGGCGGCATCAGCAGGGATGGACGTACAAAGCTCTGTGTCCCTGAACGTGGTACATTGACGCACAGCGGTATATTGATGAGATCCTGGATCTCACCGTCAGATTGCATGCATGTGCAGTGGGTGGTAGATTCATTCTGATGGACGATAATGCCCGTCCTCGTGTTGCCCATGCTGTCGGGGAGTACCGACAGAGGGAGGACAGAGGGAGGGGATTGAGCGTATGGACTGGCCAGCAAGAACCCCTGACCTCAACCCAATCGAACATGTCTGGAATGAGTTGCAGTTTGCAATTTCAGCCCTTCCAGTCCAGCCAAGAAGTGTCCAGGAGCTTAATGTCATGCTGGTCCAAGAATGGAACAACATCTCACAAAGGACCACCGGGAACCTGATTGGGAGCATGCGAAGGCGTTGCCAAGCTGTAATTAACAGTAATGGGCCTCATACTCGATATTGAACCCATACCAGTTCGCTCTGTCAACTTTTTGGCAAATTGAAAAATATCCTCTTTTACAAATACTATCCATTTTCCATGGTTATCGTAATCAAAAGCTAAAAAATAATGTCAAACACAAATAAAATCGTAATTTCTGTACTTAAATCATTAAAGATATAATTAAATAAAATATATATACACTTTTCATTACAATATTTCAACTAAAACATAAAACAAGTAGTTAGATGTACTTGGTGCTTAGCAAACTTTGAGTAGTATATGTCTCCAATCGGTACCATAACACTCGCTCCGTAACCCAGATGATAGAAAATCTTCAATGGACGCTCCTATGCACACGCAGATTGCAATCCAGACTAACAATGCACTTTAAATTATCAACCACCAAGTCGATGTATATCCCCCCAACAAACCACCTCACACCTGTTGACCTCCGAACAAGATCATATCACCACAACCCATTTGCCTTCAAACAGATTCAAAGAAGAAGAAATGATTTCGCGCGCCGAAGGCGCGCAGGGACGATATGGAGGACAAGCCCCTTTCGATCCTCGGTGACTGTAGAAGATTGGTATTGCATGTCTAGGCGTGTCAAAGGAGGAAAAGGAAGGAGGAGGTTTAGCCGCGTTTGTTCCTTTTTCTGTGTTTTTTTCTTTGGAGGTGGTTGTGATGGTGATGTTGATATGGTTTGGATTCCTTGGGCCGCTGTGGTGTGCATCTCTTTAGGACAGTATTTGTAGCTCTCTTCTAGTAATGCTTTAGATCTTTTGAGGAGTTCTTCTGTCGACAAATTGGCCGCATCTTCCAGGTCCAGGCGTTCCGGTAGTGAAGGAAGAGGGGAGTGAGGGGTGGGAGGCGGTGAAAAAGCAACTTCCAGTTCCTCCTCAGTCTCCACTGGACGTTCCTCATCTAACTGTACCGGCTCTGGAGCCGGCAGTTGATTGGGTGTACCAGTGGGACTAGGAGGGGAACTGGCGGCTGCCTCCAGAGCCTCCACCCCCTCACTCAACTCTTTCTTCCTATTCCGGGAGGCCTCCAAGCGCCGGGCGTCCCTGCGCTTGGTCGATGGGCTCTTCTTCTTCTTCTTGTTCTGTCTCTTTTCAGGGCCTCCGTGCCCCTTCGGGTGAGGACCAGTGGGAGAGGGGATTCTCTCTCCAAAGGTACTACCTCTCCCCGAAGAGGTTGGTGTTGTTGTTGGCTTCTCAATTTCAAACTCCACTTTCAGGTGGACGCTCAAGCCTATTTCCTGGATAGTCCAGGAGGCAGGGCATGAGACGCCCAGAGCTGAAATGGCTTTCACTAGTCTATCTGGTAATTCCATGGCTATCTAGGTGATGTTCACGCTCTGAAGTCAGATGTGTGAATGAACAACAGATTCAAACTGCCCGAGCCTCCTATAAATACTCATTCTACCCTCGCACCATCACCCAATGGAATCGCCTGCCAATGCCGGCTGTGACAGTAGATACAGTGGATGCATTCAAATCTGCCATCCCTGTATAGCCTATTGTTACACTAGAAAATCTAACACTTAAAACAAACAGCTGTACACAGTGTTATCCTATTTTTCAAATAACCAAAAAAATGAAATAAATAAAAAAAATTAAAAATTAAAACAAGATGAAAAAAAGGATTCCCAGCGCATGGCATTTAATTATCAATTGTGATGGCTTGCCATTATCATGAGAAGAAGAAGAAACCCTTGTGTATTTCCTCATACTGTGTACATGAATATATTTAATTCATAGAGGATATGGAATGGGTGTTTTTCTCATATAATATTTATGAAACGAGTCTAAGAATTTTCCGTTTGGGCTCGCCAGAGGCTCGCCCAAACGGAAAATTCGGACGAGTTTCATAAATATTATATGAGAAAAACACTCATTTCATATGCTATTTATCATATGACACACACACGCACACATTAGCCACTTAGTATGACTTTTTAACCCATCACCTAACTTGAGTTGCAGACGGCACTTAGAAAAAACATCCTCGTATAACTAAAAATTTTCATTTATTGCTTCCAAAACATAGGTTATGACCCCTCATTGGAACGAGCTCGTTCTAATGAGGGGTCATAACCTATGTTTTGGAAGCAAAAAGTGAAAATATAAAAAAAAATGAATGGCGTTTTTCTTGTAGGTAAAAGATTAATGCAATATTACCCACCCTAAATAGGACAGATAACATAAATTCTCCCTACAGAAATTATGCAAATGTGACCCAGTGGTATTTTGTTTAGCCAATCAAATTGCCCAGTTTTGAAATTGACCAATGAAATTGACGGAAGGCTTTATTTATCACTGATTAATAAGAAAACAAAATGTCAAATGTTTTAAAGTGAACAAAACGGACGAGTCATATGATAAAAAAAATATTAAATGTTATACAACAAATTATAGTGTTTTGACTGTTTTCTCTTTCAATGAGTATCATTTTACCCAGCGCACATGATATCAAAATTTATTATTTTAATTATTGTTTTTTTTTTTCATTTTTTCCAAAAAAGTATTCAACAAAACTATATCATATGACCCTCATTGGAACGAGTTCTATGAGCTCGTTCCAATGAAGTGTCACATGATATGATTTTAATGAACTTTTTTTAAAATATATTTTTGTTTAACTGCTTATTAACTTGTAAATTACGCGGGTGGCTGTAGTCGATTCGTTAGGAAGATGGTTATCAGAATGCAGGAAAAATGTTTCTCCAAATCTCTTGATACAAATTTCATCATGGGTTGGGGTTTCAACAGTAGCTATATGGCTTTCTCTGGTGGGCGTCAACATAAATAACAACATAAATAAATTTCTGGCGTGCGGAGGGTGGCCAGTTGCAGTACGTTTACCAATTGTTGGGTAAGCCAAATAAGAAAATCGGAACAGAAACATAAACCACAATCGCCCTCCTCCCCTCCACTCCCGATGTGGCGCTAAAACCTACCCAACATTTTTTTCGTAAACCAACAGACTCCAATATCCATGGACTGCCGGTGATTTTTCCCAATATATTAGGTTTTCGATCGTAGAGTTAGCTCCCTTGAATTGTGTGGACTGGAAAAAATAATTGATTTGTCTTTTTTAAATTGAGTTAGCTTCCTTGGATTATTGATTGAATCTTTCTTCACTTCATTTCATTATTTTCTGGCCATCAGATGTTCTTGCGTCTGCTTGATATTGTGTTGTGGAACGAAAAACAATGCACTCACTTCTATCAGTTATCTGTTTTTCAAACAACAGATTTCTCTTTCCCTAATGTCTTGTAACAGCGACAGATTCAATCTTCCACTAGAGACGCCCGAGCGGCACTCAGATTTTGTCAAGCAATCCAGAAACCGATTTCCAATTCTTTTTTAACCCTTTACCCAACGTAACGCCCCAAACCGGCCAGCGCTGTTCACAAAAAATCGCCAATTAATTTTCATTATTTTTTCTTTTCTTTTTTTGGGGGGTCTCAAAAACATAGGTTATGACCCCTCATTGGAACGAGCTCGACGAACTCGTTCCAATCAGGGGTTATAACCAATGTTTTTGAGACAAACAATAGTTATTCAAACATTTTGTTTGCAAGTGTCGTCTGCTTTTCAGGTTAGGTAAAGGGTTAATTGAAGAAGTCAGTCATAAAATGTTACGTACTGGGATGACACTATTTGATTCAATGGAAAATAATGGACATTTAGTAGTTTACCCAATTCACCGACCCACCTACGCTCTTTATCAAATTAGAGAGTACTAAACTTTAATCTAAGCGTTGGAACCAAAAGTTTGTATCAGGGATGCGGTGTTGAATTTCGTCTACACATCTAGACACGTGTCCCAGATCATATCTCTCTGTAGGTGTCTGGTATTTAGTTTGGACTTTTTATCACGGGCTTTTCTGGAGTACCAGTTAGTGATGAAAATTCGTTCTTTGTACACCAAAATTCAAATATTGTTTCGGGGAAGGTCCCCAAACCCCCAACAATGACCTATGGATATCCACTATACTATGGATACACCTACCCACCCCGCCCAGTGTCATTCGGATTTGCGGTCTAGATCCTCCCCTGTGTACCCCCCTCCCCCGTGAGTCCGCCAGTGACAGACGGTTCAAAACTATGGCGACTGTTACATACTTATCGCGCTGCGATCATGCCATAAGTGACGACTTGCTCAATAAATATAGCTGAAATGATAAAATTTCCAGTTGCATCTTTCCTGGAAAATGCCAACCTTACAGGGGCGTAGCTAAGGAGGGGTGGGGGGCATAATATTTTTGGGGTTGTGGGGGTGGGGTGCCATTCGATATATGTCATATGGATATCCGAACGCCGTAGGCCTGAGGTAGGGTGGGTATGGTCCTCCCATTGGTGGGGGGTCCGGGAGCTTCCCCAGCCCCGCGCCAATAGGAGGAGCATCCCCACCGCACGCGCTATTGGTAGGGATACGGTGTGTCAAATCCCTCAGACTGAATTTCCCATGTTGCGGGAGAGGGGGGGGGGGGCACTGTATTTTTTTATCAACATGTCTTCTAAGTCGGAAATGGGCCATGACTCTGCCAAAAATATCGGACCAGGACCACTATTGATCCCAACCCGTTTTACGTTTTATGCGGTTATAAACCTCTGCATAAAAGTTTGTTTCATTCCGTTCAGTCAAACTAAAGTTGTTGTCCAGAAACCACTATCAATATGTTTTCTAAGTTGGAAAAGGGCCATAACCCTGTCAAAAAATATCGGACCAAGCCCACTATCAATCCCAACCTGTATTGTGTAGTTATAAACCTATGTATAAAAGTTTGTTTCATTTTGTTCAGTCAAACTTAAGTTATCGTCTGGAAACCAATATCAAGCAACATGTTTTCTAAGTCTAAAAAGGGCCATAACTCTGTCAGAAATATCAGACCAAGACAACTATCAACTTCAACCTGTATTATGCGGTTATAAATCTATGTATCAAATTTTGTTTCATTTCGTTCACTCAAACTAAAGTTATCGCCTGGAAACCAATATCAACATGTCTAAGTTGGAAAAAAGTCCATAACTCGGCTAAAAATACCGAACCAGACCCACTATCAATCCCAACCCGTATTATGTGGTTATAAACCTATGTATAAAATTTTGTTTCGGGCGGACGGACAGCCGGACAAACAGACGGACAGGGTGGCGAATATACCCCTCCCCTTCTGATTTTTTTTTTTCGGGGAGCATAAAGAGAAAGACAGAGGGAGGGAGAGAGGGAGAAAGGGAAGGAGAGAGAGAGAGATAGATCAGACAAACGCTATTTTAATCAACACCATTTTTCGCCATATGAAAACTACTATAAAATCGTGATTGGGAAAGGTTCCTCACGGCTCCAAAGGAGTCAACTGAAGCTTGAATTTCTCTTGTCTCATTGGGTTTCCTGTAATTGCCATCTTATTGGGAATTAGCAGGCGTGGGTGCCTAGGCTCCAGATATTCTTCACTCATAAGGTGTGGCCACCTGTGATTTGTCTCTGTTCAGCCCTTTAAAGTTGAGAAAACTGCACATTTTTAACAAATTTCCCCACCGGTCCAAAACAATGTTTCGGTCGATGAGGAAATTCTTTTAAAAGTGAAGCCATAAATGTTCACTTTTCTCAAAGCAGAGGTACGTATACCCCAAAGATAGCTTTGTGTAGTATTATATACTGCCAGGCCAGTAACGCACCCGACTTATCCAAAGCTATAACTAACATTTGGGTCGGGAGGAGGGAGGGAGGGAGGGAGGACGGGAGGGAGGGATTTAGGGAGGGAGGGAGGGAGGGAGGGAGGGGGTGGTAGGACGTCGGTGTCCGATGGCTCAGTCATATCACCCAATTATTTGGAACATACCTTAGTGCTTTTATAAAAGACTTGTACTTACAAGTATACTTTCCGTTGATAAAATACATGACTGGGGATATATTACAGTTTGATGACAGTACTGTAAATTTTGTCAGTTACACACCAGTTAAGTAGAGGTGCCCGACCATCTGGGTGGTTTCAACAGGTCATGGCAGGGACGTGGCTAGAGGTTTCCGATTGGGGGGGGGGGGGTAGAGTAGTGAATTTCCAACTACAGGGAGGACCGGGAGGGGAAAATCGCCCGCCCGGTCCCTCCCTCTAGTTGGAAAGTCACTACCGAGAAAACTTTTGAAAATGAAGCCATGAAAGGGGCATAAAATTGTTTCTAATAACCGAAATGCCAACACATTTATGATACAATTATCAGGTTATTATTATTTGTAAATAGTAACAGTTGGAATTTTTGACGATTTGAAATCGAGTTGAAATTTTAGGAAGTAAAGGAGACATCAGCATCATCAAAGAATCTCTAAAATCCAGATAGATGGAATTCCCTACTACTCATGACTTGCCCTCCGAATTTCCAACTATAGTAAATTTAAGCCTGGATTGGGTTGGGGGTGGGGTGGGGGGGGGGACCCCCCCCACCCCCCCCCCCCCCCCCTGTCAGCACGTCCCTGGGTCATGGTTATAAAAATTATTTGTTACTCTCTCCCAGGATGTAGAATTCTTCCGATATATAAGCATGTGATTTTGGTAAAAGTTTACGACCGTGCTCCTCCAAATTGAAAATACTTCCTACGCAACTGGCTATAGCTAATAAATAAAAATGGGAAAAAATGTTTTTAAAACTATTCTCAATATTCTCAAGTCACCCTTCCCTTTTGGCCTTCTTAAAATAATCGCGTGAGGGTTCAGAAACAAAGCGTTTCTGATTGCGGGAGGTGATCGGCACAGTTTGTAGAGTTTGATAGCCCATTGGTTTCGAGTGTTCGAATCTGGTTTTGAAGTTCGTGAGTTCGATCCTCCTAATGTCAACATTTCTTATCAGAAAGAAGTTTTGTTGTCGACTCGCTATGGATAATGGACATAAACCGGGGGCAATTTGTTTTAAAATTCCCAAGCAACCCCTCCCAAAGCAGTCATTTCAAATTTGTCGCGTACTATTTTAGTAATCAAGGATTTCTGGTTGCTAATGTGGTCAGTAGAATATTATCAGTGATTTAATAGCTTGGTGGTTTAAGGCGTGTGACGTAAATTCGCAGTTTTTGAGTTCGGGGACCCTCAAAATGTCCAAATTTATTTTTTGATCAGAAACGAGTTTTATTTTAATGGAAATGAACAAACGAATGGACGAATCCACTCCACTGACTTAAAAAGTTATTGCATTCTATTATCTTAGACGTAAAACAAAAGTGTAGTTTTATTAGCTCCTTGACAGCTGAATGTGGTCAGCATCAATATAACATCGATTTGATAAGACCAGTGGCACAAAGCGCGCGACGTGTGACGCTCAGTTTGTGAGTTCGATTCCCAAAACGTGCGATAATATTTTTTGCTTCAAAATCTAGATATATGATGCCTTAGAAGAGATTGACTAAAATACAAATCTAACAGATATCTCTGTGGTCAAGAGGTATCTTCTTTTGCCCCGAATTCCAGGATCAGGAGTTCAAATCACCGAAATGACATCTAACAAAAACTTCAAGGCACTTCACAACTACTAACTAGTTGCAATCAATTTAATAAATACCTTTCAATTTGTCAAACTTAAGCTAATTTTTGTATAATAAGAAGGCATTAAAAAAATACTTAAAAATATCACAAAAAAACTCAAAGAACACTCCCAAGACCAAATTCCTGGAACAAATTCGTCGTATAGGCCCCCCTTTAATGTTACACAAACTGGCGAATCCATTCAGTATAGGGATGTTAAATTATAACATCAGACATCAGCCCTGCAGTAATCAGTTATTACTCATCTTTCCAATCAAATCTTTATGCTGCAAACTAAAATAGAATAATAGTAATATTCACAACAATTTTCGTCACGATTTGATAGCAGTTCTATAATCCATAATTAAATCCACCCCTGTTGGAATATTCTATGACAAGTTCAGTGCAAAAAGTTCATCTAAGGTCAACTTTTTCTCATTTTCAATTCGTACCGTAGAACGAAATTGTGTTTTAAAATGGACCGATCCAGGAAATAGGGGTGAATTGATGTAAATTTAATACAACCCACGTCCCCTTTCCTGGGCCAGTCCATTTCAAACCGAAATCGCTTTTATGGACTATTTTTAAAATGAGAAAAATATTGACCTTTCTGCACTCATTTGAACTATTTGCACTAAACTTGACTTGAATTATTCCAATAGGGTGGATTGAAGTGTAGATTGTAGATTTACTATTAAATTATGATGACATTTTATGTGAATATGTTACTATCATTCTACTTTACATTATAGAATAAAGATTTTATAGAAAGAATCAGTAATAACTGACCCCCACAGGGCTGATGTCTGATATCATAACTTAACACCCCTATACAAGTAATTCACCCAGTTAGTGTCAGCATTAAAGGAGACCTATACGAAGATGTCCTCTTGGATGAGGGGATTGGGAGGGCTGCTTGGGTTTATTGTGACTTCCCTTTACACGTTTTCAACTTTAATTTAAACAGGTACAGATAGAGGGGTGAGATGAGTAGTTTGGGGCGGAGGGGCAGTGTAATTTGAATGCTTGAAGGTTTCTTTGAAATCATTGTCTGTGTTTTTGTATTGGCAGTATTGTTTGGTGGCGTAGCCCGAACTCAAGTCATAAAACAAGTATTTTGTTCTGTGTGAACCAATGTCAATCGGTATTTTTTTTTATTATTATTTTGAAGAGTAATGTTGAATGATTTAAAAAACAGGAAGGAATTAGACTATATAAGTATTCATTTCCTTTTTTTGTAAAATGCCGAGGGTGAGAATCGAACCCGCGACCAGTCGAACACCAACACAATCTAGTTCCCTCCAGACCATGGAAACACATGAACTGATGCTGGTTTAATAACGTTTATCCAGAAACGTTACTTATCAAGTATGAAAAATGATACCTGATATTTATAAATATATAATATAATTAAAAATCAATGGATCGGACACTTTCCTTCCGTTGGTGTTTTTAATTCCCTTGTGCAGGCTTTTAATAGCAAAACCGAATTGTTGCTTATTAAAAAACATTTTATGGCCAACACGAGTATCGAACTCACGATGTTGACATTTTATGTCAAACTCACTACCACTGGGCTATCCGAACAACACAAATACACCATGGATTTTGAATCCTTCTATTTATTGATACTGTACAGCAATGGTCAAACTTTGCAGGTCATTTATTATTATTTATTTATTCAGCCAAGTAAGTTCGGGTCTCGACGTCTCGTGGTTAAATCGTCCGATTTGTGCGTTGGACGTCGATGATTCAAGCCTCACCTCCAGCACTTCTCTATCTTGTTCTGTATCACATCTGCTCAACCTTTAAAAAAAAAAACCAATTCCCCCTCAACAGCATAAACGATTGTTATTTTTACGAGTCGAACCTATTTCAGAGAATTCTTCTGCACTGACGTTGACACACCCGATAGTGGGGACACTGTAGAACAGTGGCGGCCGATGATGGGGGAGGAGGGCGGTTCTGGAGTTTGGAAAGATATCGGCCCAGACCCGACCATGGTTTGGCCGGAGGTGTGAAAATTTAGATTTTCAGGTATGAAACTCGCCAAAAAACTTCAAAAGTTTGCCCCCTTCTCCTGCCCCCCCCCCCCCCCCCGGACGGAATACTCCTTCTCCCTATGGGTGAATCGCCACTGCTGCAGTGTGGAACAAAAAAGAACATATTTAGTTTTTGAATTTTTTTTTGTCAAGCAACAAAACGTCATAACCTCGTCAAGTTAGATAAAGGATTAATTATTTGTCATAAAATCATAACAGAAGCTACAGGTGTTCATATCAATGAGACGGATTGCACCCGAACAGGATGCACAAAAGTTTGGCGAGAAAAGAAATTTACGTGCAGCAGAACAATTTTCACAGAAAAGAGGGTGAGAACACAGAGGAAACAAATAGGGCCGGAAGTGGGAATAACAAGAGAGGGGTGGAGGATGGGTCGCTCTCTTGAAATAAAGAGAACCAACAACGAGTGAACGTCGAGGAGAACGAGGATTCATAAAGTGGAGTTCAGAAACTTCGAGAGGCTCCAGAGAAATGTAAGGGAAATAGTGACAAGAGGCCTATATAGCCATGCGCTACTAATCTCCCCGCACCCCCAGCTGGCGAGGGGGAGCATAGGTGGGTTTTCCCTCACATAAAATCACTCTCCAGTCAAACCCATCTTGCAGCAAGAAAATAAAAAAAATCATGTGGCCTAACTGACCCCGGACAGGGTGGGGGGGGGGGGGGGGGGTGGGGGGGGGGTGGGGGGGGTGGGGGGGGGGGATAGGAGTAAATTTTTTTTCAAATGCATTTTTGAGCAAAGAAAAAAAATGCCTAATTGACATGGGTGTGTGTGTGGGGGGGAGGAAATTTTTTTCTGGATGTATGCACTCTAAATCCTTCAAAATGCATTTTGGAGCAAAAAAAAATGCCTAATTGGCAGTACAGAGGGTGGGGGGGGGGGGGTGGGGTGGGGAAGGAGTTATAGGAGTCAATTTCTTTTCCGCATATATGTCACTTCAAAACGCAGTTTGGGGCATTTGGAGCAAAGGTTAAAAGTTGCCTAATTTGCACCATGGGGGAGGGGTGAATGGGGGAGGGCAATAACTCTGACAATTTTCATTGGACAATCGTGGTCATCGAACTTGAGGTAGACATTGTTCCCAAAGAGTTATACACCAAAAAAACCCTGATATTTGGTTACTAATGTTTAAGTTATTCCATAAACAAGCATTACACAATATTTTTTAACAAAGGGCAGTAACTCTCATAATTTTAACCGAATATCACAGGTCATCGAACTTAATGTAGACATTGTTGCTATAGAGACATATTCCGAAAAGAATTAAAATTTGTTAACTATTGTTCAAGTTATACCATAAACATGCGTTGCATGATATTTTTTTATTAAACAAAGGGCAATAACTCTCATAATTTCCATCAGATATCGCTTGTCATTGATCTTGATGTAGATGTTGTCGCTATAGAGACATACACCAAAAAAGATTTGAAATCCGTTAACTATTGTTCAAGTTGTGCCGTAAACAAGATTTATATTTATAACAAAGGGCAATAACTCCCATAATTTCCATGAGATATCAGTGGTCATACTTGACATCGCCATTATTGCTATACAGTCATATACCAAAACGAATTGAAATCGGTTAACTATTGTTCAAGTTATGCCATAAACAAAGTTGGACTGACACATGGAAGGACGGACGGATGGATGGACGGACGGATGGATGGACGGACAGAGCTCTACTCTATATCCCACCCTTGCAGGGAAATAATAATGATAAAGGCTGAGGACTCTTTAACCCTCTGTTCACTGATGCCTAAATACTGAAATACCAAGCATCAATTTTATTTCCAAAATGCAATTACGAATGTAACCAGTCAAACAAGACTGAACTGGTTTAATTTCTAATTGCATTATGGGAAAATTTCACAGGCTGAGAGCAGTGTTCAGAGGCCAATACAATGGATATGGGCAAGCCATGGTTTGAATATGATGAATGGGTAGACCAACTTAGTGTGTATGGACAGGAGTGGGATGAACTGAAGGACAAACAAGGGAGGACCGGGAGGAGAACTCAACATCAAACAGGTGGTAACACTTTGCTGATTACAGAGCTGATGGAAGCAATATTGAATGGAAGGTACCCCCCACCCACATGAGCTATGCCACTTTATCACCCCATTTGAATGGGGAAAGTTCTTGGTATTTCGACACGACAAGATGAACCAAGCTGTGTCCCTCCCCCCCCCCCCCCCCTCAAAGTTTGGTGAGAATAGGATGAACCATTGAAAAGATAACCTCAGGAAACCATTTCAGTTCCCAAATTAGAGTACATTTATAACTGCTGTGACCTTGATTTTTGACCAACTGATGACAAAATTATAAGGCTTATTCTTCCTAAGGTTGGTGAGTATCGGATGAACTGTTGAAAAGGTAATCTCCGGAAACCATTTCAAGTCCCAAATTAAGTCCATTTATAGCCACCATGACCTTGACCTTTGACATACAAACCTGTTGTGCCTTTGACCAACTGACCTCAAAATTAATACGTTTCTTCTTCTTAAGAGACATTATCTATTCAAGTTTGGTGAGAATCAGATAAACCATTGAAAAGATAAGCTCCGAAAACTGTCCCAAATGAAAGCCCATTTATAGCCACCACGACCTTGACCTTTGACCTACAAACCCCCAAATCAATAGGGATATTTCTCTTCTTAAAAGGCATTATCTATTGAAGTTTGATGAGAATCAAATGAACCGTTGAAAGATGCTTTCCAGAAACTATTTGAAGTCCCAAATTAAGGGTTCATCCATACATGTGGGATGACAATTAGATATACGATTAAAAAATTATGACCAGAAACCAAAGCATGACAGATGGCCCGACTCTACTACTGCACTAATGACTGAGTCAGCATAAATGCATTTGCTTTATTGAGTTCCTTTGTTATGATAAACCAAGTCTCACATTCACAAATCCACACAAAATTGGCAAACCATACTGATGTTGAAATACAGAAATTCAAAGCAGCAATTTTTCCCATAATGCAACTAGGAATTTAACAAATTCATACTTGTTTGACAGAGCTCAGGGAGCTCTGTCAGACAAGACTGAATTGGTTCAATTCCTAATTGCATTGTTGGAAAAAATTGTTTCTTAAAATGTTTTATTTCGGCTTGAAGTGGGTTAATTATATGCGGGCCATACATGAAAAGTGCATCAATTTCTAAGGAGAAACTGAAATTCAAGGAGCCTACTCAATTTTCATGCATTTTCAAGGCCGTAAAAATTAATTTTAAAGTTCAAGGACTTTCAAGGTTTTCAAAGACCACAATGAACCCTGGTCGAACAATGTTTATATTAGATGTGCACAGCCTTAACCCTTTACCCAACGAATCGACAACATCTGTCCACGTAATATGCAAATTCAGAAGCTGAAATTTTTTTTTTTCCAAACATTTCAATAAAACCATATCATGCAACCACTCTTTGGAACGAGCTCGATGAGCCCGTTCCAATGAGGGGTCACATGATATGGTTTGGTTGAAATGTTTAGAAAATTTTAAAAAAAAATGATATTTAAAATAATACATTTTGATATTGTCTGCATTGGGTAAAGGATTAATAGGTCCATAAGAGGAATTCTATAGTAGTAAAAGTAATTCTGCGATAGAACTTAAGATTTCTTATTTAGTGAACAGAAGTTTAATTCTACAACCCATATGCAATGAATAGGTGAAAATGTGTAAAAGTGTAGTAAAAGGTTTGGTGTTCATAAATTATATGCAACTAACAGGGTCAATTAAGTGGAAACCACTGGTGTTATTTTCATTTCTTTCCTAGTGTTTTTTAACCCTTTACCAAACGAGAAAAACAGACGATACTTGCAAGCAAAATTCCTGAATAACTAATTTTTTTCATTTTTTGTCTCAAAAACATAGGTTATGACCCCTCAATGGAACAAGTTCAACAAGCTCGTTCCAAAGAGGGGGTCATAACCTATGTTTTTGAGACAAAAAATGAAAAAATAATGAAAATTAATTGGCTATTTTTGTGAATGGTGCTGGCTGGTTTTGGCCATTACGTTGGGGAAAGGGTTAAATGAAAATGTATGTTTTAATTCAAAAACTAGTCTTATTAGCCGAGAATGTCCCAGATCAATTCAGGAGTATTTGCCAGTAGGTATTTAATTTTTATTGGGATTTAACAACACGTGTCAGACAGTTTTATGGGTAGAGGAAGCCGGAGTACCCGGAGAGAACTACCAAGCAACTGCCAGACTCCCCAGCATACAAGCAGGGTTAGCATTCATTGGCTGAAGACAAGTGCACCATTGATGTGCAGTATGCCTTAGTACACAGTGCCACCATCAAGCCAGAAAATAAGCAGACTGTCATCTTCAAAATGAGGTCCCCAGAGGGTGAATTTAGTGATGCTACCCTGCACAGCAGGGTAGCATCACTAAATTCACCCTCTGTGAACCTCAGTCTGAATCTGAGTTTCAAAACTAAACAGAAAGAGGTACCCAGAGGATAAATTGGCCCACTGTATGGGGTAGCATCATCAAATTCACCCTCTGGGGACCTAATTCTGCAAATGTCAGACTGCTTATTTCAGGCCTGGCCACCATGCCCACATGTGGGCAATGGGGATGAAGTACCTTACCCATGGACACAATGCAGTTACTCCAGGTGGGGATGGAACTGTGGACCTTTCGGTTTGAAGTCCAATTCCGTAACCACTGAGCGACCATGCTCCCTTGCCAGTAGGTTAGTGATCTGTTCTTATGCAACACACTGTTGGAACGAGCTGAAATAAAGAGATCTCCATAATTTTCTCATTTCAAAGTGTCTAGTTTTAGAGATTAGAAATTGAAAAGAATTGCTGATCTTTGTGTATGAAAGAAAAATCTCATTTGTATCTTTATCTGTCACAGTGTACCACTGTAGATGGGTGGAGGAGTGGTGGGGTGGTGTAGTGGGGTCAGTTGGAGGTGGGGGATGGCAAGGAGAAACATGTTTGAATTACAGAAGTTTCTCAAAATCTTATTTATTTATTGGTGTCTAAGGTCACTTTCAGCATCTTTGGCCACATCATGACTGCAACAAAGACATCAAGTGCAGTTTAGGCATTTGTTTATGCCTAAGACACGAAGTTTTGATTTGACTTTCACCCTAGACATTGGTTCCGATCCTCTTTTACCTGTAAAGCAGAACTTGTTCAACACAGTAAACAAGCACAGCTGAGACAGCTCGACTTCTCAAAGTTCCCAAATGGACATAATTCTTGTTTGCCCTTTACCTAACAAAGTAAAAGCATCCATCCAGCCAGTATTGTTCATAAAAATTGTCATTAATATTTTACATATATTTTTTCCCTAAAAACATATCTTAACCCTTTCAGCCCGGTGTACATAAATTTTCCCGCGAAGAAAAAATTGGTAGTGAACGGACAAACGATATAGAGAGCAAAAAATCAGAAGTGAGGCTTGGTAATAATTTAATCCAACAGCTCGACAGAGCTGGTGGATTAAATTATTACTGAACCTCCCAACAAACCAGGATGGTTTCGCCCGCCCATTTCGCCGCTGACAGTATTGACTGAAATGATACCTTTCAAGGCACCAGTGTTGAAAGGGTTAAGGCCGATGAACCTGTTCCAATAAGGGGATCATAGGATATATTTGGGAGGCAATAAAGAAGAATATTTTTTGTATATTTCTTTTAGTGTTGTGTAACATAAAGGTTAACAAGCCAAGACCAATACCGGGTCTGGACCTGCGTCGTTGCATGCAATTGAATCGGCAAACAGGAAGTGGCTGCACAGCAGATCTGAAAATTGCATACACGATACAACTGATCATTATCAGGCTCCAGATGAAATATAAAATCAATCACGTACATAGAAGCCGAGAAAAGTTTGACGAAAAATTTCAATGTTCAGTGGGTACAGTAAAATTTCAAAGTATCGGCAAACAGGAAGTGGCTGCACGGCAGATCTGAAAATTGCTTACACGATACAACTCATCATTATGAAGCAGAAGACCATATATAAAATCAATCCCTGGCATAGAAGCTGAGAAAACCTTGATGGAAAATTTCAATGTTCAGTGGGTACAGTCAAATTTCAAAGTATCGGCAAACAGGAAGTGGCTGCATGGCAGATCTGAAAATTGCTTACACGATACAACACATCATTATGAAGCAGCAGACCAAATATAAAATCATTCCCTTTCATAGAAGCCAAGAAAACTTTGACGGAAGAAGTGTTTTGGATGGACTGATGGACGGACGGACGGACGGACAGAGTCGAGCGGTTACTAGACCTGCTCTGCCGCAGGCGACGCAGGTAAAAATTTCATGCTTAATGATGATCCTTTTAGCCTCTAGTGTGATTCTGACCAGTAAAATACTTCACAGAATTTTGGTTAAGATTATGGTGAAAACAATATTTTACCCCTCTTCTTTCTTAAGGAAGTTTATTTTACCAGTTAAAAACTTTTACAAATGAAAAATCTCTATTGAGTTGAGATTTCATATGAAATTTCTGTAGAGTTCACTCCATCGATCTGAGCCAAGAATTACCTCGGCTCAGATCAATGTCAGTGAAAGAGGTTCAGAAATTTCATGGCAAATCCTGGCAAAGTTGAGATACTTTTTATCACGTAACGTGTAATTTAACATTTTAGCTAACGTAACAAATAAAACTGGTCACTGCTGTTCATAAAAATTGCCATCCAAATTTTATTATGAATTTTATTTTTGGCCTCAAAGACATAGCTTATGACTCCTCACTGGAATGAGCTCATCAAGCTCATTCCAATGAGGGGTTATAAGCTATGTTATCCAGACAAAAAATGAAAATATTTAGTTATTCAGGAAATGTTTTCTGAAAATGTCATCTGCCATTTGTATTAAGTAGATAGTTACGCCACACAAAGTAGATCTTCTGTTTCTCAGGCCAGGTTTTTTTTAAAATTGCATACAGGTGAGTGGGTGGACAGGCGGGTGGTTTATTATTTTTTATTTTTGTAATTACTTCTTTTCCATCAAAAGTTCATGTTCTTGGTATATTTTATGTTTTAGGCCTCATAATCTACAGAACAGCATGGGTGGTGGTGTATTTCGTCCCTTGAGTGCAACAAGGCTTTGCAATGCAAAGCCTTGTTGCATTCAAGGGACAAATTTATCAATTTTATTAACTTGGGTAAAATCTCAGACATAAACCATTTAATTTTTACTTTTTCAAGTTTCCATTGGTTATAAAAAGAGAGCATGCGGCAGCCAAAAGAACCATGAAGGAGGGCCTGAAGAACAGATTTTTAACTTTTTTAGGCCTTAATGAAAAATAAGAGAAGATAAATTCAATTCTACTTCTGAAACCAACTCACTCACAACTTACCATGTCAACTTTTGATGTCATTCTCGTAATAGACGTGTTGTGATATTTTCAGTAATGAGCTACTTCATAGTGATAATGTGGTCTGTTTTTAAGTTTCAAAGTAAATTGTTTGTATTATCAAAAAGGTAAAAAATATGGCAATCTCAATTTTCTTCAATTTTATTATGAAACAAAATCATACTCAAGACATCCTTACAAACAAATACAGAAAAATGGTTGACTAAAAATGTCAATCTCTAAGAAGTACTCTGTCACTTTACAGAATATTTCACACTATCTTGGAAATGTTGTTCAATTTTTCTCTGATACAATGTTTCACATACACGTCAGTACTTTTTTCTTGAACTTCCTGTTCCCAAGTCTGAAATGAGAAAGTAAAGAAGATGAAAAATCTGTAATAAGTCACAGAATTATTATATGCTTTCATTTGTTAACCCTTCACCTAATGAATCAGCCATTTCCGCTAATGTAATTTGCAAATTAAGCAGCTGAAACACAAGAGGGCCCAAGGGGCCTTAATCGCTCAACTGACAAAAGTGGTTCAAAGAAGTATTTTGGGTCACAAAGGAATGAAGTCATGAAATTATTCATAACTCTGGTGTCCATGTCAGATGATTATTATCACAGGTCTTCATGGCTGCTTCCAATTCTATCAGATGTAGACAAGCACTGCCAAACTTCCAAGGATTGTTATGTCACTGCAGTTTGAAAGGCAAATTTTATGGAAAAATACTAATGAATGGATTTGAAGAAACTTGAAATTTTTAAAGAAATTTCCTCATATTGCACTAAGTTAAAATTTGGGCTGCCATAGTGAGCCCAAATATCAACCCAGAGACCTGGTTTGAACAAACTTGAATCTGAACCCACTAGAGATCTTTTCATACACCAAATATCAAAAGATTCTGACTGTTGTATTTGAAGAAGAAGATATTTAAAGATTATTCCCCATATTGCACTAAGTTAAAGTTTGGGCCCCCATAGGAAGCCAAAATATTAACTGCGGGACTTGATTTGAACAAACTTGAATTTGACCTTCGGAACAATGATGTATACCAAATATTAAAAGATTCTGACTAGTTGTTCTGAAGAAGAAGATTTTTAAAGCTTATTCCCCATATTGCCCTAAGTTAAGATTCAAGCTCCTGTACTGATTCCAAATATCAAGCGAGGGCTTAATTTGAACACACTTGTATCTGACCCCTCTATGGATGCTGTATACCAAATATCAAAAGATTCTGATCAGTGGTTCTGGAGAAAAAACTTTTAAAAAAATGTTCAAATATGCTGACACAGCATGTTTTTGATGTACCACCCCCTCCCCACCTCCCACAGAACATCCTGACACAATCAATTGCAATTTTTTTCACCATTTCAGTTTACTGGTCCTAAGAATGCTTCGTACCAAATAACAGTTCTCTGTTCTGCGTGGTTTTGGAAATATGGGCATTTGAAAACATTTCTATTTTTAGCCCCCAGAGTAGCCACGGGGGACATTGAACATTTTTTTTTTGCATGAATCAAGTACTTATGACTCAATAATACCACATACCAAATTTGGTTCAAATTGGACCAGGAGTTCAGAAAATACAACTTTTGGGCACAGCCAAAAATCTTGCCCCTCCCATTGCAAAGGCAAATATTGCTCAACGAACTTCGTTTGAACAAACTTGATTCTACACCTCAAAAGGAAGCTCCATAACAGAACAAACTTGAATTGACATATGATAAGAACCATGCATATCAAATTTGGTTCAATTTGGCCCAGGGGTTTATGAGGAGAAGTTGATAATGCAAAGTTCACGCCAGATGGACCATGGATGACAGAAAGTTATCACTTTGAGTCAGGTGAGCTAAAAATATAAGTTTCATAAAATTCCAACAAAACCATATCATGTGATACCTCAATGGCATGAGCTCATCGTGCATATTTCAATTAGAGTTCACATGATGTGGTTTTATTGAAATGTTTTGAAAAAATTTGAAAAAACATTAATTATAATGATAAATTTTGATATCCTGTGTACTGGGTGAAGGGTTAATAATTTATTCATTCACTGGAGTTTAATGACACACAGAGTCATCTCATGTTGGACAATTTTATCAGTGGAGGAAGCCAGTGTACCAGGAGAGAACCATTGAGCAGCGGTGATCAGCTATCAGACTCTCTGATGTGCTCACTCCACACAAACAGTGTTAGCATTACTTAAAGACAAATGCATCATGGATGGGCAGTATGCTTTATTACACAGCTCCACCATGCCCCCCACATGGGCAACTGGAATTAGATGCCTTACCCAAGGACACAACACAGTTCACCCTGACAGGGATTGAACCATGGACCTTTCGAATTGAAGTCCAATGCAGTAACCACTAAGCCACCGCATACCTCGGGTTAATAATTAACATTTTGCACAAAATGTAATTGCTCAATGCAACCAGTGCTACACAGAAGAGGCCCCAAGGGGCCTGAGGGCGCTCACCTGACATGGTAGCCTAAATATCAACCCAGAGAATTGATTTCAACAAGTTGCATCTGCTCCTCCTAAGAAAAGCTTATACCAAATATCCAAAGATTCTGACCAGTGGATCTAAAAAAAAAAGATTTTTAAAGAATATTCCTCATACTGAACTAAGTTATAATTCAGGCTCCCACAGGGAGCCCATATATGAACCCAGGGACTTGGCTTTAACAAACTTGAATCTCACTCCCCTGAGGATGCTGCACACCAAATATCAAAACATTCCGACTGCTGAATCTGAAGAAGAAGATTTTTAAAGAAAATTCCTCATTTTGAACTAAGTTACAATTCGAGCTCCCACAGTAAGTCCAAATATGGACCTAGGGACATGGCTTGAACAAACTTGAATTTCACCCCCTAAGGATGCTGCATACCAAATATCAAAATATTCCGACTGCTGGATCTGAAGAAGATTTTTAAAGAAAATTCCTCATTTTGAACTAAGTTATTCGGGCTCCCACAGTGAGTCCAAATATGGACCTAGGGACATGGCTTGAACAAACTTAAATCTCTCTCCCCCCCCTCCCCCAAGGATGCTGCATACCAAATATCAAAACATTCCGACTGCTGGATCTGAAGAAGATTTTTAAAGAAAATTCCTCATTTTGAACTAAGTTATAATTTGGGCTACCACAGTGAGCCCAAATATGAACCCAGGGACTTTGCCAGGGACAAACTTGAATCTCACCCCCTAAGCATGGTGCATACCCAATATCAAAAGATTCTGCCTGCTGGATCTTGAAAAGAAAATTTTCAAAGAAATTTGCCTGAAATGCACTAAGTTCAAATTTGGGCTTCAAAACTTAGCCCAAATATAAACCCAGGGGGACCGATTTGAACAAACTTGAATCAGATCCATCCCACAATGTTGCATACCAAATATCAAAAGATTCTGCCTGCTGGATGTGGAGAAGAAGATTTTTGAAGAAATTTGCCTGAAATGCACTAAGTTTGAATTTGGGCTTCTATAGTGAGCCCAAATATGAATCCAGGGGGCAGATTTGAACAAACTTGAATCAGAGCCACCCCACAATGTTGCATACCCAATATGAAAAGATTCTGCCTGCTGTATCTGGAGAAGAAGATTTTTGAAGAAATTTGCCTGAAATGCACTAAGTTCGAATTCGAGCTTCTATACTGAACCCAAATATGAATCTAGGGAGCCGATTTGAACAAATTTGAATCAGATCCACCCCACAATGTTGCATGCCGAATATCAAAAACTTCTGCCAGCTGGATTTGGAGAAGAAGATTTTTAAAGAAATTTGCCTGAAATGCACTAAGTTCAAATTTGGGCTCCTATACTGAGCCCAAATATAAACTCAGGGGGGCCAATTTGAATAAACTTGAATCAGATCCACCCCACAATGTTGCATACCAAATATCAAAAGATTCTGTCTGCTGGATCTGGAGAAGAAATTTTTTTAAGAAATTTGCCTGAAATGCACCAAGTTTGAATTTGGGCTTCTATAGTGAGCCCAAATATGAATCCAGGGGGCCAATTTGAACAAACTTGAATCAGATCCATCCCACAATGTTGCACACCAAATATGAAAAGATTCTGCCTGCTGGATCTGGAGAAGAAGATTTTTGAAGAAATTTACCTGAAATGCACGAAGTTCAAATTCGAGCTTCTATAGTGAGCCCAAATATGAATCTAGGGAGCCGATTTGAACAAACTTGAATCAGATCCACCCCACAATGTTGCATACCAAATATGAAAAGATTCTGCCTGCTGGATCTGGAGAAGAAGATTTTTGAAGAAATTTGCCTGAAATGCACTAAGCTCGAATTCGAGCTTCTATAGTGAGCCCAAATATGAATCTAGGGAGCCGATTTGAACAAATTTGAATCAGATCCACCCCACAATGTTGCATACCAAATATCAAAAGATTCTGCCTGCTGGATCTGGAGAAGAAGATTTTTTAAGAAATTTGCCTGAAATGCACTAAGTTCGAATTCGAGCTTCTATAGTGAGCCCAAATATGAATCTAGGGAGCTGACTTGAACAAATATGAATCAGATCCACCCCACAATGTTGCATACCAAATATGAAAAGATTCTGCCTGCTGGATCTGGAGAAAAAGATTTTTTAAGAAATTTGCTTGAAATGCACTAAGTTCAAATTCGAGCTTCTATAGTGAACCCAAATATGAATCTAGGGAGCCGATTTGAACAAATATGAATCAGATCCACCCCACAATGTTGCATACCAAATATGAAAAGATTCTGCCTGCTGTATCTGGAGAAGAAGATTTTTGAAGAAATTTGCCTGAAATGCACTAAGTTCAAATTCAAGCTTCTATATTGAGCCCAAATATGAATCTAGGGAGCCGATTTGAACAAACTTGAATCAGATCCACCCCACAATGTTGCATACCAAATATCAAAAGCTTCTGCCTGCTGGATCTGGAGAAGAAGATTTTTAAAGAAATTTGCCTGAAATGCACTAAGTTCAAATTTGGGCTCCTATACTGAGCCCAAATATAAGCCCAGGGGGCCCGATTTGAACAAACTTGAATCAGATCCACCCCACAATGTTGCTTACCAAATATGAAAAGATTTTGCCTGCTGGATCTGAAGAAGAAGATTTTTTAAGAAATTTGCCTGAAATGCACTAAGTTCGATTTCGAGCTTCTATAGTGAGCCCAAATATGAATCTAGGGAGCCGATTTGAACAAACTTGAATCAGATCTACCCACAATGTTGCATACCAAATATCAAAAGATTCTGCCTGCTGGATCTGGAGAAGATTTTTGAAGAAATTTGCCTGAAATGCACTAAGTTCGAAATCAGGATCCAAAACTGAGCCCAAATATGAACCTAGGGGGCCGATTTGAACAAACTTGAATCAGATCCACCCTACAATGTTGCATACCAAATATCAAAAGATTCTGCCTGCTGGATCTGGAGAAGAAGATTTTTTAATGTTTTTCCTATTGCCTGCAGTACAGTGTTAAAAAGTGTTGACTTGAATCAGCACTTTTTCAAAGTCCTGAAAAAAGTACCTTGTGATCAAACCGATAGGGATTTTGTTTAACCATTCTATTCTACTGGATAAAAGTAAGATTTATACAAAATAAGAATTCTCTGTGCCGTGTAGTTTTGGAGATATGGCAGTTTCAAGGTTTTTCCTATTTTTAGCTCCCGAGGTTCCCACGGGGCAATGAGAAAATTTTTTTTTGCATCAATCAACTACTTATGACCCATTATCATCTCATATCAAATTTGGTTCAAATCGACCTCACGGTTCAGAAAATAGAAATTTTAGGTGTGGCCAAAATTTTTGTCCCTCCCATATCGAAGGCAAATAATGCCCGACAAACTTCTCTTGAACAAACTTGATTCTAAACCTCAAAAGGACTCTGTATACCACATATCAAGTCTCTGCTACTGGTGGTTCATTAGAAGAAGATTTTCAAAAAATTTGGCCATTTTTTCCCCACCCCTCTGCTCAATATGAGCCAAAACCTAATTTGCATAAAAATCAAAATGCCCCTATATAACCACTACTTACATGAAATTTAATTAAAATGTGGCCAGTGGTTTAGGAGAAAGAGTCTCAAACACCACCTTCTCGCAGGACGACGGATGAAGGACGGACCGGATGGACGGACGACGGACGAAGAGCGATCAGAAAAGCTCACCCTGACTTTCAGTCAGGTGAGCTAATAAAAGTTAGCAGAATAAAAGTACAGGGTGGAAAATCGGAGGAATACAAATAGAAGTACAGGGCAGAATAAAAGTACACAGCGGAAAATCAGGATCAAGTTACTGTCATTTCTGTGATACTCTTAACCCATGCAGGACTGCTACCTGGACTCTAAAGCCCAGGTAAGTCCTGTGTGAGTTAGAAGTCTGAAACAGACTAAAGTACCCATAGTATGTCTCCAATATGAGGCTTTCACTTGACACTGATGGTATTTTTAATAAACATACAGGCCTGAATAAACTTCATACAGGGTGGCAAATGTTCCAAAAATTAATAAACATATGGGTATGTTTATTTGGAACTCGAGAGTATCCATCAAGCATGATACCAAATTTGTACTTTTAATTATTCCCTTTTTCAAATTTTTCAAAATATTTGACCAAACCATATCATGTGACCCATCACTGCAATGAGCTCGTTCCAATGAGGGGACATATGATACGGTTTTGTTGAAATTTTCTGAAAAATCTTTTTTTTTCAACTGCACAATTTGTATCTCAAGCAGGCAGATGTTTCCTATTCATTAGGTAAAGGGTTAACACTTTGATGCATAAATGTACAATGCACAAACAGAGATGATCACCATTTTAATGTACCTGTCAACTTGTGATGGGGACAATAAGGGTAACCATCACAGTGGTGGAGAAAGTTGGACTTTAGTAACACCATTCCCGGGTCTTGTGGCACAGTACATGTGGGATGACCGATGTTGTAACAGCTATCTTGAGCACATCATGCAGTGTGCAAAATTTGATGAGAACGCTTGTTTCATTCCCACGGTGGTTACGCAAATCCAAATCTATGTAAACGGATGACCGGTTGGCCAAACATTGCATCTTGAATGGTAAAGTCTCAGAAACTTAACTCTTTGGGCGCTAAAAAAAATTTCAGCTTCAAGATTTGTTCACACATTTTTGTCTTGTTACAATTTATGGGGGAGTGCCTATAGGCACTCTCCCATAGATTGTAACAATGCAAATCTATGCAGATGAAGTAATTTTACTTCCAAGATAATATGAAGGACATCCACATAATATGAAGCCTTCAACTTTAATAGGCACCTGCAGTTCAGAATAAAGCCCAAACATGAGCTTCCAGTACTCTAGTAACTCTACCAGTTAACCAGACTTTCTTGTGTTTGATAGATTTTTAGACTTTTGTCTTGAGAGGCTATATATATTTCAATTTCACGCAATATCTGAAGAGAAAATAGGAGGTGCACATCTTCAATGTATGTAAAAGAATGTCTGAAAGTTTCAATGAAATCTGTTCAATGGTTTGTGAGGAGTTGCAGATAGCAGATCTGTACAGAATGTCAATTGAATTTGACAAAGTTCATTTTTCAATATGGGAAACTGTAAAAATGAAAATATCTGAAAAGAAAATAGGAGGTGCACATCTTCAATGTATGTAAAAGAATATCTGAGAGTTTCAATGAAATCCATTCACTGATTTAGGAGGAGTTGCGGATAGCAGATGTGTACCCCCCTAAAGCATAATGGACGGATGGACGAAGTGAACACTATATTCCACCCACTTTTCAAGTGGGTGGTACAATAAGACAAGAATTGTGATAATTGAGAATATGTTAATTTCTGTTCCTGTATACTAAGTTTACAATAAAAATAATATGAGGTGTAGACTGTACTGAGGAATTGAGGGGTGGGTTAATGTGGCCCTCACAGTTAATGTATGTGGCCCTCACAGTTAATGTATGTCAACCAAAGTTACCAAGTTACACTGAAATTATTCCAAAACGAGTCATCCTATTAAGTTACAATGAAATCCCTTCATAAATATGGCCTGTAGACTGTGCTAAAGGTTTTCGAGCTTTGAGACTGTGTAACCATCATGGTTGACCGATCGCAACCAAAAGTGGACGTCCTCATCTCGGCATTATTCTGAGTCATCCTACAAAATTACAATGAAATCCCTTCATAAATACGACCTGTAGTCTGTGCTAAAGTTTTTCTGGTTTTGGGTTCGGGCAGCCATCATGTTTGAATGATCACGACCAAAAGGGGACGTTCTCATCTAGACATTATTTGGAGTCATCCTACCAAGTAACAATGAAATCTTTTCATAAATATGACCTGTAGACTGTGCTAAAGGTTTTCAGGCTTCGGGCCCCTGTAGCTGTCACAGTTGACCAATCGCGACGAAAAGGGGACGTTCTCATCTAGACATTATATGAAGTCAACCTACCAAGTTACAATGAAATCCCTCCATAAATACGACCTGTAGACTGTGCTAAAGGTTTTTAGGTTTTGGGCTCGGGCAGTCGTCATGGTTGACAGATTGCGACCAAATGGGGAAATACTCATCTAGACATCATACGAGTCATCCTACCAAGTTACAATGAAATCCCTCCATATTAAATATGACCTGCAGACTATGCTAAAGGTTTTTGGGTTTCGGGCTTGGGCAGCCATCACGGTTGACAGATCAACAGATCATGACCAAAAGGGGATGTTCTCATCTAGACATGACCCCAAACCTGCATATGAAATTTCACGATGATCGGACAAGAACTACTGGGTGTAGCCTGTGCTAAAGGAAAATGTGAACAGACTCACAGACTCACCGACTAACAGACTTCAGCACGCGTGATGGCAACAGCTTATCTTGACTTTGTCAAGTTAAGCTAAAAATGAGGGTTCCAAAGCAAAAAACATTGTGTTTCTTGGTCATGTTTCAAATTCAGTGAAACGCAAATATTTTTTTATATAAATTTGTTCTGTGGGCACTCTTCAATAATTTATAATAACAAAATATTAAATAACAAATTTAGGCCACCAAAAATAATCTAGCCCTCAACCAGTTAAAAAAAAGGAAAATGCATGTGTGGGGGGCCCTATGGAAATTAACCATAGGATTATTTTTTTTTCTGTAGTAAATCCCCATAGGGCCCCCAAGTGCCCCCTTCACCTAATAGGTAATGGAAAATTAACATAGGATTTTTTTCTATAGTAAATTCCTGATTAGCCCCCATGCTGCCCTACACTACTAACATTTGTATCAGCCCCCTGTCCCCACCCATTCCAATTTCAATCGAACAGGCTTATGTAATGGGCAGTATTGGGTAAATCAAAGCACTTTTAAAATACTGCGCAAGTGTATTGTAGAAGGGGTTGGAGGGGGGAGGTCTGGGGGATTCTTTAGGTTCTGGGGGGCTGTGGGATTTTAGAGAAGCCCTGTGGATTCATAAGCAAATAAAGTTAACTGGGCCGCAACACATACATTTGACAAAAGCTAAGAAATCAAAAAAAAAAAAAAAATTTATATTCCAATTTTATAGATACAAATTGGAATATAAATATTAACGTTAATATTTATATTCCAATTTTATAGATACAAAAATACTAAAATAATATGTAAACAAAAGCAAAGGTTTTGGAATTTACCCCCCTGCAGCTCTGTCGTTGTGTTTTGAAGAATTTTGATACCCTAGCTTTGTTCTTGGATATGTAAAGCACATTTGGCCACAAGTTGTTTTCGTGAAATATTATTAAATTATCAGTTCTGGTGCGAATACGGCAGAAGACTTCTAGGAATCAGTGGTGCCTACAATCGACTCTATGAGCTGATTACACGTGTGTTTCGTGTTCTAAACATCCCAACCTTCATTTTGATGTACATTTTGTGTATATTTAAAGTGAATTGAAGGAATATCAGGGGTGAGAATTTTCAAAATAAACAAAATTTCATTACTTATATAGGCCCTTAAATCATAAATGGGAAGAATGTGAACGTAGAGGGGTCGCCACTACGTTCAGATCGCAGATACGTTCAGTCACTTACTGCAATTCAAGAACTTACTGCAAATAGACCAACCCGAACGGTATGAACATACTCTTTTCGGTAATTCGAAATCTTGATTTTCAAGATTTTGTCTCATTCCAGGATTTGTTTACTCAAGTAGTGACAGGTTTTATTTCTATGAATTTTTTCTCCATGCATAATTAGTTTGGAAATTAGACATGCCTGAAGTTTTGCAGAAAATATTTAATTTCTCATAATATTGCAGTTTCACTTCCTGAAATTTACAAGGGAAGCAACTCCTCGGAACTATTTTCAGTGGCAAAAGTCAACCGTGTTAGGTAACCCAAAACTCTCGTACCACGTTATATTTGTCCCATCAGCACGGTGAATTGCGATTCTATTGCGAATAGCAAACCTTTCCCTATTCAAAGGATCGAAAACGAATCACATGACAAAAATATACTATGGCTGAATGATATTTCAGTTGTTTTGTCCACAATACATTTTCGCAGATACAATATTATAATATTAGAACGTTTCTTTTCATGTTCTATCGGTCGATAGTACCTGAGTTTCTGTGATTTCTGAAATAAAATCTGAAGCAGCTTCAGCTTCGCTGCTTCAGGTTTTATTTCAGAAATCACACAAACTCAGGTACTATCGACCAATAGAACATGAAAAGAAATGTTCTAATTATTTTATTATGCCGAACAAAAAAATAGCTTACATTGTTAAGCGTTAACTGCAACATACCACCAATCTTGTAATAACCTTGTAGTCGAATCCAAAAACATGACGTCATTTCGAACGAATGACGTCTCTTTAGGAGTTTCCAGATCAACAAATTCGAAAATGACTTGTCACAAGTGCCGTCGCTTTTGGAGTTTCTATATCACCCAATGCCAGTATTTACAACTGCATCATGCTGTTCATGTTATAATTCATTATTAATGCTTGTGTGATAAGTGGTATAAATTAATGGAATATAAATTCATGTTTCTTTGGGCGACGACAGTTGTTAGAATTAAGCGGAGTGAAACAATTTATTTTGAACTTGAGGCGGAGGCTCAGTGAGGTCGAGGAGTACTAAACTTGTGGAAATATAATTGATTGAAGTCATAACTCATATTCAGGATTCACTAAAGTGGTGAACAACACGTGAGTTTTTAATATGTCTGATTCTTTTGAATTCACCGCGTGCAGTTAAAATTGAAAACACACCCACTGAAGATGACATATTTGTTGATAAGTTTGTGTCTATCGGTGACGAAAAACGTTAAACGGACACGACGCCAGTGTTTGGTGTTGAGAAATACCAGTCAGAGCGTGCGTAATCGACGCTGATCAATGGAAGTGGAGCTTACATTTTCTTTGTTCTCTTGTCTCCAGGGAAGAACGTTCCGATAGTACCCGTGTTTTGCTCCAAAACTCCAGTACTATGACTTTTAGAAGGTGTAAACTTAACCAATCACGGCTGATGTTAATGTCGTGAGGCATAATAATGTTTATTATCATTACTTTTTGTGTGAAGTTTTAAATTGTCTTTTTTTAAATAAAAGAAAAAGAGAACTATTGCTGAATTGACACTGGTGTAGTCTGCATAATGAACTGAAGCTTTTGGGGGATCATGTAAAGCCTCTGAAATTTTTTGGACAGTTCCTAATGTTCATGCTACAGCTTCCCGTGCTTTTTTATTTGCTTCTGATATGAAAACATAAAATGCCATAAAACAGAATAAGACTGACGCGAAGTGTGCCCTCCGGTAATATTAACTAGAGGTACTGTGAGCAAGCTCACAAAGTGATACCACCCGCACCTCAGTTGTAGCCTTTTTGGTACATTAAAATGTATAAGTTAGATTATCTCCCCTTGGAAATGTCAGAACGGAATTATATTGCTTCATGCACATCTTCATATGGCGTTCTTCCATTGTGTAAAGTTTCATGAAAATTCTTCAAACGGTTTAGGTGGAGTTGCGTTTATAAGGATGGACAGACGGACGGACAGACAGACGGACAGGGTGATTCCTATATACCTCCCCAAACTTTGTTTGCGGGGGGGGGGGGGGGGGTATAATGATAGTATATGTTAAACCGTGTTAAATGTATCAGCAAGGATGGGATACTAGATTACATTGTATTCCTCTGGAATCAGAGATAAGGACCCGGATACAAATTTTGTGACAAGTGTAGTTAACAGTAAAAAAGGTTACAGTGACCTAATTTTGGTATTTGACACACCTTTGAAATTGATACATACTTATCAAGTTGAATGATTCTAGGCACTAAAGCATCTAATATGTGCACGGAATGAATTGTTTAACGTCCTGCAACCAGGTTTTAAAACCACTGCACAGCAAAACAGTCAATGCAGGTCCAGTTAATGTTGTCTGAATTATAACAGAAAATATATGAAATTATACCAAGTCAGAGGTTTATAACAATGGAGATATGCAACAAATTAGAAAAAGGAGAATGGGTATATTTCATACCATGGTTGCGATATAAGCAAGGTGCAGTTTCATAATTTTTTTTTTTTTTTTTTTTTTTTTTTTTTGGGGGGGGGGGGGGGGGGGGGTGACTACTTTTTGAGCACAGAAATTCATTAAATTCAGATAACTGATTTTTAAAAAAAAATTCATTCAAAGACATCTAAGTAATCCAGATAACCCCAAACTCCAATTACGTATCCCTTACTTATGATTTGGCGCCGGGCCAAAGTCGATATGTTATACCATGCCTGAGATACATGCATGGCCCACTTTCACATTGTTTGATTCCACCACCCTTTAAAGCACTCAGATCATTAAATAAGGCTCATGCCCAAAGGAGAAAGTTTCACAATACGAGTTCCACATTTTTTCCAACTGCCCTCAACGACGAACCCTAGGTGGCCCTAATGACCTCGACCCATATTTTGAATCCCCAATGCGTTTCGACCTATTTCGTATTGGTTCGAAGTCGATATGTCGTACCATGACCGAGCTATGAGCACGATCCACTTTCAGTACTCTAAATTTTGCCCCCCGCCCCCTCCCCTCGGAGTCTCGCTTTTGAACTAGCCGCAACTAGTGCCTCATCGAGGTTGGTATTTCTCATGGGTAGCTAATGTGTGCAAAAGGGATTGCGGTGGCTCCGTGGTAGACTGTTGGACTTCTATGCTAGAGGTCCCGAGTTCGATTTCGTCCGGGACGACCCGCGTTGTGTCCTTGGGCAAGGCACTTTATCCCGGTTGCCTACATGGGGGCACGATGACGCCGTGTACTGAGGCGTACTGCACGTCGATGGTGCACATGTCTTTAACCACTGTAACCCTGCTTGAGCGGAGCTTGAGCAGAGTTAGAATGTTGAGGAGCTGACAGTTGCTCGTCGATGCTCGGTGGTTCTCTCCAGCTTCCTCTACCCGTAAAACTGCCACGGTCACGATTAGCCATTGTGTATAAGTATGTGACCTTAAACACCAATAAGTAAAATAAATAATCAAATATGTGCGAAAGCAACGTGTTTTAGATGAAAAAATGTATGCAATGTGCAGAAGTAAAACCCCCTAAGATGGTATCAACTCTGCTATACTGGATGGCGATAGCTTGGATGTCAAAGTATTGACTGGAAGATCTGGTGGCCATATATACTGGGTGCCTAAAAGTTCCCTCAAGTTTCATGGCTCTCGGTGATATAGTATCTGCAATTTGGTCTCGAGACCAAGTATTGATAAGTGTACATACTATGGGTTAGTTAAAAAGAATGCCAGGAATACCGTGTACCGTGCACATTATCATAAATAATTGTACAAAACGCGACACCCAAACAGAAAAAAAGAAAGAAACCAATGTTTTGGAAAGTCAGGATTACTGGATGATGACCACAGGTTCTCACCAGGTACCGTACTTCAGTTCCACTATACACAAATCCGGAACATCTGCAACAGAAGATTACTATGACAAGCACGTCCCATTTTACCGATATGTAATTAAACGTGCATATATTTATACATATAATGGGATCCAATAATCAACGAATGGGTATAGAGTATGTACAATTAACTGAAGTTGACTTTATAAATGGGTTATTGTATTGCTATATACTGTGAAACTGACCACAAAATGTTCCCCATTAAAGAAGCTACCCATAAAACTACCATGCCCGATTTAATCCCAGCTTTTAAAAGTATCACTAAATCCCCCCCCCCCCCCCCAAAAACAAAGGAAGCTGTATATTATTACATATTAACTTTACAATTGCTTTCGAAGAATTATTGGGTTAAGTAATAAAATACAAGCTTATGAATGTATACATGCGGACTTGACTGTTACTGCCTAAACATCTTTGTTTTCATAAAGACACACACTTAATAATGTGACCATATTGTTGTCAGATCTGTATTATGATTTTGTTTATCTCTTCTGTTCATATTTTAATTTCAATAAATTGTCAATATTGCCAGGTTTCTCTTTTCTTCTAATACAGCTGTGACCTCATAGCTGTATTGTTCAGCGACGTAGCGCTCCGGGTGGTGGGGTGGGGTGGGGTGGGGTGGGGGGGTAGGGACCCGTCCCCACACTTTTTTGGAAAACAGTCAACTTTGAATACATTCCTGTCTGAAATCTCCAATGTCATTGACAGCAGAAAAATATTCCCCCACCTTATTTTAGCCTGGCTACGCCCCCGACATGGTTGTTATATTGCATTGGTCACCATGTGTATCACGTGATCTCAATCGACACAGGTTTTCGTATACTTTGATGGTAACATTCCCGCGGAACACCGAAAGTGGTGAAGTGCTTGTTTACTGTCGTAAACAGACCATGTTTTTGATACAAAGGGGCTCTAAAAAGTAATAAGCCCCACAGTTTTCCATCAAAATGTTGTTCATGAGTTGGTTTCACTGAATTGTGAAAGCGATGTAGCAATCTTATCCTTCTTTGCCCACGTCCCCACTTCCCAATGTTAGCTGGCAACTTGCCCAACTTACCTCTGTTGTTTCGGAGGGCATCATCTCAAATTCACTTTGTTACACATAAACCTACGTCATTCTCCAGTGTCTTTGGACTAAACGTCCCAAACTCACTCCAAAAGTTATACACAACAGAATCCTCTCCCAAACTGTTTCCTGAAAAATATTTCATTGCATATTTTCCCCTCGAAAATAACCGATTGAGGACATCTATTTTTATGATTAGTTTCAGGGTGGTTTATGCACCCCATACTCCTGACAAAAACATCTCTCCATTATGGCCGATTGAGAGTAGACACACGCTTCAGTTTCACCGTGATTAAAATGGATGGTATGACCCACCCCAATATTGGCAGATGTCTCCAAGGTTGTGGAATATTGGATAAAAGGAGACACTAAATTGCCGGTTATTCAAGAGTGGGGACTCTACTGAATGTATATATGGGGGGGGGGGGGGGGGGCACTTTGTGGTACGGGGGATAGCGAAAAAGTGGGTTGGGCGCAAGTTGGATTTATTATTGGGTGTTTAAATAAAATTGTTACTCGTGTCGCGAGAGCATCTTACCAACCTAAGGCCGCGGGGTTCACTGTTTGGCAGAAGGACCACTCTTACTTATTAGGGAGAGCTGTGGGTGAAGGTTAAACTGGGGGTGGGTGGTTTGTTTGTTTAAAGTTAATTTTATTGATGAGACAAGGGCGATGAGCATACACATGAGATAAAAGATACATGGATAGTGGGTTGAACAGCAGAAAAAAAAATGTGTATTGTAAATAAGTACCCTTTTTAAGGATTTGGTGGCCCTGAAAAGGGCCGTTGAGCCTTGGCTGCTTGTCTTGACTTCCGGGAATTGGCTGGCTGCCGCTTGGCAATGTGATTGAATCTGTTGTTTCAATAGGGTGTTTCGCCGCTAGAGTCTCTAGCTTGTCATCGCTACCTGGGTGGACAGGCTGGTTGAGTTGTTCCCCCTTGTTATCTGCGAGGGGTTTTAAAATGACCGGTCTCGTGGCCTCACACTGTGTGCCGGACAGCTCATGTTAAGGTAATAGGCAGCCTTATTCGATAGGTCCAGTTGACAGACTGACTGACTGACGCTGCAACGTTCTAGCCTCCCAACAGGAGGGAGGGTGTAATCTAATGGTGGCATCCTGATGCCCACCCCCCCCCCCCCCCCCCAAATACGAGAATGTACGGAAGATTTCTCTACGCGCCATGTCGTCTATCAGACATGTATGCGGGTCTCCCTTTGTAAGTTTGAATTAGCAAAGCCGATCGAAGGTTACGTGCACAGAAGCGTCGCTGGGATGATGTGATATTATGGAATCATTGCAACCTCTCAAACAGTATGGTCGACACTCCACGTCTGTTTGGAAGAGACGGAGTCAAAAATACAGAGAGGACAGAGTGAGCGTCGCCTGTGTTTACTTCTGTTCTTCTTAGGTGGTGATGGGTGAGCTGGAGAGACCGTTGGAGTCGTTGGAATTGAAAGAGTGGCAGGGTTGCAGGGGTAGGGCTGACTTCTATTGTCCGGTCCTTGCAGAGGCTGTTGATAAATTGTAGTTTGTCGAAGAGTAAGTAGCAAGAAAAATTGTTTCTTTGCGCTATAGTTTTCTAATGCTTCTCCACCTTTTCGCGTTAAATTCTTTTTGTCTCTCCATAGTTACTCCTTATTGGATTTTTGACCAAACCCCCAACTGGCGTAAAGCCGAAGATTTTCCTGCAGGTGTCGTTACAGCTCCTCTATTCCGACCTCCTCTCCCGGGAGCTCTTCCACTGACTCCACGGTGAACACCTCCTGTTTGTGACTTCGGTTTGGTAAAGTGGGAGAGGTAAGAGTTGAAGGGACCCTCCGGAGGCGGCGCCAGGCTGGTCAAGGATCGGCCAGGGATATCAGGGGTGATTACTTCAACCCTCACTTAGCTCCTTCCCTTCCTTTCCCCTCCCATTCCTATCCAGGAACTCCCGTCATTCGGTGGGCATCGCGCTATGACGGAAGGTTCTTTCTTTCTCTTCTTTTTTATCCCCGCATTTTTTTTAAAAAGGCGGGGATACTGTAGTGATCTCCGTCCAACCCGTCCGTACGTTTAGAAAATCGAAATCTGTCCGCCGTAAACTTGAACTCCAATGGCGAAAATCAAAACGTACTGTACATAGGGAGATGTATATAGACCAAAGGAACCGCGCCAACAGCTTGACACGAGAGGCTAAGAAAAACTATTTCTCCAGTGTCGTCAGAGACAATATTAATAGACCGAACACCTTATCAGACGTAATTAACAAACTACTACACCATGCGAAAGCATCCGTCTTGCCGGACCATTCATCAGAGACGGAGCTTGCCGACCGCTTCTCAAAATTCTTTGTTAACAAAATTGATCTCATCGGAGAAGGTCTGCTTAAAAGCGGCGATAGTGAACTGACTGATACCACAAATCTTCAAAAGTCATCAGTTGTCCCCCGCCTCGATACCCTCAGGCCATTAAATTTGGACGAGATCAAACGTATTGTGTTAAAAGCTTCATCCAAACAGGGTACATTGGATGTTATTCCTACATGGCTACTACATGTTGTGAACTCATCTCTTTTAGCGGGAGTCTTTCCACTGAATATGAAACATTCCCCCATAACCCCTTTACTCAAGAAACCTGGACTAGATCCTAATGGCCTGAAAAATTACCGCCCGGTCTCCAACCTCTCGTTCATTTCCAAGATTGTGGAACGGGCGGTGGCTTTTCAGTTAAACGAACACTTGGCAAGGTATGGACTATCCAAGGTTTTCCAGTCTGCATACAAATCAAACTGCAGCATAGAAACAGCTCTCCTCCGGGTACCGAACGACCTACTCATGTCCATGGATTGGCATCTCTGGCACGGTTCTCCTGTGGTTATCGTCATATCTAACTGACCGCACGTCTGTATTAATGGTTCATCCTCCACTAAACATACACTGAAATATGGAGTTGTCCAAGGATCTGTACTGGGGCCTCTGCTCTATGTTATGTACGTCCTCCCATTAGGCGACGTCATCCGTCGACATGGTCTCCAGTACCATCTCTACGCCGATGACACACAATTGTACATTCATTTTAAATCGGACTCAGGGCCTGTGTCTCGCAGTAAGCTAGAGAAATGTGCCTCTGATATTAAAGATTGGATGAACAGTAACTATCTGAAATTAAATGCATAGTAGACCGAAGTTATATACATAGGTCTCCCCCACCAGCTGTCGGCCTTCACCAAAACACCACTAGTAATCGAGGGTAACGAAATTACACCAAACAGTGTCGTGCCAAATCTGGGATATTTCATGGATGAAAACCTGACTGCCGATAAACATGTCACACAAATCTGTCGCGCGGCCTTTTTCCATCTGAGAAATATCAGCAAGATCCGTCCAATCATCGATTCGCAAACAGCTCGTTCATGAATTCGTAACAAGTCGCATAGTCTATTGCAACTTGTTACTTTTGGGCTGTAAAAAAGCTCTCATTCATAATATCCAAAATTGTGCGGCTAGAATTATAACACGAAATCGGAAGATTTGCCGAATTACCCCAATACTTATTAGCCTTCACTGACTTCACTGACTTCCTACCAAACAAAGGATAAGGCACAAAACAATCATGATTACCTACAAATGCATAAATGGAATATCCCGGTCGTACCTCTCTGAGCTGATCTCCCAGTACACACCAACGGGAAACTTGCGTTCCGCTGACTCTAACAACCTTGTCACACATGCAAAATTGGCCTCAGCCGGCGATAGGGCTTTCTCAATTGCTGCCCCTGTTCTCTGGAATTCCTTACCAAGTCATATAAAAATGGAACTGACCATTAAACAATTTAAGTCCCACTTGAAAACATATCTATTTGGCCAAGCATTTTGTTTGGCCACATAGAGATGAAACTCATACACTACGTCATTACAGTGTAGCATGTAAAGCCAAAGAGCACTATGTGGATTTTAGGCTTAAATATTATTATTATTATTATTATTATTATTATTACGTCCGAACTTCATATCACCAACAGTATGTAATTCGAAACATTTAAACTATGCTGGGGTGATCGGGTACCATCTGTTGATGTCCATAAAGGTTTCGGAATTTTTATTTGGCCCCAAGTGGTTCCAGTGGAACCACTTTTATCATTATTGTTGGAAAATCAGTTTCCTGTGGAAGGCATCTTGGGGTTTTATTTCGAAACGTTGAAAGTGTGTTCATATGTTCTGGTAGGGTCTTTAGATGTGCATAAATGTTTCGGATTTTTTATTCGGCCTCATATGGTACCCGTAGCACCACTTTTGTCGTTAGAGAATCGGTTTCCGGCAAAAAGGCTCCTAGGGGTTTTAATTCGAAACGTTGAAAGTGTGTTCATATGTTCAGGTAGGGTCTCTAGATGTGCATAAAGGTTTTGGGCTTTTGATTCGGGCTCATGTGGCGCCCGTAGCGCCACTTTTGTTTTTAGAGAATCGGTTTCCAGTGAAAGGCTTCTAGGATTTGTAAGTGGAACCACTTTTATCATTATTGTTGGAAAATCAGTTTCCGGTGGAAGGCACCTTGGGGTTTTAATTCGAAACGTTGAAAGTGTGTTCATATGTCCTAGCAGGGTCTTTAGATGTGCATAAATGTTTCGGATTTTTTATTCGGCCTCATGTGGTACCCGTATAACCACTTTTGTCGTTAGAGAATCGGTTTCCGGCAAAAGGCTCCTAGGGGTTTTAATTCGAAACGTTGAATGTGCGTTCATATGTTCAGGTAGGGTCTCTAGATGTGCATAAAGGTTTTGGGCTTTTGATTCGGGCTCATGTGGCGCCCGTAGCGCCACTTTTGTTTTTAAAGAATCGGTTTCCGGTGAAAGGCTTCTAGGATTTTTAATTCGAAATGTTAAAAGTGTGTTCAAATGTTCTGGTAGGGTCTCTAAATGTGCATAAAGGTTTGATTCGTTCGCATCTGGCGCATCTAGCGCCAATTTTGTCGTTAGAGAATCGGTTTCCGGCGAAAGACTCCGAGAGATTTTAATTCCAAACTTTGAAAGTGTGATCATATGTTCTGGAAGGGTGTCTAGAATTGCATAAAGGTGTCGAATTTTTGATTCGGCCCCACGTGGCATCTGTAGCGCCACCTTTATCGTCATATAATTGATTTCCGTCAAAAGGCTCCTAGTGGTTTTAATTCGAAACGTTGAAAGTGTGTTCATATGTTCAGATAGGGTCTCTGGATGTGCATAAAGGTTTCGGAATTTTGATTCGGTCCCACGTGGTGTGCGTATCGCCACTTTTGTCATTAGAGAATCAGTTTCCAGCGAATGGCTCTTAGGTGTTAATTCAAAACGTTGAGAGTGTGTTCATATATTCCGTTGGGGTCTCTATGTGTGTACAGAGGTTTCGGATTTTTTATTCGGCCTTATGTGGAGCCCGTAGCGCCACTTTTGTCGTTAGAGAATCGGTTTCCGGCGAAAGGCACATATGGGTTTTAATTCGAAACGTTGAAATTGTGTTCATACGTTCCAGTAGGATGTCTAGATGTGTATAAAGGTTTTGGATTTTTGATTTGGCCCCGTGTGGTGTCCGGAGCGCCACGTTTGTCGTTGGAGAATCAGTTTCCGGCGAAAGCTCCTTGTGGGTTTAATTCAAACTGTTGAAATGTTGTCCATATGTTCCGGTAGGTGTCTAAATGAGCATAAAGGTTTCAGATTTTTGATTCGACCCCATGTGGTGCCCGTAGCACCACTTTTTCATTAGAAAATCAGTTTTCGGCAAAAGGCTCCCAGTGGTTTTAAATCAAAACGCTTAAAGTGTGTTAATTTGTTCAGGTAGGGTCTCTAGATGTGCATAAAGGTTTTGAATTTTTGATCCGGTCCCATGTGGCTCCCGTCATGCCACTTTTGTCATTAAACACTCGGTTTGCAACATAAAGTTCCCAGTGGTTTAATTTGAAATGTTGAAAGTGTGTTCGTATGTTCAGGTAGGGTCTCTAGATGTGTACAAAGGTTTCGGATTTTTGATTCGGCACCATGTACCACTTGTAGCGACACATTTGTCATTAGAGAATCAGTTTCCCGCGAAAGGCTCCTAAGGGGTTTAATTCAAAACACTGAAAGTATGTTCATATATATATGTTCAGGTTGGGTCTCTAGATGTGCATAAAGGTTTAGATTCTATTTAATACCGTTTCATTTCTGTCTGTGTCAAGCATTCACTAATAATCAAGAATGCAAATACGGGGATATACTATAGCGTGCTTTGCACATAAATGACTCCATCTAGTTTTTTTCTTGTCTTCAGTCGCAGTCTTATTCAGTCGCCATCCAAAGGTACACCCAGAACAAATTCTGTATCACCTGGAGGGTGATCAGTGTGGGAGGAAATCCCCTCACGAAAGGAACCACCAATCGTATGCGTTCCTACACACCGTTTTTTATTCTTACAGGTAGGTCGGATTCCACGCGTTTTGAACCTAGTACATTTCTCAATGTCAGTACTCTATCGGGTAACATTGGATACACACAGCAATTGTGGTGTGATAAACGAACTGGATGCTGCAATTTTCTTTCTTTGTCGACTGCGCCACTTGTTCTGTACACCATGTGTATCAAGGGAGCTCAATCGACACAGGTTTTTGGACACGTTGATGGTGACTGTGTTGTTTGTTTGGATTGCCTATTTTTTTTTTTCGCAGCCCCCGAAAACATTGGCCCAATGTAAGTTTCACACAACATTGAGCCCCAAAGTGGTCTCCAATATAGGGGTTACACAAGCTGAAAATGCCTCAGATTCGATCTTAGAGAACTAAATTTTGCAAAATTATTTCGGGCGTGTGGGTGAGTAGTTGTCTTTTGGGGGGAGGGGGTAAGGCTAATCTAACTAGGACTTTCCGGTCTTTGCCCCTCCTTCTATTTCATTTTGGGGAGGGTGGGGAAGGCAACGACCGGGTGATCCTAGTTAGGGCTAGAGGAGGCACTCGAAACCCTACACAACGGCCTATCAAATATCGTGTTTGCCCCCTCCCCCAAAGTGATTATAGAATCCTGGCTACGCGCCTAGAATTCCTGTAAGACAATATAGTGAATTTAATGCCGGTAAGATAATACAGTGAAATAATCTAAAAGTAAGCTTTGGCGTGTTTCAGCCCAAAAGACAATTGGCAGTTTCCCTACTGTAGAAGTAAGGATTAAGCCAGGAGAGGTAGAATAAGGAGGGCATTTTCTGGTTATGGAACCAAAATGATGCTATCACATTTTGCTATTGGGAAAGCAAAATGATGCTATCACACTTTTGGCTCCTCTGGGGTATTAATGGTTTCTGGAGATGCAAAAGCGTAAATTGAATTTATACTGTGACACTCCCGTTAAGTCATACAAATAACTACAGAAGGTCCGCTACCAGGGCCGAAACCAGTGGGGGTGCAAGGGGGCAATCCCCCTACCCCCTATGAGTCTCCGTCTATAATTTTCAAAGTTTCAAAGGCCGTCAGAAAAAAAAATTCTGACCGACAACGCCTAGTCGTACGGATGTCCATTTCGGATAGATTCTCCCGCTCGTTCGACAATATTCGGAATATTGCCGAAAGATCGAAAGAATCTGTCGGAAATTAACATCGGCGGCACGGCACTCTATTCCTCTTCTGCATTACAGTCTAGCTACAAAACACCCGATTCCTCGCTCATTCTCAGAGGCACCGGAAAACCACCTTATTATTAACCATACCCTATTGAGCTGCTACAAAAGCCGGATATCATAAGCCAAGATACTCTAGAATCATTATCAGAGGTTTGTCTTTTAAAACAAAATTCGGGAAAGGTCCCTCGAACCCCCACCAATGGGAGGGGACAACGCACCTAGGTGGAGAAGAGTATGGGAGGACGTCATCCCTTGAGGGGCGACCCCCTCCCATACTCTCCCAGGCCCCACCTCGATGCTACACACCTCAGGTATGACTTCGGCATACAGCTGCCACTTCGCCCCCTATGTCGGGTGATTTTAACGCTCCTAGTTTCGGGACTGTCCGCTATCAGCAGATGTATCGATGTTAAACTTTATCAGCAGTAGCGAAGACAGCTCTTCATCGGTAGGAGGAGGAGGAAAGCCCAGAATTTTTCGACAGACCAAACAATTTTCGACAGATTTCAGGTTCGGCATCCAAATCTCTACCGCTTTGCCATCCCGAACGTGTTAATTATCGAAAATTCAGTCTAAAACATCTATTTTAGCCAATATGTCAATAGCTTTTATTTTATTTCAGCTGTGTATTTTGCAAGCTTTCACGAACAAAAAGCCTCAAAATTTGACTGACGAACAGAAAATTTCCTTTCAAAATTTGGAGTGGGAAAGCTTTCGCCTACCCAGTCCCACCCCCACCTGTATTTACGCCACTGTTTATCAGTGAGGAAGAAAATGGTTCGACAGACCCGATAGGTGCCAATCCATTATTCTTGAACTGTGTATTTTATAGTTGTCTGTTAGACGTTGTTTCTGTTTTTTTACTGGGCGACTGCAGGTCTGTTACTCTGTCTGAACCGTGTTCCACACTTACACTTCCCGGGATACATTTAACGTACAGTTCCAGTTCACTCGAATACGGTAAAGTGCTAAAAAATACCACTGTAGTGGAGTTTAACCCTTTACCCAACGTAACGGCCAAAACCGGCCAGCGCTATTCTCAAAAATCGCCAATTAATTTTCATTATTTTTTTCATTTTTTGTCTCAAAAACATAGGTTATGACCCCTCGTTGGAACGAGCTCGTCGAGCTCGTTCCAACGAGGGGTCATAATCTCTGTTTTTGAGACAAAAAATGAAAAAAATTAGTTATTCAAGAATTATTTTTGCAAGTGTCGTCTGCTTTTCACCTTAGGTAAAGGGTTAAACCAGACAAATCAAATCCTAAGAAAAAGTATAAGGAAGCGTTAAAATAATTTCAGCCAATGGACCTTTTTCTTTCTGTTTACACACAGGGGCGTAATTATGGGGGTGTAGTGTGAAATCCCCAATAATTTTTCAGTCGGGACATTTTCATCCGTCTTGTAGTCTCGATTCACTCTTCCTATTAATCATGCACTTTCTTACGGAACTAGATTTGCTTATTGGACTTTAGTCCCACACGCAGTCGGTCTCATGCAAATGGCAGGCTGTGGCTGATATATAGGGAATGTTGGGGTCGCAGCATGACCAGTTTTGAGTTCGGCATGTGCAAATTGAATAAGTTGGGAAGCCCGTGTACCACAACAACTGGTTTTTCTTAAACTATAACCTTATTGTCAAATATTCCAACTACATCATCAAGGCATGCCTTTTTTTGTTGCTGAAATATTTCTTCACTCGGGACTTGCGTCATGACAGTCAGGACAAAGTGGGTTTACACCCCCTCCCAACCATGTTTATCAAGGGAGCTCAATCGACACGTTTTCGTAAACTAAGAGGGTAAGTATACGAAAACACTGGGCACGACTACAACCTGTACGCTAAAAATAAGCACACTGCACCAGGTGTTTTGGGCGGAAGAGCACAAAGGGTTATAAGTTCTGAATGTTTAGAAATGTCTCCGATATGCTAAAAATAATCACGTTGAGTGGTGGAATTGCAAAACGCATGCTCTGTCGATCCGTCTTCTTTGGTAGCCCTCTATGATGGTACCCCATTGTTATTTATTTATTGGGATTTAACGACACTTTCGATAGCCTGCGTCACCTTGTGTCTGATAGTTTACGGGTGGAGGAAGCCGGCGTATCCGAATAGAATCGCCGAGCAACGTTCGGCGAGCAACTGTCAACCTCACAAGCAGGGTTAGCATTGATTGAAGACACGTAAATTATCGACTTGCAGTACGCCTTGTTACAACCGATAATGTTACAACGCCGCATAATGTTACCCGCCACATCCACCATATGTACCTCGCTCCATCCAACTTTTTGACCTATTTTATCTCCACCTCATTTTTGTTCACTGTTAGTTGTTAAATTGTCAATTTAATGAACAATAAGATATTCTTATGACTAAGAAATATGCGACAAATGAGTTTTAGATGCCCCCAAAAAGCAGAAACAGAGGCATTTGCCCATCCCCAAAGGCGTCAGGGGACTATGGTACACTACATTTCTGGAAGCGGAGATTAGGCATGTTGGTAAACGAACCAACCGGATAAAATAGTACCCCTCCCCCACCACCCCCGCCTTCACCATGTTGGGCACTGGATGATCATGGTAATGACGTCACACGATTGAGTTACCAGGATAATCCGCGTCTATATAATGTGACTAGGTCATTCTATGATAAATCCCCGGGAGTTGGGGGGGGGGGTGGGTTGTCTCCTCCCATTAAGCAAAGCAGAAACCTTTAGTATAAATTTTACATACCTTTATGCGGCAATAAATGGTAAGTGGTAAAGTCCATCTGCAATAGCTGTAACTGGAATTAGTATACAGAAGTTATAACATTATCGGTTAATTTGTTGTAACATAACGGGTTGAAAAAAGTTATAACATTATGCGTCGATTTTTATAACAAAACGGGTTGAAAAAAGTTATAACATTATGCGGAGTTTATAACATTATCGGTTGTTTACTACAATTTTTGTAACATTATGCGTTGGTGTAACATTATGCGGCGTTGTAACATTATCGGTTGTAACACGCCTTAGTACACAGCGCCACCGTGCCCCCACGTGGGATTAAATGCGTTGAAAATGCTCTCAATAGACAATGGTACCTCGAATTTTCTTAATAAATCGGAGAATCGTCGCTCGTAACCCACTTTCCACTGAACAGCATCTTGTCTGACTAAATGTTTTTCGGCCTTTTCTGTGACTTCTCTGTTGTTATGAACAACCCAAAGAACACCCAACGGTGGTGTAATACACCACTGTAAAGCTTATTCATTCCCCTTACCACTGACACCGGGTACTGCTAGATACGTTGAGCGAAACAAATTTGAGGGAGATATAATGAAGATCAGTGCTATCATTTTCGAAATGCAAGTTGTGTGCCTTGTTAACATTTATATACCATTATGGGGGCACGTCAGCATCGATCTAAAATGCTATCAGATATCATTTTTTTTTTTATTTCTCAGCTTGTGCCGAATACCTGTGGACTATATTTGACTTTTGTCACATTCACTGTAGGCCATACCAATGGAGAGGTCTGTGGTGCCCGATTCGGGCTGTGGGGGGTGGGGGATGACCGATTTGAAGAACGGCACGTGGAAATTGAACAAGAAGTTGAGAAACCCATTTGCCACGACAACTACCTGTATTTATCCACAAACGAATTTCCGAGAACAATTAGTTTTATCCAGTATTCCAACTATACCATCAAGTCATGCCTTCGACAAATATTTTATTAACCAGGAGCCAATACTACAAAACGTTTACAAATGTATTTTCTAGAATTGTATTTTCTACCTATTAATATAACTGTCTAAAGAGAATCATTTGCATTTTAAAAGATGTGGCAATTTGCCATCTGTGAAAATTTTATTGCTTCTTTTCAACCCATTTGAAGCATAACTAGAAAATACAATTCTCGAAAATACATTGTACAAGTTCTGTAGTATTGGCCCAGGGACTTATGCCATCACAGTCTGAACAAATCAGGTTTACACCTTACCCCACCCTGCTCAGTCATCTTCGCGACACCCCTGCATCTAATCATCAATGTTTTCCACGTTTTTCACTTTTTCAAAAAATGTTGTTTTTTTTCAATTCACTGTTGGGTATTGATCAGTTATTAAATTAGTGACTACATTCTTTGTGATGTGGTTAGTTGTATGATGTGACAGTACGCCAAATGTAACTCGTCTGATGGTAGGTTAACCGATTACAAGGTGTATATCTGTTTGGAGGAAATTAAACCATATGGCATGCCTAACAAAAGATCATCTTATATCATCAAAAGATTCATTTGGCTGATGGGAATTTATTTCTGATTCACAATAAAAAAAAAAGCAATTGCCAGACATATCCCCCAAAGACCGCTCGTTAACCCTTTACCAAACACGAAAATAGACGACACTTGCAAGTAAAATTCTTGAAGCACTAATTTTTTTATTTTTTGAGTCAAAAACATAGCTTATGACCCCTCATTGGAACGAGCTCGCTGAGCTCGTTCCAATGAGGGGTCATAAGCTATGTTTTTGTGACAAAAAAAGAAAAGATAATAAAGATTGAATGGTGAATTTTGTGAATAGCGCTGGGTGGTTTTGTTGGTTACGTAGGGTAAAGGGTTAAATTCATGACGGTTTATTACAATTATTCAACCCAAATCAGCTGAGAGGTGTACTAAAATAGTAATCGGGTGTTTGCTAAACAACCAAAATTAACAGCCATCAATGTAATTTAATTCTCCAATTGTTTATCGAGGATTAACCATTGCCTTAATAGCCAATCCACATTCCGCCCTTCAATGGAACGCGCTAGGAATGTTTTTCATGAATCCAGCTTTCGAAAGTGTGTTTTCTTGGGCATAACATTCAAACTTCCAGCAAAGGTTCCTTATAAAGAATGGATGTTTGCTTTGCAAATCAATAAGTCAAGATATCTATTTCAGTTCCCACCAGGGGTTTAGTCGAGGTGGGGTGTGGACTTACACCTTAAAATTTTCGCTGGCCCTCCCCTTGAGGCTCCAACCCCCCCCCCCCCAACGGCCTCCCGAACACTTCATGCCCGCCCCCCCCCCCCCCAATAGCTTGGAACCCCCTATTATAGAAACCTGGCTACACACCTGGTTCCCACACAATAAATTTAGTTTCCTTGTTCATATAGCCCTTGGGGTTTATGTACATGCCTAGGGTTTCCCATGTAGGTAGCTTCTAAATAGGTAAATGTACCACACTCGGACTTCATACGCAGACTGCTTCTAAGTAGGCAGTGTTTGAGGTTGCTTTATTAGTCAGTAGGTTAAAAGTTGAACGTTAAGGTTACCATCACCACTAAAAGAACTTTTGATTCAGGACAACGACTTTAGTTTTCTTGTTACAACCAGACTTCACACACAGGCTGCTCATAAGAGATGTTTGGTACACTTGTTTGTGAGGGAGGACGTGAATAGAGGAGCATAGTTCCTGCCGCCCCTTTCCCAGGTCTGGCATTCTTAAAAATGCAGGAGGGTTAAAAATCGCTCTCCTCACATGTACTAGGGGAGCGATTAGCTCTCGTCAAGCTTACATAAGCTAAAAGTGGCAAAATGAAGTTGTACTATTAATGAATTCTGCCTTGTGGGCTTTGTATATTTTATTTGGTGCAGCTAACAAGGTAGTCTCTGTGAGACGACTACACTGCCCCTCCCACACCTCCGGGCCTTGGCAAGGCCCGGAGGTGTGGGAGGGGCAGTCTGGCCATCTTGCAGAGACCACTAACATAGCACTGATAACAGAGATCTGAAAACCTATGGGTTTTAGGAATAGGCTGTTGTGGTAATCATTATTTTCTAAGGGTAGGAGAGCTATTTTTCGCCCTCCCCAATTTTTTTAAGGCGAGCGAATAAATCGCTATCCTGAAAATGCCAGGCCTGTTTTCCCACGCAGCAACGCCAGCTACTGAAACTGTAAACAGAATTTAAGTTTTTCATTTTTCAGTTTCTTTGACAACCCACATGGCACCCGACACGTACAGCAACATGACGTTACTTCCAAGATCATCCATGACATGATGTAAACTGACGTCACATAAAAAATAATGTGTGTTAACCCTTTACCCAACGTAACGGCCAAAACCGGCCAGCGCTATTCTCAAAAATCGCCAATTAATTTTCAATATTTTTTCATTTTTTTGTCTCAAAAACATAGGTTATGACCCCTCGTTGGAACGAGCTCATCGAGCTCGTTCCAACGAGGGGTCATAACCTATGTTTTTGAGACAAAAAATGAAAAAAAGTAGTTATTCAAGAATTTTTTTTGCAAGTGTCGTCTGCTTTTCATGTTAGGTAAAGGGTTAAGCTGGTTAAGTATAAATATTAGATGGTAAAACATAGATATCTGATAGTGTTTTATCTGATATCTATGGTGTTAAACCATATTCTTCCTATCTTCCACGCAAAGAGTTATCTTTCTGCGTTTATTTACTTCAGCATGCACGAGTTACCGTAAATCTTAAAAAAAGAAAATTCAAAAGAAAAAAAAAAAGAACTAAGCGTTATTGTTTAAACGTCTGATCCAATGATATTTTTGTTTACGTCAACGTTATTGTTATGAAGAGTGATAAAGCCAGATGCCCTCATTTATAAAGTTAAAACCTCGGTGAATGTTCACACTGCCCAATCGGTTCTCGGATTCTATGAGCAATCAGAGAATTCTCTGTTGATGTTCGGTTTCTATGTTGAAATCGCGTCTTTTAACCCAGCAGATACGGTCGCAGAGCAGATTTCTAGTCATCCGTGTAAGATGGATGGAGTATTTATCAACCCCTTTGCATTTATCAAGTAGCAGGGTTATGGACTGAGGCTCAGTTCATTTGGGGGAGTCGTAACTTATGTTTTAAGCAGGAAAATATGCTGCACAAACCTAGAGAGGTCTGGTAGAATTTCTATTCTATGGACAATCAGGTGGATTTTTTTTACCAATTTGTTGGCATAATTTGAGGAATCTGAGGTGATAGATTGGAAGCGAAATATATTGGGAATGAAAACAATTAAGTTGGGCACTGTGAATCGTTTTAAAATATGCACAATTTAGACGTCAGTGGGTACGGTACAGAACAAAAAGTGGTTCACAGATCCTCTGTGATCTGTATGGAGGGTTCTCAGTGGCTCTGTGCTAAACATTTCGTTGTTTTGGGAAAACAGTACGTGCCAGGCGTTTTACCACAACACGCCCGTCGCAGCGGCGGCGACCTTATAAATCGGAAAAAGTATTTTTATATCTGATTTCTATGTCAGCGACAACGGGTGGAAAGGATTAAAAAAGGCGGCGGACCGATCAAACTAATAATATCTCACTGCAAACGCAAGTGTTGAAGATTAGAGCTTTTCGGGAAAATTGTCAAGTTTTGATGAATGGAAAATGCTTCCGTACGAGTGATCTGCCGCGACGACGGGAGATTGGGATTAAATTTAATTCGTGCCAATAAATATGTCACTCAAAGAAAGAGAAGATTGTTTCGGTTGTAGCAAACATGTTATTATAGTACATGTAACAACATACATGTGTGCACACGTTTACTCTATCCTTCGTGTGAGAAAACCATTCACTCGTTGCTTTATTTTGACTGCGACTGTTCGGCATGCGTCTTACAAAAAATAACAAAACGAATCTTTTTTTTCTCGTAAAATCCAATGCACGTTTGCTATTTTCGAAAAACGGGGGGGGGGGGGGGGGGGGGGGGGTAGGGTCTGCCACCTGTTTTTGAAGACACAGGGTTAGCTCACGTTAGGCCAAAGCCAAGGCATCACCCCGCCCCCACCTTCCGCATCCCCTATCACATTTTCAATGGAGTTCAAGAGTAAACTCGGACTTCGAAAAACAACTGATGACTGTTTTTTTTTTTCGTCTGTTGATGCGTGTCTGTTATTTCATCGCCTCAGAACGAGCAATTCCCTGCCTTTTCGCACTGTGTTTCGCGGGTTGTCATTTACCACTGAATAAAGCTTTGAGCCCGGTCAGTGACTCACCACCTGCCAGTTGTCTTGGAGAATCAATAAAAAAAAGGCGTAAATTTAATAGCCTTGGTTTTGGACTCCCTCATTTGCATGCATCTCAGTTTGTGGTATTTGTTCAAACGACAGAAAACACAGCGAAATGAGTTTTAGAATAATTAATTGCCATAATATTGTTAAATACGAAAATTTAGGCCTAACTTTACCGGGAAGTCCAAAAACAGCCTACAAAATCAGCATTGACCGACAAAAACAAGGATGTTGCTCATCGCATCATTTTCAACGTTTTCGTAATAATTAACGATTTATCAATTTTTTCGTGTACGTGATACCGCTAATTCCAGCCTTGCTGTTGAGCAAAGACAACAACTAGTTAAAGTATGTCCAGTGTTCAAAGTGAAACATAATCACTGAACATAATTTTGACGTAACGATTCGTCGCCTATTACGACCCATAATGTAATAAATGCCCATAATGTAATATGTACCCATAATGTAATACAAAAATGCCCGTGATGTAATACGTACCCATAATGTAATAAAAAACGACCCATAACATAATAAATGTAATAACGTGTAATAAATGTTAGGCGCCCATAATGTAATAAAATCCAAAAAAATTTAGATACAAATTACACTCATCCAGGCCCGTATTGTAATACAATTCTAAGGTTGATTTTTGTTTTTTCTCTTTACTCCAGCAGTGCGATCGGCTACTTATGACACTACCTACGCCTCCGTCAATGCTGCCAATGGCCCCTATGCCGTACACAGCCAACATGTATGGGTGTGTTGGGATTACGATGGAGAGTATTCCAGGACCTGGGGCGGGTATACTCTGCTCTGGGTGACAGGCATTATCCCTCTTCTATTTGTACCACCCACGCAAACGACTTCCTCGATAGCCTCTACTGCCCTGCCACAACCATATAGGTCTACCTTACCAGACATTCAATAATTTCGATTCCAGGATGGTCATTTATAACTGCAATCATCATATTCGACCGGCTGTTCACTTGCACAAAAGCAATGTGGGGTAGCAGGTTCCTGCTGTTAATAAATGCAAGTAACTCTGACCAAAGTTGCTGGGGCAGAGGGTGGAGTGGGGTGCGGTGGGGTTTGGGTGCACAATGACCGGATAGTGGGGGGTGGGGTAGTGTGAGATACAAGGAAAATATAGAACAGAAGCAAGACGTTGAGTCAAGCGGCGCAGAGGAATATCGGCAGGCGATATGGTGAGTGTACTGGTATTGTGATAGGGGATATCCTATAGCTCGATGGGATTTGGATTAGGCTACTTTGCTCCAAATTAAGCGTACGATCTATCCTCTGTCGCTCCAATTTTCACTACCTGAACAAATTAGTTATTTCCCTGTTCTGTACTACTATAAGTTCATGTCGCACCCACCGCACCTGGAAACCAATGAGCCCGATCCCAGGATGACACTTAATAACGACCACATCAAATTCCCGATCCTGTGATCACATGTGTCAAGTAATATTATAGTCCACCACATGGACTACCACTTAAACCACCTACAGATCCTGACAGTTCCTGGCGGTTGGCGGGAACTTCCTGCCAACCGCCTACTCTATCACATCGACTATTCGCGTGTTCATCTCCGCTATTGTGTCATCTTCTCCTAAGCTACACTCAAACAACATACGTAGCTAGACAGAGGAGTAACATGGGCCTATCCGTTTGACCGTGTGGTGTGACCTTGGCCATCAACTCGGTGACCTTGAACCTGTATATCGGCTCCTGCTGGGCCGATTTTCATGAAACTTGGTGTGTGGTTCGGGCACCCAACAATTTCGCCACACCCGATGCCCGTCATGTGTGACCTTGATATTCACACCGTTGACCTTGAACCTGTATCTCGGCTCATGCTGGGCCGATTTTCGTGAAACTTGGTATGTGGGAGTAGTTCGAGGCGCTCAATATATATATATATAGTTTAGCTGGGTGTACCCGTTTCACTGATTAGTTTAGTGAAGAACCGTGTGTGATCACCCCCACCCCACCCAAACCCAACTTCCATCCACCCCACCACACCACATCCCACCCCACCACGGGGCCTCACCCCCATTACTGTACCCGTTTCACTGGGTAGTTTAGTGAAGAACCATGTGTGATAATAACCTCCACCACCCCCACCCCGCCCCCCACCCCACACCCCGGGACATCACCCCAATTAGGAGACTGGTTGGGGGTAGGTGATTGGTCACACCAGTTTTAATGGTCATGGGTCTCAAGTTACCCAAGAATATCAGTCACCACCCCACCGCAACACGTTGCGCCCCACCCCGGGGATATCAACCCCTTAGATCACTCCTTTGGGGTAGGGGATTGATCATACCAAGTTTGGTGCTGCTGGGTGTAACATTGTAAGAGTAGTTAGAGAACAACCAGGGGGGGCATCACCCCACCCACACCCCATAGGAGGCGACCCCTGGGGACATGAATCCCCTTAGAACACTCCCCGAGGATAAGTGATTGTTCATACAAAGTTTCATGTTGCTCGGTGTAACGATGTAGCAGGAGTGAGCGACCAGACACACTTCACTAAACTACCGAGTGAACGGTTCTTCACTAAACTACCGAGTGAAACGGGTACACTAATGGGGTGATGTTTCTGGGGTGGGGTGGGGTGGGGTGGGGTTGGGGTGATCACACACGGTTCTTCACGAAACTACCCAATGACCCTTATGAAAAAGTACCATGGTACTACCATGGTATACCACGGTTCCTACCATGGTACAGCCTGGTACTAACATGGTACAGCCTGGTACTACCATGGTACAATTCATGTCTACCATGGTACCACCATGGTACTACCATGGTACAAAAAGGAAGTACAACCACACAATGTTCACATATCAGGGAGCGATCCATGGTAGTAACATGGTACAGGTACCATGGTAAACGATGTGGGGTACCATGGTACTTGTACCATGGTAAAAGTACCGTGGTATTGGTATCATGGTAGTACCATGGTACAGGTGCCATGGTGAAAGATGGGAATATAAGTACCCTGGTATAAGTACCCTGGTATAAGTACCGCGGTATTAGTATCATGGTAGCACTATGGTACAAGTACCATAGGAAAAGATGGTACAAGTATCCTGGTATAAGTAACATGGTACTGGTATCATGGTAGTACCATGATACATGTACCATGGTAGTAACATGTTACTCAGTGGTTAGAGTAATGTGTTCGCGACCACGTCGTCTCAGGTTCGATCCCCAAGCGGGGATCGAAACTGCGACAGTGAGATCTCGAGTGCACCGAGTTGTGTCCTTGAGCAAGACACTTCACCCCTCTGGTTGGAGCCGGAGTACCCGGGCAGAACCAACGAGAAGCGGCAAGTTCCTTTCAATTGTTCATTGTGACAATCCCACTGAAGCATGGTTAGCAATGGTTGAATCATGTGTACCATCAGCCTTTGGCACGTATTTGCACACGGCACCACCATTTCTCCAGGCGAGCAATGGCAATGAAAAGCCTTTTTCAGGACACAACCCAGGTGATTTGACCGGGAATTGATGTCGGGACTATAGCATCTCGGAAACGACGCCCAAATCACTTAGATAACCGGCCCCCGGTGGTACACCCCTTATAAAAATGTACCATGGCTTTACCATGGTACAATGTACCACGGAATTTTGGCCCCTGGTACAACCATGGTACCTGTATCATGGTATTACTATGGTAATACCAGGATAGTACCAGGACCGAAATAACGTGGTACTTTTTACCATACTTGTACCATGGTGTTACCTGGCACAGAGTACCACGGTAAAAACCGTGGTACCATACATATGTGCCATGGTACTACCATGATACCAGTACCACGGTACTTATACCGCGATACTTGTACCAAGGTACAAGTACCATGGTACCCCACATCGTTTACCATGGTACCTGTACCATGTTACTACCATGGTACATGTACCATGGTACTACCATGAAACCAGTACCATGTTACTTGTACCAGGGTACTTGTATCATGGTACCCCCTCATCATTTACCATGGTACATGTACCATGTTACTACCATGGTACCTGTACCATGGCACGACCATGACACCAGTACCATGTTACTTATACCAGGATACTTGTAGCATCTTTTATGATGTGGTCATTATTAAGTGTCATCCTGGGATCGGGCTCATTGGTTTCCAGGTGCGGTGGGTGCGACATGAACTTACAGTAGTGCGGTACATGGAAATGACTAATTTGTTCAGGTAGTGAAAATTGGAGAGACAGAGGATAGATCGTACGCTTAATTTGGAGCAAAGTAGCCTAATCCAAATCCCATCGAGCTATAGGATATCCCCTATCACAATACCAGTACACTCACCATATCGCCTCCCGATATTCCTCTGCGCCGCTTGTTTCAACATCTTGCTTCTGTTCTATCTTTTCCTTGTATCCCACACTACCCCCCCCCCCCCCCCCCCACTATCCGGTCATTGTGCGCCCAAACCCCACCGCACTCCACTCCACCCTCTGCCCCAGCAACTTTGGTCAGAGTTACTTGCATTTATTAACAGCAGGAACCTGCTACCCACATTGCTTTTGTGCAAGTGAACAGCCAGTCGAATATGATGATTGCAGTTATAAATGACCATCCTGGAATCGAAATTATTGAATGTCTGGTAAGGTAGACCTATATGGTTGTGGCAGGGCAGTAGAGGCTATCGAGGAAGTCGTTTGCGTGGGTGGTACAAATAGAAGAGGGATAATGCCTGTCACTCAGAGCAGAGTATACCCGCCCCAGGTCCTGGAATACTCTCCATCGTAATCCCAACACACCCATACATGTTGGCTGTGTGTGGCATAGGGGCCATCGGCAGCATTGACGGAGGCGGAGGATGTGTCATAAGAAGCCGATCGCACTGCTGGAGTAAAGAGAAAAAACAAAAATCAACCTTAGAATTTTATAACATTACGGGCCTGGATGAGTGTAATTTGTATCTAATTTGTTTTTAATTTTATTACATTATGGGCGCCTAACATTTATTACACGTTATTACATTTATTACATTATGGGTCGTTTTTTATTACATTATGGGTACGTACGTATTACAGTACGGGCATTTTTTGTATTACATTATGGGTTGGTATTACATTATGGGCATTTATTACATTACGGGTCGTAACAGTCGCCTCACGATTATAACACTGATTTTTTGTTTTAGTCTGCAAACTGGCTGCAGTTTTGTCAATAAGCGCGTCTGTTTTACGAGGCTCAAATTTGCGATATAACGCTTTGTTGAAATTACACACTGAGAACTAAAAATGTTTATTATCAGTTCATCGCCTCTCAGCAGCAACTTCAGTTGCTTTCACGTGTATGCGGTTCCATGTGCGGTTGCGTTGTGGCTGCGTTGCACCCTTTCACAAGACGGCGGCTCAACTAGGTTGAGCGAATATAAACCCAATTGGGCCCATATTCACTCAACCCAGCTGATTTGGGTTGATTTTAACCCAACTGATTTTAGAGTGGAGTAAATAGAGGATATCTAATGTTTTCTTGTGAATACCGGGATTTATCTCATGAGCGAGTGAGAGAATTCGTATTTTCACGAGCAGCTTGCTGCGAGTGGAAATACAAATTCTCTCACTCACGAATGAGATTAATCCCGGTATTCACAAGAAAACATTAGATTTTCTTTTCTACCCCTTTCATTTGAAGCTTCAACTGAAACGATCCAAACCGACGCCCATACCACGCAAGAAATCTGTTTACACAATCAGCTGATCGCTGTTTCCGCTGATACAGATCACATTGGATATAGTGAACATCGACACAAAATAGTTTTCGGGATTGTTGGCGAAATGACGTAATTATGAGGTCTTGTTATACTCACTAGTGGAGCGAGAACGACTTTTTTGTTATACTCACTAGTGGAGCGAGAACAACTTTTGTTCTGCGCTTGTGAAAATTCATTTGTAAATTTCAAGTTCACACGAAATGTTAATCACCGAGGTGTTTGATCTCACTAGTGAGGGGAGAACGCAATTTATTTTTTACCGATTCCTATTATAATTAGACGTTAGGGGTGTAATAAAGCCAGTTTCATTTTCACTGGTTCTTCACTGTGGAATGGATAATAACAGAACACAAAACAGCGGGAACGGGGAACTCCACGAAAATGACGTCACCTAAAAAATCCACGAAAATGACGTCAAAATCCCAACTCAAAAGCGATAAACGCGTCAAAATATAGCAATGTTTGAAGCGGACTGCGTCAATTGTGGTTCACGCATTCACGTGAACGCCCCAGTGCTTTCCAGTTTTCTTTTTTATCTTGCTTCCTGGTTGAGGTACCCGAATGCGGAAAACAGCTTTAAATATTCGTAACTTTCCGGACCTGTTCATAGGACTGGCAATCAAGAAAATCAAGGAGTGCAAACATTTGCCCTCCTCAGATTGCTTGGGAATGGGAGTGTAATTGAACCTGAAATTTTTAATGCAAAAACTTGTATGCTATTTTGGTTATATTCACTTTCAAGGTATTAATATTGTGACGGAAAAATTGTACTACATTCAGCTACATCGTGGACAAATTGGCACACGCATCTCATTATTGGAAATGTTGCATTCAATTCTTATGTGACTGGCTTCTACACTCAAAATGTATCGAAATGCAACATAGAATGGGTCATGAAGTATTGAGAATCAATGCAACATTGACAAATCGTCCTCTGGGTTCCAATTTGTTCTCTGTGCCAGAAAATCAAGGGATGTCATTCCAGAAAATCAAGGGATGCAAAAATTGCCCTCCTCAATTTTTTCTAGGCGTGCAGTAGGCGTGCAGCACTCCTGCACTCCTAAAGAATGCCAGGTCCGTGTAGGCTACACCATGCACGCAAATATTTAGCACTGAAAGGGTTAAATTTTCTGTCAAAACAGCGTTAGTTCGGTGCATCAGACATACACAAAGGGCTAAACTATAGATTAGATGAGTCGACCTCGATCAACAGAGATTAGCTCGAGACACTTGAATAGCAATCTATCAACAATTACTTATCCAAAATACTTGAATGTTCAAACGACGTGTTTATGTTTAGCAGTTACCAAAAGCCAAACAATTATATTGTGTAATGATTAATTAACAATTGATCTATAAGTTACTTAACTTTAATTTTGTCTCGAGAGCCAGGATGTTTACGTTAGTTGTTGGTAGATTTCCTTAAACCGTTGCATCAAACAACATGTCCAAACCCTTTACCAAGCTAAAATTCCAGATCAGAGCATTGGACTTGAGATCGAAAGATAGACGGACCGATCTGATTCGCGTTATATCTGTTGTGTCCTTGGGCAAGACACCTAATCCCGAAAGTGGGAGCACGGCGGAATTGTGTACGGTAAGCGAAGAGCACGACGACGGTGAACCTGCCTAGTAACTCGGGGATTCCGACAGTTACTCGCAGTTGTTCGGTTACTCCTACTTCCTCTATTCATGAAATTATCCGGCGCGATATGCAGGCCTACTTGGTTGTTGAAAGTGTCGTTAAATCCCAATAAACACCCCCGAAAAAAAATCATTATAACTGAAAAGCACTGCTTGAAACGAATTTATTTATTTATTGGGGTTTAACGCCACTTTCGACAGCCAAGGTCACCTCTTGTCGGGCAGTTTTACGGGTGGAGGAAGCTGGAGTACCAGGAGAAAACCATCGAGCAACGGCGAGCAACTGTCAGGCTCCTCGACATACTAACTCCACAGAGGCAGGATTAGCATTGGTTGAAGACAGGTGCACCATCGACGTGCAGTACGCCTTAGTGTACAACGCCACCGTGCCCCTACGTGGGGAATGGGGGTGAAGTGTCTTGCCCAAAGACACAACGCGGTTACCGCAGGTGGGATTCGAACCGAGGACCTCTTGGCTTGCAGCCTGCACCTCTACCTGTTGAGCCACCGCGCCCACAGCCTGAAACGAATCGATAGAAAACTACATTTGAGGGCTAGATTATTTTTGGTGGTTTGAATTTGTTGCCAAAATTTGTTTTATTACAAATTATTGGAGTGCCAACTGGCACTCTCCAATGATTTGTAATGAAATGAATTTATATAAACAAAATATTATTTAGTTTAAACAATATTTATTTCCAGTTTTAATACAAAGACTTTATAACATAAGTACTATTTGCGGATCTGACTGTAAGCTTTAAAATATTATTTGCGTTTAACTGAATATGAGACATGAGGAAAGTTATTTTTGGTTTTTGCTCTGGTATCCCCATTTTTAGCTCAATTTGGCGAAGCCAAATTTGAGCTTTTGTCATGGCCCGTCGTCCGTCTGTCCGTCTGCCGTACGTCAACAATTGGATACGGCTCGGGCTAGAGGCCGTATTTATGAACCGATCTTTACGAAACTTCTTGGGTACCGTGTTATGACTGTGGGACGAGAACGAGTGTTTTTGGGTGCGGTCCGAAATTCATGATGGCTGCCAGCCGCCATTTTGTACCATTTTGATGCAGAAATCTGTTTTTTTGTACAGAACTTCCATATGAAAGCTCTGATTTGAATAATTTTTTGTATGAATGTTTAGTACCATGAGATACATTACATATCATACGGGTTTTTTTCTCGTGCTTAAATTATGCAAATTAGACTAACCTTGATTTATTTAGTGTTATTTTCAGCACTGTCAGTGCAAATGCCAATACGGCTCGGGCTAGAGGCGACATTTATGAACCGATCTTTACTAAACTTCTTGGGTACCTTTGTTATCACCGTGGGACGAGAACGAGTGTTTTTGGGTCCGGTCCGAAATTCAAGATGGCCGCTGGCAGCCATTTTGTTAAAGAAATTAGGGGCAATCAGATTTTTGCGCAGAACTTCCACATGAAAGCTCTGATTTGAATAATTTTTGTATGAATGTTTAGTACCATGGGATACATCACATATAATTTGCATACATCTCGTGCAGAAATTATGCAAATTAGATGAACTTTGATTTTTTCAGTGCTACTTACACACAGTAAGTACACATGTCAATACGGCTCGGGCTGGAGGCTGTATTTAGGGCTAGATTATTTTTGGTTTTTCGGAGTGCGGTCCAAAATTCAAGATGGCTGCCAGTGGCCATTTTGCACCGAAATTAGGTCTAATCAGTTTTTTTGTACGTGTACAACTTCTATACGGCTCAGGCTAGAGGCCGTATTTATGAACCGATCTTTATGAAACTTCTTGGGTACCTTTGTTATCACCGTGGGATGAGAACGAGTGTTTTTTGGGGTGTGGTCCGAAATTCAAGATGGCCACCAGCAGCCATTTTGTACCAAAATTAGTGCAATCAGTCTTTTGTACAGAACTTCTGTATGAAAGTTCTGATTTGAATAAATTTTTGTATGAATGTTTAGTAACATGGAATACATCACATATAGTACGGGTTTTTTTCTTGTGCAGAAATTATGCAAATTAGATGAATTTTGATTTATTTAGTGCTACTTATACACTGTAAGTGCACATGTCAATACGGTTCGGGCTAGAGGTTGTATTTATCAACCGATCTTCACGAAACTTCTTGGGTACCTTTGTTATCACCTTGGGACGAGAACGAGTGTTTCTGAGTGCGGTCCAAAATTCAAGATGGCTGCCAGTGGCCATTTTGTACCAAAATTAAGTCCAATCAGTTTTTGTCACAACTTCTATACAGCTCGTATTTATGAACTGATCTTCACGAAACTTATTGGGTACCTTTGTTTTCACCTTGGGACGGGAATGAGTGTGTTTTGGGGTGCCTTTGTTATCACTGTGCTATGAGAACAAATATTTTGGGGTTCAGTTAGACCCACTCTGGGACTCAAAGATTTCTTTTCTAGTTTAGCATCTGACTGTCACCCACCTTTGCAGTACTTTACCTATACATTTGTTACAGGCTACGGCCAGTATTTATGTACAGACCGTTACAATATTTTATATGTACCTTTGTTATCAGGTTATTACCTAGAAGTTTGTCATTGCTGTGTCACATACTATACATGTACATGTCTTGACAAGTTGAGCTACAGTGTCATTGACACTTTCATTATGAAATCCCCTATAGCTGCTTCTAGCACTCAACCAGTTAAGGATGCTACAAACGGGGTGCAATAAATAAGCATTCAAGGGCCGGGTCGGGCGGGGCAATTGTATCAAAAAGGGCGCTCGATTCTGAATATGAGTTAACCCTTTACCTAACGTAACGGTCAAAACCGGCCAGCGCTATTCTCAAAAATCGCCAATTAATTTTCATTATTTTTTCATTTTTTGTCTCAAAAACATAGGTTATGACCCCTCATTGGGACGAGCTCGTTCCAATGAGGGGTCATAACCTATGCTTTTGAGACAAAAATGATTCGCGCTCCCGACGATTGTGTCCTTGGGAAAGGTAATTAACCCCGATTGCCTACATGGGAGCACGATGACGCTGTGTACTAAGGCGTACTGCACGTCGATGGCGCGCATGTCTTCAATCAATCTAACCCTGTGTGTTCCGCGGTGCAGAGTTCAGAGTTACGATGTTGGAGAGCTGACAGCTGCTCGTCGTTGCTCGGTGGTTCTCTCCGGGTACTCCGGCTTCCTCCACCCGTAAAACTGTTACGGTCACAATTAGCCATTGTGCATAAGTATGTGACTTTAAAACACCAATAAATAAATAAATAATGAGACAAAAAATGAAAATAATAGTGATTCAATAATTTTTTTTTGCAAGTGTCGTCTGCTTTTCATGTTAGCTAAAGGGTTAAGACTGAGAGTATACAACGTATCATAAATCGTAATATGACAAAAGTATTGACATTGTGTATATATCATCACCTTGGTGGCGCCTTCTTCCACTCAAGGGGCGATATATAAATAAATTATTTGCCAAAACTGTCGCCATGCTCCGGAGTTGACTCCCTTCAGAGCGGCTTTCACTTTTGACTACTCTCAATTCCATTGGAGTGCCATACCAAAATGGAATAGTACCAAAATGAAAAGTATCTTGTTTCCACAACATAATATTTTGTCCTCACAAGAAAAAGTATACTATGTTGTCGGAACAAGTTACTTTGCTATGTGAACAAGACATTATTTCTTTTGGGAACAATATATTATCCTGTAGGATCAAGACGTTATCTTATGGGAACAAGACATTTTGTTGTGGGAACTAAAATATTATGTTGTGGGAACAAGATGTTTTTCTTGTGGAAACAAGATATATCTTTGGGGAATAAGATATCTTGTGTGTTTAAGATGTTATGTTGTGGGAGCAAGTTTTTTTTCTTGTGGGAGCAAGATGTTATCTTCTGTGAACAAGGTTCTATCTAGTGGGAACAATATTATGATCCCAGATCAGTCTGGAGGTGGGATGGGGAAATCTCATCCGCGGGGCAAGATATTTGAACCAGACCCGAGGCTTGCCGAGGGTCTGGTTCAAATATCTTGCCCCGAGGGTGAGATTTCCCCATTCCCACCTTCAGACTCATCGAGGATGATCCCCCCTCCCCACACGAGGACTACGTCATTATAGATAATTGGCGGTCACGTGCTGACATACCCAATTTATCAAGTCGTAGTCCTTTCGAAAAACGAACAATTTCATCGGAAAGATCGTACAAAAGTTAGGTATATACCATAGGTATATGCTAAAAAATTGATTTGTAACACTGTCCGTTAAGGGGTTAATGAATTTGCGCGTGTTAAACTCTAACGTAATGGGCATTGTGAGATTACTGATCGATCGATAAATTCGCGCAGAGATATTATTAAATCTGCAGAGAAACATGGGGTTGAAACAAATCAACAATGTTGATTTTGAATGGCACGTGGATTACATGCGGGAAATCGGATGATGAAATAGTTCCGGCGACCTAATAAAATATGCAAATGAGTATGTCACGTGGGGTGGGTGGGATAGAAATATCCCACCCTGCTGTCTCACCCAGGACACGCGTTTGTTTCACGTATAGTGGGGGGGGGGGGGGGGGGGGGGGGTGGCTGAGAATATACTATATTGTGGGAAAAAGAAATTTGTCTCGTGGGAACAAGATATAAAATCGTAAGAACAAGGTATTATGTTGTGGGAACAAGATATTTAAATTGTCTGGACCAAAGATATTATGTTCTGGAAACAAGATATTTTCTCGAGAAAAAAATTCTCTGCATGGCCTCATCAACGACAGGAAGTTTGCCTCAAATACAACCACTTTCACACAAGAGCAAGCGAGGTTGTGCATGTTGCCGAAAAGAAATTCGACGATATCTTCCGTTCTACCACAGTTCCCTACAACTACAAACCCCACACATTATCTCTGATGATAAGGTATATCCAAGGTAGTGACCATCTCATTTGCATTCTATCACACAGATAGAGTTTTTGATTATTTTCTATCATTGTGTCCATTGTTAGAATGGAGCCTAGGATAGGTAGCAGGAGCTAGCGACAGACTAGGTTTGGAATGTAAAACTGTTCCAAGTAAGGATCTTCCGTTCTACCACAGTTCCCTACAACTACAAACCTGAAGTAAAACCTTGTTCGAAACTAGTCGGAACGGACCAGGAAAGCCCAAAATAGTATCAAAAACACTAAAACTGTTCTACCTGAAAGGCACTTCTACGCTACTAGAGTATAGACCGGGACAATCGAACGAATCTAAAAGAACTATGTGCTATCAAGGTCTCGTTACAGTTATTCAGGTGAAAATGTCGGCTTTTCAAGAAATGTTCAGCTTCTGATTAACACGGCCGAGGATATTTCGCATTTAAATTACCTCCCCTATTCACAATACTCACAATGTATATAGTTTCTGGAAGGTCTGAATATGGCCCTTTCTGGAGACAACTGTACACACCAAAAATCTTATAATATCACTCAAATACACTCAGCCGAATGACACAGTTGATGGTTAAAAAAATGGCTCAAAATGGTCAAAATTTTCTCATTTTGGGGATAAATCTCCAATTTTCGTACATCGATAGTGATAAAACTATGTTATAGGAATTCCTCATTCCTCCACTGTGGATTTTACAGCATAACATGATCATTCTGATAAATAAAAAACATATGGGTTTCTTATTCATTTTTTCAGAAGGCTCTCTCAAAGCAAATTTACACAAAAATTGTCCCATTTGTAAACTGCAAATTGTCAGGTCCCAAACAGGTCTGGGTTAGTCATTTAACACTTCCATGTGACCTTGACCCCCAATTGAAATGCACTTGACAATACACAGTTTGAATCAAGACCATCAACAGATTATTTTGGTCATATCACCATTAATGAGAATTATTTACTAAATCCACACCACCATAAACTAAAACTATAGCCCAAAATAGCCATTTGGCTGAGGATATCCAATAACCTCGGAAATGACCTTTTAATAGGAAACGAGACCCAAGATACGAATGAAAAACGAGGATTTTGAAAGAATTCGAGCCACTAAAAATACTTCCATCGAATGGAACGCATTTTTTAGACCCTGTGTCCTGTAACACCGCGTACTCTTTTGATCCCTAGATGGAGGATTCGCAACTCTGTTTCGGTGATTTGGTTAAATATTGAGTCAGTTTGGGTAATTAGATTTACTCCCACTGATTCTAACACCGTCCCCCCCCCCCCCACCCGAATATACCCCTGTCCCACTAGAAGTCTCCCGGACGCATAGTAACCACGTGTCACCATAGAAACCAAAAGGGCTATCTCCAGTAAACAAAATGGACGACGGAAGCACGTGTCACCCAAACAACAACGCACTGATACCAAGTATCACGTTGCTAATTACATCACAGAATGGTCGCTCGCGCGGGCTACCATGACAACCCCACATGGCGTCACTGGGTCACGTGACTATGACGTCATATCCATGTACCTACACCAGGTTCCCCACATCTCCTACCATTTAGAAAGTCTATTATGCCCTAGTGGTGCAAATGGAAAGAATGTTACTCCCAAGTGCGTCCAACCTTTGGTCACGTTGGTGTTATTAAGTTGAAGGTGATCGGGCCTACAAGTTTCCAGAGAAGGTTCGGGCCTATGTTGTCTGCACAATTGTTCTATACCCATGGCAAATCATTGGGTCCGTGTCTACACGAACACCTTGGCAAAAAATTCACTATGGGAATTCCTATACTAAATTCTTGGGTCTATAGCGACCCCATTTTTGAAAAATAAATGGCGCAATAAATTATTAGAGTTGTGAATAACTGCAGGTTTCTAGCCTTGGCGCTATAAATTCCATATAGGGGGCCATCAGCGGTCGTGTGATATAATCGCTATGATGATACGTGGCGTGGGTGCCAATAAGCAATGCAAATTGTTATGGTGACACTTTCGTTCGTCGTACATTTTATTTTATTGGGGTGGGGGGGGGGGCGCAAATGACTTCAGATCTAAATGTCGACGGTTCTGTTCTGACCCGCGTCACCTGCGTTGTGTCCTTGGGCAAGACACCTAATCCCGATGGTCAATAATACACTTGCCTTCATTCAATACTAACACCAGTATTTGCCGGGGAGGAAGTCAGAAAGTACAACAGTTACTGTCGTCCCTGCTCGGTGGTTCTCCCCACCCGTAAAATTGTCTGACACGATATGACCTTGGCTGTTGCAAATGTCGTCAAACCCCAATAAACATAAACATCTGATGAAGGTCGACATTTTGATGGATGCTCATGTTAGAAGTGGGGTGCTATGGAGCCGAGGGTTTTTTAAGAGTGTGAGAGACGATGTGTTCCATTTAACGGGAGTGCTGTGGTAATGTCGATCAAAACGTCTTGTATGTATTTTTATCTTGAGAAACACATGTTTGTACAATTCAACTACCCGAATTCTTAAACTGTACCATCTTACTTAAAATGTTAGCACTGTGCTCTGTGTGTGTTCAATGTTCCCGGATGTACTCCGGAACAGTTGAAGAACATTCAGCTAAATGTTAATATCTGTTTATGCTAATTTGCCTATTCTGTCTACCCCGGGCATGTTTTGCTTCTCTTTCACGATGGAACGGAATTTTAATTTTGAACATTTGCACGTTCAAGCCCTGTCATGCCTTACCGTTAGTTCTACTGCCACTAACACATCCCCAAAACCTGCTGCAATCAAACCAACCGGTCTCCATGACTACTACTAAGAACTGCTGTTTTCTGATTTCAGACACAACGACTAGCTTCCACTCATACCACCACAAGTATCGTATATTACTAGTTCTGAAGTATTTATTTAGTTATTTCCAAGAAAATAAATTACTGTATGAATTCCAATCAGGCTTTCTTCCAGGCCACTCCACAACTTTCCAATTAGAACTCTACCATTCCATTTGTCTCTCTCTTGATAAACGCCGCCAGACCTGTGCAATTTTCTGCGACATTTCAAAAGCATTTGAGAGAGTCTGGCATAAAGGCCTTGTTTTCAAACTTTGCCAATATGGCATCTCTGGAACTCTTATTGAATGGATTAAGGACTACCTGCACGAAAAAAGCAAAGGGTTCTCGTCCAAACTACCTTTCCGACTATAGACTCATTCAAGCAAGGTTCTCGGTCTGTTTCTCTTCCTAATCTATATCAATGACATCGCTGAGATCATCGATGCCTTTGCTAGACTGTACGCCGGCGATACATGTGTAACTGATAACAACAACAATATTGAAAATCTTACCGTTTCCCTCAATCGAAACCTTGGAAATATTAACACTTGGTCTCTTCAATGGCTCGTCTCATTCAACCCTGCTAAGACAAAGGCAGTTCTATTCCACTATGGCAGTAATGTCGGAACAGATTATCCCACCTTAATTTTTGTTAGTAATCCAGTCTCATTTACTGAATGTCACAAGCACCTGGGATTAATTATCCAATTTAATCTAAACTGGAACTCCCAGATAACTGAAATATGCAAGAAAGTCAACACCCGTCTATCTTTCCTTCGCAAACTGAAATTCATTTTGAACAGAAAAACCTTAGAACAAATCTATCTCACCTTTATTCAACCACTACTTGATTATGGCAACGTAGTGTGGGACTGCGCACCCGAATATTTGACTCAGAATCTTGACAGACTTCAGCTTGATGCTGCGCGTATCATTACTGACTTAACGCGATCTGTCTCTGCTGATCAACTTCTGGCTGAACTAGGGTTTCCCTCCCTTTTGAAGCGACGTGAAAACCACAAATACTGCATTCTTTTCAAAATTATCAACAATGAAACTCCAGATTACCCCAATGCATTGTTACCCCCTCGAACGCATGATATCTTAATGTATAATCTTCGCAACCCCAACAGATTCACCTATTATTAGGCAAGAACGGAGCGTTTCAAAAAATCCTTTTTCCCGTCCACCACAAAGAGTTGGAATAACTTACCAGACGTACTCACCGGAGCCGCAACACTAACGGAGTTCAAAGAAATCTATGCCCAATTGAACTTGATCCCCAAACCACCTCTTTATTTCCGTGTGGGTAAAAGAAAGGCCAACATTTTACACTCAAAGTTGCGTAATAACTGCAGCGACCTAAATAATGACAAGTTCCAAAACTATATTCTGGCCACTCGAAAGTGTATGTGTGGTAAACCCTGTGAAAATGCTCATCACTATCTCCTGGTGTGCCCCCGATACTCTGACCCCAGGATTGCTCAACTCGATTCTCTTCGAGATTTTGATATATCATCCTAAACCGATCTCTTGTACGGTAAACCCACACTGACAACAAAACAAAACGAATATATCTTTCAGAAAACCCAAGCGTTCATCCTAGCTAGTGGCCGCTTCAATTGAGTCATTATATTCTCGACTAGCCTCTCTCTTGCACTAGACGAGACGTACCATAAACGTCACATCCCCCCCCCCCCCCCCCCTTTAACTTGTCATTCAAGAGCTTTCGTAGAGAAAGTCAACAGTGTCCAGCCCTATGTATTCCCTGAGTCGAGAGCCTATTACGTACATGGCTGTCTGTTTCAACAACTTACATTTCAATTGTAAATAGTGTAAATCCCTATTCATTTGTGAACCAATCTATATATATTGTAGCCGCATCTATGTATTGTTTTTCTGTTGTATTTATGGAGAGGAGTTAACATAAGTTGTATAACTTGTACTCCAATCCTTTTTGCAAATTTATGGCAAAAAATATGTTTAAACTAAGTATCGTATTCTGCCAGTAAAACATTTCTGGGTTCTACTCTAAAGTGTTCAGACACAACTAAACCCGTCTTCTACTATTGTTTCAAGTTTCTCACACCAGCCAACTGCTACAAGTTATTCCATTGACTGACTGTCTCCAATTTGTACTGCATTGATAATGAATTCTTCCGTGACTTTAACCTTCTCTCACGTGACTGGCTTTCGCTAATATATTTTCTACCAACACGGTAACCTTCTGTCGCATCTTTCACTAGTTTTGGCTTCTGCCACGACTTTAACCTTCTCTCACACGAATAATTTTCACCAATATTGTTTGCTACCACGACTTTAACATTCTCTCACATAACTGACTTTCACTAATATTTCTTGCTTCCACGACTTTAACCTTCGCACACATGACTGACTTTCATTAATATTAGCTTCTACCATGACTTTAACATTCTCTCACACAACTAACGTTCACTAATAATGGCTTCCACAACAACTTTAATCTTCTCTCACACAACTATCTTCCACTAATATTGGACTCTACCACGACTTGAACCGTCTCTCACATGATGGGCTTCACTTAATATTGGATTCTATCACAACGTTAACCTTCTATTACACGACTTTCACTAGTATTGGTCTCTACCACGACTAACTTTCACTAATATTGGCTTCTACCACGACTTTAAAATTCTCTCACGCGATTAACTTCTACGAATATTGACTTCTAGCCGGGGGGGGGGGGGGGGTCGGAAAAAAATTCCAGGAACATAGGCGCATTTTTTAATTTTGCCCAAAATGACCACCCCCACCCCTGAAAAACATTTTTGGAAGTTTTTTTTCTGCAAAATTTTCTGACACACAACCACCACCACCCCCCCCCCCCCCCTCCACACACACACACACACAACCCATTTCAAGAAATATTTGAAATAATCCCGTATATTCACCACATCGCCTGACATTGGTAGTATGTATGTGTTGTGCTTTTATATTCTGGTCACTTTTAAATGGGCCACATGGTCTGCACATGGTTGGGATCTCTCTTACTGCGTGACCAAGCTTACTAACTACTCCATGAAATGACGCACTACTCATATAGGCCAAGGTGCAAAAGCGCAGAGTTTATGAGGGATGTATCTGGATGTATTGAAGTATTTCCGATTTGTCTGATTTCAGTCACACACGTTACCAAAGAATCACCCGGCAGAACTATTTGCACAAAACTCATACACAGTCCCCATCAATGGTTCGAGAATAAGTTCACAGGTGCAAATAGTACTCTTGTATGCCATCATGAAGCAGGATACTTTTAGTTTTCAGCTTTACAGAAAGCGTTATGTGATGCACATTGGACAGTGCCAAATCAAAGAGTTTATTTAATTGAGTTCAGTTATTTGTTGTATTTTATTTTGATTAAATTTGTTAAAATCACACAAGTAGTATGTAATGTGGTTTTGAGGACCTAGTTGGGGGATCTCATCGGGGGATCTCAGGTGACCTCATAGTCACGTGACCCAGTGGCGCCAGGTTGTGTTGTCATGGTAACTCGCGTGAGCGGCCATGTTGTGACGTCATCCCATAGTTAAGTGTTTCCGTCGTCCATTTTGTATACTGGAGGCCGCCATCTTGGTTTCTATGGTAGCACATGGTTGCTATGTGACCCAAAGACCTATAACAAGACAGGAGTATATTCAGAGGGTATGTTGGATTGAATCGAAGTATCTCGAATTACCACAAACAACCCAACAATTTGTACTGTTTCGAATTCTTTCAGAATTCTCTGCTTCTGTCTATATATGCAATAGTTTTCGTCTACCTAGGCATGTTCCTTTGTCCTGGAGTATACTCCAGTAGAGTAGAAGAGCACTTCAGTTGGGATAGCTTTGCTTATTATTACTATATTTAGCAATTTCTGGTCTGCTCTTGTTAGTTCTGACCCTATTCCGAGTACTCTTGTTGTTTCATTTATCTAGATCATTTATATAGATTATAACTAACCAATCAGATTGCTTGATTTTTCATAATCTGTATGCAGAGTTATCTCCCTTCTGTATAAAAACGCCTATATCATTCCCAAAAACCGATAAGCTATCGAGCAGTTACTGAAAAGTCATTGCTCGAATGACTCGAATCCCATCGAGCAAATGAGCTATCGAGCAATTGCTCGTTCGAGTGACTCGCACATACAACTCTTAGCCTCATTTCAGAAAAAGGGGTGCCTAAGACCTGGTATTGTATTATTTGAGGATACCTTCTGGATAATCTCTTTTTGTCACATGTGCTTATGTGAAAAGGCACAATGTGACACAATGTGCCTTAGCACATAGGCACATGCTGGATGTGCCGATATGTGCTTATGCGAAAAGGCACAATGTGATACAATGTGCCCTAGCACATAGGCACATACTGGTATTTGAGGATACATATAACCTGGTATTGTATTATTTGAGCATACCTATCGGGAACACATTATGGAGAATCCCTTTTTTGTCCTATGTGCTTATATGAAAAGGCACAATGTGACACAATGTGCCCTAGCACATAGGCAAATACGGTATTTGAGGATACCGATGGCCTGGTATTGTATTATTTGAGGATACCTATCGAGGATACCTGTTATAGGGTACTAATTTGAGGATACCAATTGGGGTATCTGAGAATACTAGTCATACAGGTTTTTACATCCGGGTACATTATGCTTCATCAGAGTACTTCTGTTTGGGTAGTTGATAAAAAACCACAATACATAACATTTCATTCATTTTTATTCCGTTCACATTGTGCCTTTTGACATAAGCACATATCGGCACATCCAGCATGTGCCTATGTGCTAGGGCACAGTGTGTCACATTGTGCCTTTTCATATAAGCACATATGACAAAAAAGGGATTCTCCATAAGGTATTCCCGATAGATATCCTCAAATAATACAATACCAGGTTATATGTATCCTCAAATACCCGTATGTGCCTATGTGCTAGGGCACACTGTGTCACATTGTGCCTTTTCACATAAGCACATACCGGCACATCCAGCATGTGCCTATGTGCTAGGGCACATTGTGTCACATTATGCTTTTTCACATAAGCACATATGATAAAAAAGTGATTCTCCAGAAGGTATCCTCAAATAATACAATACCAGGTCTTAGGCACCCCTTTTTTCTGAAATGAGGCTAAGAGTCGTATGTGCGAGTCACTCGAACGAGCAATTGCTCAATAGCTCATTTGCTCGATGGGCTTCGAGTCATTCGAGCAATGACTTTTCAGTAACTGCTCGATAGCTTATCGGTTTTGGGAATGATATAGGCTGTTTTATACAGAAGGGAGATAACTCTGCATACAGATTAATGAAAAATCAAGCAATCTCATTGGTTAGTTATAATCTAATGATCTAGATAAATGAAACAACAGCAGTACTCGGAATAGGGTCAGAACTAACAAGAACAGACCACAAATTGCTAAATATAGTAATAATAAGCAAAGCTGTCCCAACTGAAGGTCTCTTCTACTCTACTGCAGTATACTCCAGGACAAAGGAACATGCCTAGGTAGACGAAAACTATTGCATATATAGAGAGAAGCAGAGAATTCTGAAAGAATTTGAAACAGTACAAATTGTCGGGTTGTTTGTGGTAATTCGTGATACTCCGATTCAATCGAACATACCCTCTGAACATACCCCTGTCTTGTTATAGGTCTTTGGGTCACATAGCAACCACGTGCTACCATAGAAACAAGATGGCGGCCTCCAGTATACAAAATGGACGACGGAAACACGTATCACCCGAACTACACGCGCTGCGCATGCGCACTCACACCACGTATCACTATGGGGATGACGTCACAACATGGCCACTCACGCGGGTTACCATGACAACACAACATGGCACCACTGGGTCACGTGACTATGACCTCACATGAGATCCCCCGATGAGATACCCCATCTAGGTCCTCAAAACCACATTACATACTACTCACACAATTCTCATTTAATTTGAAAAGTTAATGCACTCATTGGCGAAGTCAATGATTGTAAATTTTCCCTTTTCTGTCGCTGTGAGGCATGTGTCCATGAAAATCAACATATTCTGACAAATCTTGAAAATTCCCAAGCCATAGCCCATTATATATGGTACTCCACCATATGCACATGCTCTAACAGTTGTGTTTTGTCATTTCCCTTCCAACTTGATCACAAATTGTAGCAAAACACCTTGTGGAAAACTTTTTTTTTATCTCATGGAAAAAATTCATTTTGGGGCCGACGGACACCCACCACCCCCTCCTATGTTTCTGGAATTTTTTCCGACCCCCCCCCCCCCCCCCCCCCCTGTTCTAGCAGGACTTTAACCTTATTTCACATGACTAACTTTCATCACAAATGGTTTCTACCACGACTTTAACCTTCTCTCACGTGACTGGCTTAAAGTGGTTTTCACTAATAGTGGTTTCTCCCACGACTTTAACCTTCTCTCACCGAATGGCTTTCACTAATATTGGCATATACCACGACTTTAACCTTTTCCCAAAACGACTAACTTTCACTAACATTCGTATCTATCACGATTTCAACCTTTACTAACCTGACTGGCTTTCACTAATACGGCTGCTTCTACCACGACCTTAACCTTCTCTAACAAGACTGTCTTTCACTAATATTGGATTCTACCACGACTTTAACCTTCTCTCACACGGCTAACTCCCATTAATAATAGCTTATATCGTTACTTTAACTCCCTCCCACATGACTGGCTTTCACGAATATTGGTTTCTACCAGGACTTTAACCTTCTCTCATACGACTAACGTTCACTAACACTGGCTTCTACCACGACATTAGCCTCCTCTCACACACTAACTTTACCTAATACTGCTTCTACCCACGACTTTACCCTCCTCTCATACGACTGGCATTCACTAATATTGGCTTCTACCGCGACTTTTACCTTCCCAAACACGACTACGGTTCACAAACATTGGCTTCTACCTCGACTTTAACCTCGTCTCATATGACTGGCATTCTCTAATATTGGCTTCTATCGCGACTTGACCCCCCCCCCCCCAACCCTCCAAAAAAAAAACAACAACAAAAAACAAAAAAACAAAAAAAAAAAACAACAACAACAACAACAAAAAACCCAAAACACGACTATCGTTCACAAATATTGGCTTCTACCTCGACTTTAACCTCCTTTCATACGACTAGCATTCACGAATATTGGTTTCTACCGGGACTTTAACCAACTCTCAAATGACGGGCTTCATTTAATATGGGCTTCTATCATAACTTTAACCAACGAGACTAGCTGTCACTGATATTGGCTTCTACCTCGATTTTAACCTTTTCTCACACAACTAACTTTCACTAATATTGGCTCCTCCTCTCACATGACTGGTTTTCCCTTATACTGACTTCTACCACAAGGCAGCTGCTATTGGTTTCTACCGTTATCCCAAGCTCTCGGGCCAACAATTAAATGTTCAGACGAATCCGATGATGTTATGGTCTGGAAGCGCTCTATCCATTAAATAGCACATCGCCTGTTTTTGGATTGAATCGGATGGAATACATCAGTTGCTCGGAAAAGCTAACCTTTTCCGACCAACTGAAATATTCCATATGATTGAATCTAAAATACCAAACACATTCATCTTCTTTGAATCAATGTGAGAAAAAAAATTCTCAATCGGGACTTGATTTGACCAAATTGTTGATGGCATTGTTATTAAATATATTTGTATACTAAATATTATGAATCAAGACTCCCCGCAGCCGTAGATTTATGATAACACCTGTAATTCCACTAATAGTGTTAATATCTTGATGTTTTCAAGATGAATAACATACTTATTTATTGGAATATCTATTGATTGGAATATCTATAACTGGACCACGGAAGAATGTGTGTGTATCTTTGTGAGTAAAAGGGACATCAACAGTAGTCTGAGCAGCAAGCTCCACGAAAAGTATAAACAAAGTATAAACAAACGGCCCGTGACATCGTCGAATTCCTTCCAGAATTTGACTGGTGACATGAGAGCTTTTCATTACTCTATTATAATAGCTACTAGCTTCTACCATCAGTGATACAACTGATGATTTCCCCCCAAAATAGCTCGGTATAGCATGTTTTTATGACGTGAGTGTCCAGTATTTATTTTACAACAAGAACGTATTTTCACCAATAAATATAGATTATTATGACAGTAAAGTGATCTAGTTTGCTGTACTCTGTCGAATTGATCTGGCAGTCTGACCTCATCAATTCGACGGAATATGACAAACCAGGTCACTTTACTATCACAATGATCTGTTTATTATATGCCGTTATAGAAATTTACCTTTCACACTAGAAATCAATATAAAATTGGTCAAGAACAATATTAGAAATTCAGGTTATTCGATAGTGTTTATTTACACAAATGAAGCGTACCTAGAAACGGTTGGTAACCTGGGCGAAACTCGATTGACGTTCTCCGGTGCCTTCCTCGTTCTGATATCAACCACCTGATACGGAATCGGAAAACCACTCAGTCTGATCCGGCGATCAGGATTCGATGGGTGCAAAACACGGCGTATCATTGATAGTTATATAATAAAAGTGAACACGTCCAGACAAAATACAAATCTATATTGAGGGTAGAAATCGAACGTGCGATCATTCGATTCAGAAAGAGAGCGTTTTTTTTATCTGCACTCATCGAAAACTGATTACACATATCGAGACCACCGTTTCTGTGATAAATCCATAAATAAATAACAAACTAACTCAACGAAATAAATTAGACAAGATAATTTTTTACCATGATGATATTTATATATGGGCCTACCATGCGTTAAACCTAAAAAATAAAACAAAACAAAGAAACACACAGCTGAAACACCGCTATAAACTTTAGCGGTTAAAGTACAAGTAAAATAATGAATGGATATTACATCATGCATTGTGCAAGAACGCAATACCATAACGTCCAGATTTTCATTCATAAAAAATCAACTAATATTTATTTATTTATTTATTTATTTATTTATTTATTTATTTATTTATTGGGTGTGTTAACGAAACTTTCGACAGCCTGTGTCGCCAGCTTTACGGGTGGAGGAAGCCGGAGTACCCGGAGAGAACCGGAGAGAACCACCGAGCACTGTCAGACTCCCCAACGTACTAACTCCACACAAGCAGGGTTAGCATTGGTTGAAGACAAGCGCACCAACGACGTGCAGTTTGCCTTAGTACACAGCGACAGCGTGCCAACACTTGGGCAACAGGGAGTATGTGCCTTGCCCAAGGAAACAACGCAGTTATCCCTGGCCAAGGTTTGAGGTCCAATGCCGTAACCACTATTAACCATTGAGCCACCGTGCTCCCAACTCAGAGACGCTGAACGATTATCAACATATTTGCGAACAAGTCAAGAAAGTGGGGAATACTGAAAGATAAATTGGTTATTACCACCAAGTGAGTTTCCGAGATGGTGTATTGAAGTCGTTAACGGACTCGTCGATATATACACAGAACGACACACGCGTGTAAATGGGTTAATCGATATGGCACAAGTGCCAGCGTGGAAGGATAAAACGAGAGGCCGCAGACCTCGAGGTTTATCCTTCCGCGATGGCACAAGTGCCTTATCGATTAACTCATTCACATGTGCGTGTCGTTCTGTGTTTATTACACGCCTCCACGTCTCCAAAGCAATTATTAGAAGGACACTCAGCAATTCAGTTGACAACTATCAACAAAAAGAGCACATTTTATCGCCAACCAAATTTGCGAGGGGAACCCACCGTGTTACTATTTAGTCCCCTGAGTTCCAATGTGTTCTATGTGCCGTGCCTATTGGCACATAGAACACATTGGAACTCAGGGGACGATTTTTAGCTATCGCTAGGGATTCAAATTGTAATTGCTATGCACGATTTGTTGAACATTCCAGTGAATTTTCTTCTATTTAAAAATAGTCCGTCGATAATTTCTGTTCCGCACATATGTGCGGAACAGATTTTCATTTTCCGCATGGTTTAGTGTTGCTGCAGATGGTGATTTGATAGAACAGACGTGTAATAAATACCCAGAGACGAGGTCTCGACTTCAGTACACCATCTCGGAACCCCGCATGGTGGCAATAACCTATATATCTATTTATGCCTGAAATTCCTAAACATGGTTCATGCTCTGTCACCCTTATATTTCTAGGGTAATTTTCTATTCCTTCACTTTATGGGTATTTAACACTTACGCTGCCGAAAGCAACTATTGTCTCGTATTTTATGATGATTATCTGTACGTTCTGGTATGCGCAGATCAAACCTACCATCTGATTAATCGGCCCAGAGAGCCCTTTCCAACAATTAATCAAATGATAGAGTTTCAAGTATGTCATAAATCTTATTAAACTTCCTCGCATACAGGCGTACATAGAAATTCTCCATATATGGCTAAAGTGTGTGGCAGTAAAAGGTTTAAGACTTCAAAAAGTGCCCAGGGGGATCCGATTGGCAGGAATTCTTTTTTTTCCACGGGTGCGACCCTGGACCTTCACCTATGGGAGACTCACTTTATTAACCAAGCACGAGGTGAACTGAAATGGGGAGGAAAAATATTGCTCTGCCTGCAGAAAAATATTTTGTTACCCCTTCCCCTGCCTGTCGCTACACTTCATTTCACCTTAACAGTTTGGCTATGCCCCTATCTGTGTTGGAACCAAGCACTATTTTCACCGGATTTGATAACAATCTAAATTGAAGGAAAGGTGAGTTTGGAGTTCAGGAAGAGAGCGAAGCACTTATCAAATAAAATCCTTGATAACAGTTCTATAAACTCTATGAGCCCACACGTCTAAGTGAAGCCCCCGGCCATGTTTACAATAATTTATACATAAGCAGGGCACTCTAATTGAAAATATACACAACGCACTTGACTTAAAATGCGATACAGTTAATTCACACCAAACTGTTAGGTACTAAGTAATTTGAACATGAAAAGCAACTTTATCTTCTTCTGAATACTCCATGCATTTAGACGTAATCGAAGTTAATTTTAACACACACTAAATCCTGATACAGACGGGCTTTTCAGTCTGAGTGTGGCGACCTAAACAGGAGCAGGTTTTAACTTTTGACCCTTTACCCAACGCAGACGATATCAAAATTTATTATTTTAAATATTATTTTTTTTTTTTAATTTTTCCAAAAAAAATCAACAAAACCATATCATGTGACCCCTCGTTGAAACGAGCTCGTTCCAACGAGGGGTCACATGATATGGTTTTGTTGAAATTTTTTTGAAATATAATATTTTTTCACCGCTGAATTTGCATATTACGCGGGCGGATGCAGGCGATTCGTTAGGTAAAGGGTTAACCACCCTAACATCAACTCTGATATAAGGAATATATTCATTCATGCTGTACCACGTCGGTAATAACTCCAAACTGTCATTCGGCATCGGTTAACCATTTACACAACGCACATGACATCAAAATTTATTATTTTAATTATTTTCTCTAAAAATTTTCTAAATTTCAACGAAACCATATCATGTGACCCCTCATTGGGATGAGCTCGTTCCAATGAGGAATCACATGATATGGTTTTGTTAATTTTTTTGAAAAATATTTTTTTCAACACAGCTCTTAATATGTAAATTGCGCGGACGGATGCGGGCGATTCTTTGGGTAAAGGGATAAAAAAAACCACTTTCTTCTCTCAGCCAAGGCGTCAGGTCCTGATCATTTCTTGACAAGAAGTTTTCATATGAAATTTTTAATTTTCTTGCATTTAAATACATTTTATATTTATTTTTGTAACGGTCGAGACTGTCTTCTTCACAGGTTAACGGATGTTACAGAGAGTTCACAAGCAATTACATCAACACAGTATATTCTGACAACAGCTGCCGTTAGACACAAACACACTCACAAACACATCCTAACACACACACACACACACACACACACACACACACACACACACACACACACACACACACACACACACACACACACACACACACACACACACACACACACACACACACACACACACACATACACGCAAGCTCACACACACCTACCTCCGCCCACCCCATGCAAACACACGTGTGCAGCCAACCGAACGACGTACTCCAGTACACTGGCGTAAAGATATTCTGTGTTTCTTTTCATACATGGTATGAGTTTACAAGACATAAAATATTCAAGAAATATAAATACGGATTTAACATAACAGAATACATAACTAACTACACAAATCTAAGTACACCACACACAAAAATTGTTGTGTAAATCGTTGCCTGAGTGCTAGAATTCCTATGTCCCTGTCCCCTATGGGACATAGGACATTCTAGCACTCAGGCGACGAAATATCGAGGTGTATGGTCTTAGACAGACATATTTTAGGTGTGTGTGATCATGTGTTTCTGGAGAAAAAAAAAACAGGTTGCTTAGGATGAGAAATTGTTTTTTGGTTCGTGGTTTCAGAATTCTGTATTTTGTAGAAGGTTAACATAATCGTATCCCCCAAACTGGCATAAGGTACATATATCCACCAACCCCAGCCCCATACCTATGATTCTGTCAGCTGTTCCACTTAAATCATGGTCAATTCTCGCTAAAAATAATTGCTAATAACTGTCTGCGCCATTTTAGCTAACCATTTTTCAAAAATTTTACAAGTTAGGACCATTAAATCCCACAGATAATTTCTGTCCACATTTTATAGCCTATCCGCCACCCCATACCTACACTACGCAAGCCAACGCTATTTACGCTTCTGCATGTGATACGTCAGCATGAATTCGATGCAAAAAGTTACCATGCACCTTCGGGTGCACTTCAGAGTCTCGTTCGGAGTCAACCACTCTCCCTCAATTGTTTAAACATACAATGTTGATGCGTGAGATTTGCCTGGCTTACACTCAGCCCACACAAAGTTCAAAGCGCGATTCGTATATATGAGCTCTCGATAGCTCCCTACAACTAACTTTACTTCTGTGTTATACGAACCCGTCAAACTACATCTATGGCTCTCAAAGCCCTCCCACCGTTCGCTTCACTTAGACTAATAACTTATTCTACTGTCCTAAATGGCCTCTCGCCAAACAGAGCTACTTTTGGGTTCATTTAGCCCAATAACTTGCTCTAATGCACTAAAACGTCTCTCGCCTCGTAAAACTACTTTTGGGTCGCTCAGCCCAACAAATCATTACGCCATCCACCGCCAAAAAACGGTCTCTGGCCGAAACCCCAGACTTCCTTCCAGCGGATCCTGGCTACAGATTCTTTCCAGCTTCCTTAAATACCAAACAGAAATTTTCGAAAGTCCTTCTCTGAAGAACGTAATAGTTATTAATGGGCTCTTCGAGTTTTATTGAAATGACAAACAGCGAGACACCCCATGCTATCTGAATTCACCTTTTCAGCACAGTTAAGATTGCTGATTCGCTATGCGTAATTGGAATCTTCCCGGGGCTTGGGGTGATTATCCGTTGATTTGGCGTACACATGTTAACCGCCTGAGGCAAGGTTTGATTAACAGCTGCCTGCCTATCAGTAGTCCAAATAAATATACATTTATTTACATATGAACATATATATCCATTTCTAAACGATTTTTACATTGTGCTGTGTTCTTATTGGAAACATATATCTTTTTGACGTTTCAGTCACCAGAAAAGAACAATATATTTTATGAATCGATCCAGTTTTGAACCGAAATGCACTTGCGGTTAAGTTTAAAAAATGGGTTTCGTCGAGGTAATTCCGTCACATCAGATTTACCAATCCACGGTAGACTCCACATCGTTCTTTTAAAACATATTTTGAAAGTAAAAGACCCTCACTCACCACAAATACTAAGACATACTTCACGTGTATGCGAATTAACTCTAACCAAAGTTAGCAGTCTTTGGAACACGTGCGTTATGAATTTCGGTCACGTGGGAATTGATGTGGCGAGACATGTTTTTTTTTTAATGAAAAAAACCCTGCATGTGATAGGTAATGCACAGTGAACACCTAACGGTATTTATTTATTGGGGTTAATCCTTTACCTCACATGAAAAGCAGACGACACATGCAAACAACATTCTTGAATAACTATTTTTTGTCTCAAAAACACAGGTTATGACCCTTCTTTGGAACGAGCTCCACGAGCTCGTTCCAAAGAGGGATCATAACCTATGTTTTTGAGACAAAAAATTTAAAAAAAATAATGAAAATTAATTGACGATTTTTATGAATAGCGCTGGCCGGTTTTGGTCGTTACGTTGGGTAAAGGGTTAAACGACATATTCAGCAGCCAGGGTCGTATCGTGCCAGGCAAATTTTACAGGTGGGGGAGCCGGAGTACCCGAGAGAACCACTGAGCAAAAACGGAGTAGCTGCCGAACTTTTCGACTTACTCTGAAGTCCAGTGCTCTAACCAATTAGCCATCGCAGTCGTAAGTGCGGCAGTGGCACTGTTAAAAGATAAGCACCTGTTTGTATAAATTATTAATGAAACCGTAAGTGACTTGTTGATAACTTTAAATGGGACATTTAAGCATATCTTCATTGAATAAAACTGACATAAATTGTAAAACGTGTGTTCGTTTAAACTTTTTCCAGTTGCACTTATCGGTATGTATTTCGACATAGTTTAACTCCTTCTATACTACCGACAGATATTTTTTGCCCAGGACAGGATTTCTCTTGCCACTAATAAGTAGAATTTGGGCATATTTAATCAAATTTCGCCCGTGTAAATTGAATGTATTTTTCCACCAGTGGTTCCTTTTTTCCACCAGTGGTTCCTTGAATTGAGATGAACTGTTCGCCGAATCTTGTCATGGCTGCTTCATTGCAGCCATGACTAGATTTGATGAGAAATATATTGAAATACTCGGCGGGCAAGAGTTAACCATTTCGAAGTCGAGACTTGAATGGTACCTTCATAAATAATATATACAGCAATGTCGGCGAATCTATTTGGTATTCATAGGGAGGTTTAGTAATAGTTGAATTCTACAGCTCCGTGTGCTTAAGAGGTAGCTGAACCAGGGTGGAACTTGACACGTTACCCTCCACTTTTCCCCCACAAGCATTAATACGCGGTTACACAATTACAGACATTCCTGCAGTATATTATCTGAAATTTTTAACAAATTTTGTTGCACTGGACAAAGAATTCCACCTACGACAGGTTCTCTCTGTTTCTGCCACTTCAACCATCTTCCAACCGGGACGATAGCCTTTGAATAGAAAGATGGTTGAAGTAAGCAAAAAAAGCAGGCCGAACCATGGGCAGGCAGTGACAAGCGCGCTACGAACAAAACGGTAAAAAAAAAACATACAGGAAAAAACCGTGTGAAAAAAAGCCTATGGAAAAAACCCTAGCATAAAACGCATGAGCAGGAAAAAACAAAATCACCGCCTAACGTTGCTTAATACGCCCGGTAGGCTTTTTCGAATTGTACATATCTACTGTTTTCAATCAATAACATCAAACCGAACCCCGATTCGAACTTAACATGTATTTCAGTGTCATTGGTAGCACCAATACAGCAGGCAGGCAACCAAATGTGTCCATGGAACACTTATACCCCCGCTTTATGAAAAACTATATTTTAGTGGTTAACAAAGTCCAAAAGGGGGCATAACTCAGGTAAGAATTATCGCACCACACTTTAAATCAGACATGTCTGGTATACTATCTACAGTAAGCTACACTCTAAGTTTCATTGAAATCGTATACCTATAACTCAAGTTACCATCCGGAAACCAATATCAACATGTCCTCTAAGTCAGAAAAAAACAACATTTTTGTGGTTATAAAAAAACTATGTATAATATTTTGTTTCATTCTGTTCACTGAAACTAAAATTATTGTCCGGAAACCAATATCAACGTGTTTTCTAAGTTAAAAAAGGGTAATAATTCTGTCAAAAAATATCGGACCAAATCCACTATCAATGGCAACCTGTATTTTGTGGTTATAAACCTATGTATAAAATGTTGTTTCATTCCGTTCACTCAAACTAAAGTTATCGTCCAGAAACCAATATCAATACCTCTTCTAAATCGAAAAAAGGGCCACAACTCTGTCAAAACATATCAGACCAAGTCCACCATCAATCCCAACCGAGATAGGGCACCGATAATCGTTTACAAATATGCACAATTTTGACGTCGGTCGATATGGCAAACAACAAAAAGTGGTTCAGCAGATTCTCTGTGGCCTGTATGGAGGGTTCTCAATGGTTCTGTGCTAAACGTTTTATTGTTTTGAGTAAAAAGAGGTTGTTATTGTATAGAGTGGTTAACCGAGACGGGTACACGATTCTATTAGCACGTAATTCGATTCGTGATATCAAAAGAATAATATAACTATATACCCAAAACAACGAAACGTTTAGCACAGACCCATTTGGAACCCTTCATACAGGCCACAGAGAATCTGCTGAACCACTTTTTGGTGTGTACCATACCAAATGATGCCTAAATTGTGCACATTTTTAAACGATTCTCGGTGCCCAACTTAAATTGTTTTCATTCCCAATATATTTCGCTTTCAGCAGATCACCTAAAATAGCCCAAGTTATGCCTACAAATTGGTTAAAAATCCAGCTGATTGTCTACAAGACAGAAATTCTACCAGACTCCTCTAGGTTTGTGCAGCCTATCTCTCTCAGATGAACTGAGCCTCAGTCGATAACCCCGCTACTTGATAAATGCAAAGTCTTGTTTGACAGAGCTCAAATACATACCACTCCATCTTACTTCGGTTACTAGAAATCTGCTCTGCGTCCATGCCTGCTGGGTGAAAAAGACGCGATTTCAACACAGAAACTTACGAACAGCAACAGAGAATCCCCAGATGGATTGAACCTCACCCCGACCGACTCATAAACAAACACATTCATGCATATACCAACAACACCAAGCCACATCTAAACCATCAACACACTGATCACTTCACCCCCTTTTCTGCGAGGGAAAAGCATCAAATACGGCATGCCGACCTCCTTGGCGGATTGATGGATGACTCCCAACCTTCAAAATACTTTCGGAGTTTTCTCTTGTTTTTAACCGATATGACCAGGGCCACTCCCGTTGCTGCTAAGGTTTATTCTTCTCTCTCGGGTGCGACCTGACTCCCCATTGGGCTTGTCCCTTGCTGGGGGGGGGGGGGGGGATACAAATTTCCCACAAACGTTCGACAAACAACGACTGGAGCTCTGTTATGGATCTTTGAGCTTCGACTGATGTCGGGAGCATCAAACCTTTGGCAACCCATTACATCGAGGCATTTTCTTGCCGAATCTACGCCATAAGCCGGAAACAGACCTGACCGAGCAAGAGACAGGCTATTGTTGTCACTGGTAGCTGCGATCGCACCAACACAAAATCATCAGAGTGGCAGATTATACTTGTCTGATGACCAGAAGAAAACAATCTCCCCGCAATTACAACTATACATGCCAGAAAACCAACAACAAACTCGGACAGTCCAGTCGCCCCCGGAGCTGTGGACTGAGTCTCGGCCGCCATCCTGACTCATTTGCTTCTTCCTTATTTTCGGCTTTTTGGCGCTGCGTGTGATGGGTAGTACCATTGTACTTCTAACGCGGTCGCATGAGGTCAACAATCACCCCTCCCCCCCCCCCCCACCCCCACCAAAAAACATTCGATTGCATTGGTTTAAGTATCAGACTTGAGATCGAAAAGTCAAGGGTTCGATCCAATCTCTTAACTCTTTGCCTAACGAATCGACCGCATCCACCGGCGTAATATGTAAATTCAGCAGTTGAAAAAACTATTATTTAAAAAAAAAATTCAACAGAACTTTATCATGTAACCCCTCATTGAAACGAGCTCCTTCTTTTTAGCTCTGCCGTCACTGTATCCATTACTCATCCAGAGAGAGGATGAGCTTTCCTCGGAGTTATTTATAGGACAGTGCTTTGTGTTTTGAATTTCTTGATCCGTGCCTTTAATCTGAAAGAGATACATTTCGGGTAGATGGTCATTATGCTCTTCTTTTAGATGGAGTGTGACAACTGAACGCGATTGTGGCTGATGGATGTTTGACCGCGAAACTTATCGTCGAATATTCACATTCAGATTTTTTCAGTTGCATCAGCAATCGCATGTTACTTCTGTTAAGTGAAATATACATTGTTGGATCTTATAAACTGATAATAATAGAATCCATCTCTCCTCTTTCTGAACAGTGTTCCGGGCAAGAAAAAAATAAAATAAATAATAAAAACTCCGAAACGCTGTCGAAGGTGCGTATGAGTAGGAAGTTTGGTTGGATTTCCACTCACGGATACCCCAGTGTTTACGGATAGGATTGTGTGGACAGCGAAAGTGTACTGGTATACAGAACCGTCAAATGTTTTTTAACGCACTCAGTGGATCAGAAGTGAGCAAAGTCAAGGTTAACCCTTCACACGCTGATGTCAAAATACACAAATGTAAGCAGCAATTTTTCCCCACAATGCAACTACAAATTTAACCTTTTACCCAACGTAACGGGAAAAACCGGCCAGCGCTATTCTCAAAAATCGCCAATTAATTTTCATTATTTTTTTTTCATTTTTTGTCTCAAAAACATAGGTTATGACCCCTCTTTGAAACGAGCTCGACGAGCTCGTTCCAATGAGGGGTCATAACCTATGTTTTTGAGATAAAACATGAAAAAAATTAGTTATTCAAGAATTTTGTTTGCAAGTGTCGTCTGCTTTTCATGTTAGGTAAAGGGTTAACTAATTCAGTCTTGTTTGACAGAGCTCAATTTATTTATTTATTCGTTGGGGTTTAACGACACTTTCGACAGCCCGGGTCACCTCGTGTCGGGCAGTTTTACGGGTGGAGGAAGCCGTAGTACCCGGAGAGAGCCACCGAGCAACGGCGAGCAACTGCCACACTCCCCAACGTACCCCACACAAGCAGGGTTAGCATTGGTTGAAGACAAGTGCACTACCGACGTGCAGTACGCCTTAGTACACAGCGCCACCGTGTCCACGCGTGTGCAATTGGAATTAAGTGTCTTGCCCAAGGACACAAAGCGGTTGCCACAGGTGGGGTTCGAACCGAGGACCTCTCGGCTTGCAACCTGCATCTCTACCTACTGAGGCACCGCGTTCCCACTGAACTGGTTAAATTCCTAGTTGCATTATGGGATAATTTTGGAGGTTGAACTTTTTATATTTCCAAATCAATGGGCAGAGGGTTAAAGAGCTGATTATGCATTTCAAACGTTATTCACGTAACTCTCTCACGATGCATTCTGCCAGAGGGGCAACAGCTTCATTTCTCTGTGCAGACTGCGTTGGCACGTTCAAAGTGCAATGCCGACCCCCAAAGACGAAATAATATTTATGTATATCTTCTCGTCTGACGTAAATGTATTCAGTTGTTTTTCAAACTGATCGTTATAGCAGCTGACATTAACTGTTCTCTTCCACACCTGGACAGAGATAAATTATCATGATCAGAGTTTGTGCTTTCCACTTGCTGTTTATCCGTACAATCATTCAACTTAACCCTGTTGATCAGTGACTGCAGGAGTTTTTAATCGAATTATGAAAGTCGGCAGACGGGCGACTAATCGGGCGGGCGATAGGTCGTTCCAACATTGTTAGAGCGGTAACTTGACAAACATTAACTGATTCCGCTGCTATAATATCTTGGTTGAGGTAGACGGTACCGTTTGATTTTTCGTGCCTAAGTCACTATGTGCTAAGTTTGTTTGTTTTGTTTTTTTTGTGAGTTTTAGCCCAACTTTTTGAAGTTCGAAAACCATTTCAGTCCAATGATTTGTCTTACTAGAGTTATTGCCCTTAGTTTGTCGATTTAATTGGGTGATTATTAATCTATGAGTGCGACACCTCACACAAATGACAATGGGTTCGAACAGTTTTGAGTTCGTCGGTTTGTTGCTGTTATGGAGTTCGATTTGTCCGATTTTTATTATCAGAGTAATGGCCCTTAGTTTGTTCATTTATCATGATTTCCTGCGGACGTGACAATCGTTACTTAATCCCGGTTCCTTATTCGACATTCGTTATCAGCCGATTTTATCGGGTGATAACGAATGTCGAATAAGGAACTGGGAATAAGTAACGATTGTCACGACGCCTGATTTCCTTCTGTCTGTCAGCGCGCGATAACACGGACAAACGTCAAGGGATTTCAACAGATTTCGATTTGTTAGTTCGCTGTTATTATATCCCGATCAGTGACGGATAGGGAATTTCCTGAAAGGGGAGGGGGTCCGCTCGTCAATCCTCTGCAATATTCAGGGTTTCGCATATCCGCCTTTACACTCACAACGGTAAACATATCGGTATTATTTTTCCTTTCATTTTCCAAGAAAATCTGGGGGGAAACTGCTACCTCACAAAATGTGTTGCCTGAACAAAGTTAAGCTAACCTTTTTTAGGTCGCCTTAATTTCCAATTTGTATGGATCTACGATGATGTGTGTAATACAGTACTTACCCAAACTTTTTCAAAACTAAATGTTTGTTTGAGTTCAATGACACTTTCAACAGCCAGGGTCATAGCGCGTGGGACAGTTTTGCTGGTGGAGGAACCCCGGGAGAACCACCGAGCAACAGGAGTAATGTCGAATTCTCCAACTGAATACCACGACAGGAGCAGGGATATCAGCGGTTGAAGGCAGTTGTACCGTCGTCGTTTCAAACTCCTTCGTACACAGCACCACCGTCCTATCAATTAAATAATTGGGATGAAGTGTCTTGTCCGAGAACACAACGTAGATGACAAGGATCAGGATTGAACCCAAGCTCTCAGGTCACCAAGTCAAATTCTGTAAGGAAAATCAGACGATGTTGTGTGCTGTTTGTTTTGCGCGCAGATTACCGTTTATGTAATGTGGTGTCCTTTTACTCACAATGATATAATCAATAGTTCACTGCTTGGGTTTGAGTACGAGTTTTATCCTCAAGTGGGGCGCGCGGCGGATTATTTCACGAGGCGTTAGCCTAGTGAAATAATCCGCGCAACCCACCGCCTAGAGGATAAAATCGTACTCGAATCCTAGCGGTGAACTTTTGTATTTATTTTATTTTCTCCTTGGTTGTGTTCCCAAAACAACCCTTTATAATTAATTCAACTCAACCGATTTGTAAACAGTAAAAAAAAAACAGTAAGTCATCGCTGAGAGTAGAATATACAATGCTGTGGGTGGAATAACATTTCTGGCGAATGGGAGTGGGAATGCGATTTGTTTTGGGGGAAGAAAAACGAATGAAAATAAAATAAATACAGATTTTCAATAAGTATTAAATTTACCTGAAAATCAACACATTAACTCAAGTAATGGAACTACGCGGTGGAGTTATGTACGGGTGTGCTGAATCGCCATTCATCATTATTTAGCAAACAAACACGTATAACGATATTGGTATTATCATGAAAGATTTGTTCAAATCAAGTATTGTTTAGAAACATTTCTTATGTTGATTCAAAGAAAACGAACGTTTATGATATTTCTGGATTCAATCGGTTGGAATATTTCAGTTGGTCGGAAAATCGTATCGGAGTTTCGCTTTTCAAACCAACTGAAATATATAGTGCAGCCGATTGAATCTAAAAATAGGCGGCGAACTATTTTGGGGCAAGGTTGGTTCTTGGCCATAACAGCGTCAGATGTTTATGCACCCGCGACGAATAGTCGGGAAGGGGGGATATTGTTTTATCCCTGTCGGCCGTTCGTCCGTCCGCCTGCCCGCATCTAGGGTATATTGTCCGGCTTCCTCCGCTCACAGTTTTCAAGCTAAGACTGTTTTTTTTTATTTCACGGGATGTTTGTACAAAAACCAGAGGTGTGCATATTTCAGGATTTTGATTTGCTTGAATTTCACAAAGTTGTTGAACTTGGGTCATTTTTGTGTGGTGTTGGTGGTAGGGATGGAGTGGGTATGTGTATGTGTGCTTGTGTGCTTGTGTGTGTGTGTGTGGGGGGGGGGGGGCACTAATTATATTTCTCGCATTTTTTGCCTTGTTCATTGAAGAGGCTAAAAGCTTTGATACATCCCACCCACCCCATCCCGTTTCCACTACCATTGAATTGATACCATATTTCTAGATGAGATAATAATGACACAACTTTGTGTGGATGACTCGCATAGTAGCCTGGAATATCAAGTTTTCCGAAGGTTGTGTTCAACTCATGATGAAGCTTGTGGAGACACTGAACTGCCTCCTCCACGAAGAGGTTATACCTTTAGCGGATCAAATCGTTCCGCACTGATCCTCAACGGAAGAGACCAGAGAGAAGGACGACGCTTGGCCTTCTGTCAACAAAAGAAATCGGATATATCAGGCAAATCGTCCCCTGAGTTGCAATGTGTTCTATGTGCCAGTAGGCTCGTATAACACATTGGAACTCAGGGGACGAAATGCCTAAGACTCGATGCTTGGCTGAAATCATAATCTCACACACTAGACAAAACAGTACATCGTAGAAAAGGAAATTAAAAGAAAAGAAGTACGGTCATCTCCATAAGGTCATCTCTCACCTCACCATCTTTTACTGGGTCTCATGTTACCAATCCGTCATTGTAATCTCATTAGGAATTATAGACCCTCTAATCTTAAGATGTGACAGAAATTTCCCTCGTTTGATATGCCCCCACCACGGTCTTTGAAGTCGAGAAAAATCAGACAAACTGACACGAGGATGGAGTGCGGGGAACTGGAATCGACGATCCGAGTTGGAGTTTTTCCTGTATTCCATGAGCGCCGAAATACAGGAAAAACTGCAACAAGGGTCGTTGATTCCTGTCTCCCGTACTCAACCCGAGTTGTGTTCTGTATTTATACAATGATTTAACTTGAATTAAGTGAATGGAGCTAACAATTTTGTTTAACCCTTTACCTAACCTGAAAAGCAGACGACACTTGCAAAAATAAATCTTGAATAACTAATGTTTTTCATTTTTTGTCTCAAAAACATAGGTTATGACCCCTCGTTGGGCTCGTTCCAACGAGGGGTCATAACCTATGTTTTTGAGACAAAAAATGAAAAAAATAATGTAAATCAATTGTCGATTTTTGAGAATAGCGCTGGCCGGTTTTGGCCGTTACGTTAGGAAAAAGGTTAAGAAAAATATCCTTCGGCGGTCAGTTTATATTCTTCCCTGACACCGCTTTTGGGTCGAAGCAATTCACTCACATCAGCTACCAATATAATGGAGCGAAAGTCGTATATATCAGATAAATATTTGTTCGATGAGGATTATTTTTGTATTAGAGAGCCAACGGAGCACTCTGACCACTTCCAACTGACGCTACACTTAAAAATCTACGCCGTAATCTTCCGACCAACAAAGTTCCAAAATATACAGTTACACGCAACCAAAGTGTACATTCTAATTTGGACCAAAGATAGCCCAACGAAAGCTTTAGGGCCAATTTTGCGACACGACATTCAGTTTGAAAATCGGTAGTTCATAATAAACAAGAGCACGCTCGTTCTAAGTCGAAAATGTGACGTAACTCAGGTAAAAATAATTGGACGGGAACCATATTCAAATTTGGTCAGTATTATTAGCTGGAAAATACACGTACCAACTTTGCTTGAGATCAAATGATCCGAACTAGAGTTATCGGTTGGAAACCATAAAATTGATAAACTATCGAATTCTAAATCGAAAAAGTGCCATAACTCATGTAAAAATAATTGGGCGGAACCAATATTCGAACTTGATCTGTATTACTACCTGGGTAATAAACGTACCACCTTTGGTTGAGATCAAATAATCCAAACTGAAGTCATTGGTCGGAAACCAAAAATGTTTACCAAAGTTGAAAAAGGGGCGTAACTCATATAAAAATAATTGGACGGAACCTTTTTTTATTTTCTTTTTTTCTTCTTCCATGGTGGCGAGCCAGAATATAGTGTTGTGCGATGGCAAATGTAAGGGAAGAAGAGAAAAGAAAACCAAACAGCAACGCCGGTTTTGTAGGGGCCCCGGTGTATGGCCATAGCGGTTACAAAAAAGGAGTGGAGAAAGCTCCAACAGTTTAGTTTTGAAAAACCGGGAGTCATCTATCAAGCCTTCTGGGAGATAGGATGCCGTATGTGATTATGAGGTATCTGGTTATCCTTCGGGAATTCCAAATGACCCCCCCCCCCCCCTCCAAAAAAAAAAAGCCCTTAAAAGGGCTGTTTGCTGGCGAGATTGTTTCAAACCTTGCTTTGGTCTTGTTAGGTTTTCTGCACATCATTGCATGAGGATTGTTTCAATCCCTCATAGTTTGTCATTCAGTTTGCTCGTGTGTCTGGTGAGATAGAGGAGGTAGAAAAAGATAGAGAGCTGGAACGGAACCCATATTCGAACTTAGCCTTTATTACTAGCTGGGTAATACACATCCCAACTTTGGTTGAGATCAAATAAACCAAACTGGAGTTATCGGTCCGAAACCAAAAACGTTAACGGACGGACAGGCTGATTACATAATACGACCGTTTTTCTGGTAGAGAAGAAGCAATAACTGATTTGACTGTTATACTGACCGACAAAAACAATCTGGCATCCATGAGAATTTTGCATGCCCCTAAAAGGAAATGGTTTGGTGATGAATGCAAACATCTAATATACGCCATGCAAAATTCACTTAAGACTCTTCAGCAAAACCCTCTGGACAGATATCTGTTGCAAAAGTTTTTTTCAGTACAAGAAAATGTTTAACCCTTTACCCAACGTAACGGCCAAAACCGGCCATCGCTATTCTCAAAAATCGCCAATTAATTTTCAAAATATTTTCATTGTTTGTCTCAAAAACATAGGTTATGACCCCTCGTTGGAACGAGCTCGTCGAGCTCGTTCCAACGAGGGGTCATAACCTATGTTTTTGAGACAAAAAATGAAAACAATTAGTTATTCAAGAATTTTTTTTGCAAGTGTCGTCTGCTTTTCATGTTAGGTAAAGGGTTAAATGAGCAGCTTTTCAAAAACATGAGAAAACCTCGAAAAATTATCGCCTTCCGATCCAAAAACCTATTGGCAGATAATTAAGTCCCTTCGAACAAACAATGTTGAGATCAACCACCTGGACCCAGACAGGTCTGTTGATTTCTTTAAAACGCTCCCCATTTCCCACGTGGGGACACGGTGGCGTTGTGTACTAAGGCGTACTGCACGTCGATGGTGCACATGACTTCAACCAATGCTAACCCTTCTTGTGTGGAGTTAGTGTGTTGGGGAGCTGACAGTTGCTCGCCGTTGCTCGGTGGTTCTCTCCTGGTACTCCGGCTTCCTCACCCGTAAAACTGTCGTGGTCATGATTAGCCATTGTGCAGAAATATGTGAACTTAAACACCAATAAATAAATAATTCTTTAAAACGATTTTGTGTCGACCCCAAACCCTGGAAAATGCATCCGATGTTATAAACACAAAAGTGGATATTCAACACCTATTAAACAATGACAAAATCTCTGCTACGGAAATAATGCACTCTCTGAGAAGTCTAAAACACAATAAATCGACCGGGTGTGATAACATTTCAATCGAACTCTTAAAAATAATAGTCCCGCATCTGATTGGTCATGTAACAAAATTACTTAATCAGGTATTTGAATCACATCATTATCTCCCTTCATGGAGTAAATCTGTTCCCACCACATTTTCTGGGAAGGATGATCGAAACGATCCCAATAATTATACAGCTGTTTCCATAAGCGGTGCTATGGGTGAAGCATTGGACAGAGTTATCAACGAGAGGTTTAATATCTATCTTGAAGATAATTCCTTGATTAGTATATAATCAATTCGGGTTTAGAAAACACCGTAGTCCTATTGACAGCGCTTTTATTCTTAAAACAGCAAAAAACAAATATAAAAAAAAACTAAACAACCGTTATATGCTGTTTTTGTTGATTTTAGAAAAGCATTTGATACTGTTGTTAGAAACATTCTTTTTGATAAACTACACCGCCGCGGTATACAGGATAATGTATTTAAAATTTTAAAATCCCAATATAACTATAGCTGAAGTTACTATCAAATAAAAACTTCGCAAGGATTAAGTCCATCCTTAATGTCAGACAATGATGTGTGATCTCGCCAACGCAATTCAAAATTTTTATCGACGACATTTGCTTAATCGTTGATGAAAAATGCGATCCCGTCCGTCTGCAAAACACGAATCGAAATCACTTCCTATTTGCTGATTTAGCGATCATCTCAAACTCGTCTCGGGGGCTACATAGAGAACTGGATAACTTGAAGGCCCACTGAACTAAAAACAAAATTGGCGTAAATGTTGACAAAACTAAAGTTATGATTTTTCAATCGCGAAAGAATAAGGAGCCCCACGGTTTCACAATTGGAAACAATGACCTTATGTACGCCCATCAGTACACATATCTGGGACTTTCATTTACATCAAATGGTAAACTACTGAATGCACAACAAGATCTCAAACTGAAGGGTTTAAAAGCCAACTTCAGCCTGAATAACAACTTTAATTTAAAAGAAAGTGGCTTCCACCTGTTTCGGCTTACCTAAAACTATTCAACATCCTGATAAAACCTCTCCTCTTTTACGGCAGTGAGTTATGGCCCCGGAAATCAACAGTGCCAATATTGATAAATCGCCATGTGAAAACGTTCATATTTAGTTCTGTAAGTTAATCCTGGCTGTAAACAATAAATCATCGAACCATGCAGTGAGAGCTAAACATGGACAGTACTCATTACACATAGATGCCCAAATCCAGTTGGCTAAGTTTGTATCAAAACTATATTATCTCCAAACCCCTTCCTTACTATCAGAGGCTAGAACTGAATCCGAGGATTACATGATGCCGGACCCAATGTTGGTTAAACATCAGCAGCTTATAGCCAATTATAATCCTCAAAATAAAATTCCGTTTCAACCTGTGAAATACATAACACCAAGAGAAAATCTGAAGGAGATCCATTTAAATAATTTTTATGAAGCTATATTTGATGACAACAGAAAACTGAAAAACATAACCTGAGACCTTATACAGTGTTTACGATTTACTCGTTTGCGTGTAAGTAACAACAAGCTTATGACAGAAAGGGGAGGCATATACAACCACACATCCCTGTAAGTGAACGCTTATGTGCGTTGTGCGGCGCAGGTGCATTGGAAGCAGAGTGGTACTTTGTCATGGAGTGAAGTGAATATGCATCTCTCAGAGAACGTGCATTTTACAAATATGAACGCGAATACCAAGAGTTTGTTGAGATGGCCACCTCCGAGAGATTCATATTCCATTCCCGATGAGAAACAATGTACCACATCTACACAGATCTGTAATATAAAATACAGCAATTTTTAAAACAACGAAAACAAGTTTTGTCAATCTGACACCAAGAGGTGACATTAATAATATTACACTGCATCCACTATAACCCTTGATATTTACGTCTGTCATTTAGAATTAGTATTGTTTTATGTTTCTATTTATTTATGTTGATTTTGTATGTACAAAGCAATCTGCCTTTGTTCTAGTGTATTTGCTAAATAAATCTTATCTTATCCTATCTAACGTCACTCGGATGCGTAATGACCAATCAGATGCGTTCTAACATGGCGTTCTTATACGTAGGTCGAATTCCACGCGTGGTGTAGCGAACACATTTCTCAATGTCTGTATCGAGTAGCGTTGAATACAAACAATAATCGCGGTGTAATGCATATTATTGGTTCCGTATTCAACAAATTTCTCTATTTGTTGAATATGGAGCTAAAATGTGAATTTTTTATGTGAAGGCGCGTGAGGCCCAAATATAGCTTTATGTATTGTATTTCAGCGTTTGGGGGCCCTTGTATGGCCGTGCACCCCAAGTTCGTAATGCTTCATAGATTCCCGGCTTTTTCAGTTTTTCTCGGTCTTCCTTGCAAGGAGAAATATACTGAATGTTCATTACTGTCATCCAAGATGTTCGAGGTTCGATTCGATGTGAAGTATCTTGTTTGATTCGATTCGAGCCCCCCCCCCCCCCCCCAAAAAAAAAAAAAATTGAAAATTAAAAAAATCGCGATTCTTTTGGCCCTTCATACGACGTCGGGTTTCCTGGTGCAAGTGGAAATGGTTTTTCTTCAATTTAACTCGGCTATGATAGCCTCCCTTGGCAAGAGTCGAAATCCGGAACAACAGGATACCTCAATAAAAACTCCCAATGTTAATTGATTGTGTGAACATTTGATTTTATGCAGCTTCGTCATTTGACTCGATTATTACTAAGCCCTGCAGCATCCTTGAAAATTCAACATTTGTAACTGGAGTGGAAGGTAGGGGTGCTGGGATCCAATCCAAATATCTGCTGCTATCTCAGGAAATGTGGATCAATACGAAGTTTGGAAGCCTTAAAACAAATAGCAACAGTATGCTCAAGACAGTGAATTGTGTCACTGTGAAATAAATCGGGTATGTGTTTCTCGTCCTGCGCCTATGCATACTGTGTTGCAGCCGTGATCCAAGTTCAGTAACTTACGCCCATAAGAGTTGAGTACCAGACAAAAAGTTTCTTACATGCAATCAACCATCAAATGAGAGCCCCAGATTCGCTCTATCTGAGAGCACTAAATTTTGCAAAATTTTCTCGGAGGTCGGGGTGGGCTAGTCCTAACTAGGACCCCCTGGTTGTCGCCCCTCCCTTCGGGGAAGTGGAGGAAGGGGCAACATGGTATTTAGAAAACTCGACATGCTTCTGTGTTACGCCTGTTCATCTAAAATAACATCACAACTAAACACTAAGTAAGCAGAGTAGTTTCTGCTGAACACATGGCCGTAAGTTCCGAGGGTGTGGAGGCTTGAGTCACCCCTCCAATATTTTCTCAGACAGAGACTTCATCGGGCAATTTTGGGGCATTCTACTGCACAATGATCGACCTTGAAACACGTCCCTATTGCCCAACATAACTGCAATTGACGTGTGATTGCCCAACGTAAATTTTGAATGCCAAGCAATCGTTTTTTCTCAAAACTTAGCTTGCCCTGTTGGGCAAATGCCGCATAAATGATGATACATTCCGCTGCTGTGTCAAATTTGATTTTCGATGGCCGACAGCCAGGGAGCTCCCTGTTAGTGCACCTTTGATTTCTGAACTGGGCATAAAATTGGTGGGGACGTGAGTGCATTTGAGACCCTTGGTAACGAGAGGACATCAAAATGAGATCACTGTGGGCCTCACATGTTGGCTCGTCCAAACTTGGCCCCACGGGGGGTTTCATAATACCAGGTTTAGACTGCACAATGACATGTATTCTTAAAATAATGCCTTCCTCTCAAGCGGTTAGAAAAAACGCATGTCCTCAAGCTGCTGTAATCTGAGGACCTGAATTGCATACTATAATATTAAGCATTTGAGCTCTAATGGTATCTCCCATGCCAGTTCAATGACAGCAATTAGAAGAGTCCATATGCATTATTTGGGGTAGACCAATCAATATTTTCAACGTGCAGCCTCGGGGCTGCACGTTGAAAATATTGATTGGTCTACCCCACACATTTTCTTAACAGCCATCCTATTTAATGACGCTATGACGTATCCTGTGGCTGGCCGGAAAAAAACGGCCGCTAGCGTTCAAAGGGTTAATGCTGTCTGTCGGGAAATTTGACCTAGTCGTCGAGTTTGTTACATCCCCTCCAGTATTTTGGGCAAGTAATCGCCCAGGCTGAACCGTTCATGGAATAATATACCTGGAACTGAATACGAGAATATATTTTTTGTATTGGTGCTTGCATGGAAGGGTTAGTTGGCGTATTCTGGTGCACGTGTAGCCGAGTGTGTTTGCCCATTCAAACATCTGATTGATGGGGCGCGACAGGTGTACGTGTATACATTTTATCTCTATTATCCACTGTGAGTGTTGTAACAATAAATCAGAAAGGGGCATGCACTGAAATTCGAAAAGAATTGAAAAGGATTACAAAAAGAGCACAAGACGAATCGTTATCTAAAGTTTAACCCCGCATAGTTATTGAAGCTTCCAAAGTTCAGGTTTGTCAAATGAGTATATAGTTACAAGTCTAGAGCTGCGAACAAAAAGCGAGGAGCGGAGACTTTACCCATGATTTATTTGTCCATTAACTCCCCACAATCTGAATAAACAAACGGTTGATCCGTTTGCTTTTTTAAGAGTTAACCCTTTACCTAACTTGAGTGGAAGACGTCTTTTTTTCTTCTTTTTTCCAATTGTTTATTTGGTTATATTTTGCAGATGCCACGATTTTACAATCCTCCGTACAATCTCACGTGGCTAGGAGATACAAGAGGGTATACAAAATAGTGGAAGACGTCTTAAGTATTTTCATGTTTTGCTTAAAAAACATAGCTTATGGCTTATGGCCCCTCACTACAACAAGCTGAACGAGCTCGTTCCAATGAGGGGTCAAATGCTATACTGTCCAAAAACAAAAAAATTTAACCCCCCCCCCCCCCCCCCAAAAAAAAAAAAAAAAAATAGCAGTGGGTATTCAGCAAATGGGTAAATTCTCAGGAAAGAAAACCTGCTGTTTGTAGTAGGGCGAATATGCCTTATTAGTGAAACAAGGGTTTCTAGAACATATTTTTATTGAATGAACAGTAGGCACCGCGGACGTCATCACAACGCCAGTTTCTGATGGGACCGTCTCGAACACATCTTAATCGGCGTAGCATGCTGTCGATGACCTTCAGACATTTCAGTCAATGTGAGGTTGTACCACTTCTCAATAAGGGCACGACGAAAACTGTCGATGTCACGAGGTGGTGGGTGTCTATTAACCACTCTCCTGTCAAGCATGTCCACATATATTCTATCGGTATGCAGTCTGGGTCTTTGCAAGAAAGTACATCCAGATCACGTCCTGTTGCATATCTTTGAATTCTCGCACTTTTCTCGCTCAGTGAGGCTTGGCATTATCTAATATATGAAATCGGTTTCTAAAGAAATGGCGTCGTAGGGGATGGCAATTGGCTCCAAAATGTGGCCGCTATACATTTGTTTCTGTCGACGATGTGAAGTGGAGTTTTGCCTCGAGAGCAGACACCGGCCCAAACTATTCCTGAGAAGCGCAACAGAAAATGACCAAAACAGACTCGTGAAAATCGTACTTAACGCAGTGAAGCATATGTCAAATATGCATGGCAGTGAAGTGGTCAATAGTCAGCAAATGTTCATCCAGAGGCGGTGGTGCCAGGGGAGGGGGGCACTTTTTTCCACAGATATGTTTCGCAGTTACACAATAAGTTAAAATGGGCGCATGCAAACGTGTCAATGTACAGGCATTCCTGTAACATTAATTGCAAAACCAAATAATATTGAGCCAAAGAATCCCACCTTCGGTCGCTTCGATCCGTTTCGTCTACTTCAACTATCTTCCAACCCCAAGGCTGGCCTTCGGGTTGGGAGATGGTTGAAGTAGAAGAAACGGACAAAACAGTGACCGCACAACGGCATAATCATCTACACGAGAGACTATAGCGAGTCGTGATACATTTACTGATATATGATTGTAACCGTTCTCACACTGGGTCGAATCATGGTGGCACTGTAAATTTGCGTCCCTCCACTTTTAACGAGCTTCCGCCGCACCCGTGTTCACCAGTTTTGAGGATCTATGCCCGCTCCAACAGAGAAATGGGGAACGTCACAATATGAGATATTGGTATACCCACGGGTATTATAGGGGGCAGGGGTTAACTTTTTTGGACAGTGTATATTTCTCAGGAAAACAATGAAAATATAATAAAATTTGAATGCCGTTTTTTTAGAATAAGATTGACGGGTTTTCGTCGTTAATTATGGACAGATAATGGACACAAGACACCTGTAGCAAGCGATCGTTTCTCAATTCCCCGAAGGAACAATATTCTATAATATCAAATTCTGTTCTGTTTTACAATCGGAACACCAAAATAACCTTCTCCTTCCCCTCTCTCACACGCTCACATTCGGCGATTTTGTGCGCGTGATATTGTAGAGTCTATGATGATTAAAGTGTCATGGACAACCGCAGGATTTCGATGAAAGGGGTGCCATTGATCGATGAAGCCACGAACTCCTTCTTTCGTTCAATGAGATAAACCCCCAGCTAGGAGGAGGGGGATCAAGGGCACTCCATTGGGGTAGGTGGAGTGGGATCCTCCTCCCGTGGAAAAACTTTGAAAATGAGAAGTTAAATGGTGTATTCTAATGTATTCAATCGCCCCCACCAAGCAGTCGCGTATGGGTGCTAATTCAAGGGGGGTGCAGGGTTGGAATACACGTTGCTAAAGGTCCTGCTTGCATATTCCTAGATCCAGCTATTTGGGGTGGCACTGGGGGCACTCAGACTGACAAAACTTCTAGAAAACAGTTGTATGCACTACCACCTGATGACGGCAGCTTATTAAGAGAACCTCTCTGTGTCTCACAGTTTAAGTTGTCAAGAGAGACAATCCTACTCACTATACCACAAGTGAATAAAAAAAAACTAGAGCAACTAGGGGGGTGGGGGGGGGGCAGCAATACCACGCCTGCAATACCATATATAGCATTACAGAAATGAATAATTTATTACTGGATGACGGATGAAGGATGACAGACGACGGACTTTAGACAATTTGGATAATTATCACAAAAACTATTAACTGTCACCACAGGGTGACACAAAAGGAACCACCGTCCCTTTACCAAATGTACGAGTGACTTGGTTTGATTTAATTTGATAATTTTTCTGAAAAAATACTTTTCCGCAAACTTTATATATGTTGCACATCTCCAAGGCATATGTAACCATATCCTAAAGTTTCAACTCTCTACAATAGAAACTATGGGAGGAGTTGATTACACCATAGAGGCACCCTTAATTAAACAAGAGGCCCCGGGGACCTGAGAAGAAAAGCTTATACCAAATATCCAAAGATTCTGACCAGTGGATCAAAAAAAAGAAGATTTTTAAAGAATATTCCTTATATTGAACTAAGTTCCACAGGGAGCCCAAATATGAACCCAGGGACTAGGCTTGAACAAACTTGAATCTCACCTCCAGTGGGATGCTGTATACCAAATATCATAATATTCTGACTGGTGGATGTGAAGAAGAAGATTTTTGAAGAATATACTTCATATTGAACTAAGTTATAATTCGGGCTCCCACAGGAAGCCCAAATATCAACCCAGGACTTGGCTTGAACAAACCTGAATCCTACCCCCATAAGGATGCTGCATACCAAATATCAAAACATTCTGACTGCTAGATCTGAAGAAGAAGATTTTTAAAGAAAATTCCTCATATTGAACTAAGTTATAATTCGAGCTCCCACAGGGACTTGGCTTCAACAAACTTGAATCTCAACCCCCTAAGGATGCTTCATACCAAACATCAAAACATTCCGACTGCTGGTTCTGAAGAAGGAGATTTTTAAAGAAAATTCCTCATTTTGAACTAAGTTACAATTCGAGCTCCCACGGTGAGCCCAAATATGAACCTAGGGACATGGATTGAACAAACTTGAATCCCCCCCCCCCCCCCCCCCAAGGATGCTGCATACCAAATATCAAAACATTCCGACTGCTGGATCTGAAGAAGAAGATTTTTAAAAGAAAATTCCTCATTTTGAACTAAGTTATAATTCAGGCTCCCACAGTGAGCCCAAATATGAACACAGGTACTTGGGTTGAACAAACTTGAATCTCACCCCCTAAGCAGGCCCCATACCAAATATCAATAGATTCTGATTGGTAGATCTGAAGAAGAAGATTTATAAAGAATATTCCTCATACTGCACTAATTTAAACATTTGGGCTCCCATAGAGAGCCCAAATATGGACCCAGGGATTTGATTTCAATAAACATGTGAAACAATCTTCCAAAGATGTTATATGCGAAATTTGAAAGCCTTTGGAGCAGTGGTTTGGGAGAAAAGTAGTCTTAAATGTTTTTCCCATTACCCGCAGTGTTAAAAAATGCTGACTCAGCACTTTTTCAAAGTCCCCAAAAACTACCCTATGATAAAAGCGATAGCAATTTTTTTTCGACCATTCCATTCTGTTGGTCCTAAGGAAGCTTCACACCAAATAAGAATTCTCAGTGCCGTGTAGTTTTGGAGATATGGGCGTTTTAATTTTTTTTCTATTTTTAGCTCCCGCGGTTCCCATAGGGCGACGGGAAATTTTTTTTGCATATATTAAGTACTTAAGACCCAATAAGACCTGATGTCAAATTTGGTTCAACTCTGCCTCTAGGTTTGGAAAATAGAAATTTTGGGCGGGGCAAAAATTCTTGCCCTTCCCATAACGAAGGCAAATATAGCTTCTCGAACTTCTCTTGAACAAATCTAAGTCTACACCTCAAAAGGAAGCTGCAAACCAGATATCAAGTCTCTCCTACTGCTGGTTCATGAGAAGAAGATTTTTTAAAATTTAAGAACACTTTTTGGGCGTGACCATACCGAGGGGCGAGGCAACTTGATTTGAACAAAATCAAAATGCGATGTCATAACAAACTATTATCTCAAATATCAATTAAATTGGTTCAGCGGTTTGGGAGGAGAAGATGCAGCAAACACCATGTCCACGGACGACGTACTACGTACTACGTACGACGGACGACGAACGGTGAGTGATCACTACAGGTCCCCTGACTAAAAGTCCGGCGAGCTAAAAACACTGGAAATTTTCTAAGTTGATAAAGGGCAATAGTTTTGTGAAAAAAATATCTGCAAACTTTATAGATGTTGCGCAACTTCAAGGCATGTGCAACTATATCCTGAAGTTTCAACTCTCTACATTACAAACTGAGGAAAGAAGTCATCACACCATGGAGGTACCTTCAATTCAAAAACACATGGATTTTTTTGTCGATAAAGGGCAATAATTTTGTGAAAAAATATTTTTTCCGCACACTTTATATACGTGGCACATCTACATTGTGTGTGTAACCATATCCTAAACTTTAAAATCTCTACATTACAAACTGTGAAAGGAGTTGATTCCGCCATAAAGGTACCCTCAATTAACCCTTTACCCAACGAATCGCCCGCATCCGCCCGCGTAATATGCAAATTCAGCAGTTGAAAAAATATTATTTTTCAAAAAATTTCAACAAAACCATATCATGTGACCCCTCGTTGGAACGAGCTCGTCGAACTCGTTCCAACGAGGGGTCACATGATATGGTTTTGTTGAAATTTTTTGAAAAAATTAAAAAATGATATTTAAAATAATAAATTTTGATATCGTCTGCGTTGGGTAAAGGGTTAAAAAACACTGGAAATGTTCTAAGTAAATAAAGGGTAATAATATTGTTAAAAAAAAAATTCTGTAAACTTTATAGATGTTGCATATCTTCAAGGCATGTGTAACCATATCTTAAAGTTTCAACTCTCTACATTAGAAACTGAGGGAGGGGTTGATTACACCATGAAGGTACCCTCAATTAAAAACAAAGGAAAATCTTCTAAATCGATAATGGGCAATAATTTTGTGAAAAAATATTTTTTCGGCAAGTTTTATAGATGCTGCACATCTTCATTGTATGTAACCATATCCTAAGGTTTCAAATCTCTACTTCACAAACTATGGAAGGAGCTAATTACACCATGAAGGTACCCTCAATAAGGTACCCCCAATTAAAAAAAACAAATGGAATTTTTCTAAGTCGATAAGGGGCAATAATTTTGTTAAAAAAAATTCAGCAAAATTTATAGATGTTGCATATCATCAAGGCATGTGTAACCACATCCTAAAGTTTCAACACTGTACACTAGAAACTGTGGGAGGAGTTGATAACACCATGAAGGTACCCTCAATTAAAAAAAACACATGGAATTTTCCAAGTTGATAAAGGGCAATAACTGTGACAAAAACATACAAAGTTGTCTGACTTTGTAACATGGTAATGTGCTAAATGTAGTTTTGCATTGTGCAAATTTTCAGATGACTTTCTTGAAAGGTGTGAGTGTAGTGTATGATGCAACTTCGGGATTTAAGGACTGATGAATTGACGGACTGACTGACGGACATGAGGAATACCATAAACTCCTGCCAGGTAGGCAGGGGTATAAAAAAACTTGATACCTATTGAAATTTTATTCCAATGTCAATTTCATTTTGAATTTTTGCAAACTCGGGTGTGATGATGCGTTATCAAATCTTCTTTGATAGGATTTTCAAGTGTTTCACATTTTTTTTGGAAAAACTTTTTTCCAGTTCTGTGTTCAGCGACTGTGTTGTAGTGCTTTACTTCTGTCAAAATAAGACGAGCAAAATATAGTGCACCTAAATTTATTAATGCTCTGTTAGGGGACACTGTAACAGCTGAAGAGCTCAGGTCGACAGAGGCATGGGAAATAAAATGGAGAAATGTCGGCAACAAAACGTTTTGGGAGATGACCAACATAAGCTACAAGCTTTTTTGTCAAATCCCTCATTTACCTTGTATCATCTAACTGGTTATTGTGTTATACTGTCAATCTATTTATTGTTTAGTTGATAATACACTGATGTCTCTATTATGTAACAAATAACACTTATTGAATAAAATATTGTTTAAACTAAAACGTCCCCCGACGAGTAGAAAAAACACATTTGAGGTGATAAAGCATTGGAATTTTTCTTAGCCGATAAAGGCGCTATAAATCTGTGAAATACTAGTGTGTCCGTCATGTGTTTTCATGTTGCATATCTTCAGTGTGCGTATAACCACGGCGAGCAGATTACGCCATGACACCTAACATTCAGCCATTCAAAAGTTTCTTAATCGATAAAGAGCATCATCTATATCACACCTTCAATATGTGGACAATAACGTCCAATAGTTTCGAATCTCTACATTCAAAACTGTATAGGAGTAGTTGATAAAGGTACACAGAATTTCAAAGAAACTGAGAATTTTCTTAGTCGAAAAAGTGCATTAAATCTGTCAAAATCTATTTTTCCGTCATCTGTGTACTTCTGCACAGCTTCAATAGGTGTGTATAATGATGCCGTAAAGTTTCAGTCCTCTACTGTACATTAAAAACTGTAGCAGGAGTTGATAACACCGTGAAGACAGCCAACTTGCCATCAATTCCAAATTTTCGATGTCACTCAAGGGCAATAACTCTATAGGATGAAGCTATCATTGATCCGCCTGATTCATTTGATATTGATTGCGTTTATCGCTGGTCGATTGTCAAAATTTTCTTTGCGCTAAACATTATGCACACCGAATTGAAAGGGCTATACAACCTAATTAAGTTTTTTATTTCTACTATTTACATTTGCACACTCTTTTAGAAGTTCTGGGGTCACCCCTGAGTAGTCTTATTGGAGAAATTGCATATGCAGCGTGAGGTTAGGCTAATAAAGGTACTCATGGATGTAAATCGGCAGTAATAAGTTACGAACGTATCGATTAGTTAAAAAGGAATACAAGCTTGAACCTTATCTGAAAATCACCAGCTCTCGACAGACCCGTGAACTGTTTACTAGACTTAGGGTTAGTAACCATAATTCAGAAGCAGAAAAGGGTAGACATAAACAACTCCCAAACGCCCCAAAATGATAGGGGATGCCAGGTATGCGATACCGGTGAAATAGAAAGCGAAAAACATTTTGTTATGGATTGTGAGGCGTACGTCGAAATTACTGAAACGGGGTTCGAAGAAATTATAAAAGAAAACAAAGAATTTGAACGATTAAATGATTCTGAGAAATACTATTATATACTGAAAAACTGTGATAGTAAATCGATTAATATTATTTCTAACATGATCTGGTCATTCTTCTGTAAGCGAGATCACCTTGTTAAAGACAAAAGTCATTAGTACTTTATATTATACATCATGTTTACTAATTCTTCTTACTTGTTATGTTTGTATTGTGCAACTGCCATTATGATGTAATGCATTAAACTATTAAACTAAACTATATACCCTGGACACTGTTACCGTTATTGGAGTGTAGCGTGTTGAACGTCTTTAACGTATCATTCACAATTCTTTTTGAAGCGCGAATATAAAACACTGATTTACCTCGAACCATTTTTATGATTCTTTGTATTCGTATCTGGTTTTTGAACACAAGGTGAATACCAACAATCAAACATTAAACACACTTTCAAAAGGCGAAGAAAATGACAACGATTTCACGTAGTGTCTTTGTTTGCTCCCACATTTACAAAATGGTACATATCAAACGTAAATAGAAATCTATTCAGAGTAAAATTTAATTGTGCACGAAATAATAAAACACCTATGCTCTTAATTTTTTGAGTCGACCAAACAAGAACCACTTCCTCCTCAAATCGTCTATATTTTTAAGTCAGCTCTGACAATGGGATTTGAATAATATGGAGAATCTTCTAGGTAGAATTTATTCAAAACCTCTGTAAATAAATTAGTTCTCTGGTGGGAATTAAGAAGGACCTGTCGAGATGAACGAAAAAAGCTGGGCGTTTGACAGCTTTTTTAAACCTGTCTGGATATTGGACAAAATCTCCAATTTATAGTTGACATTGATTACGGTGATGTACTACTGGTTGGCACAGCTGCGAATGTTACATAAATAATTACTTTTTCAAAGTAGGTTCATGGCGGGCATTTCAACAAGGAACTTTCTGGGAAAATTCTGTGTTTGAAATAAAAACACCAGTCATGTAAACAGATGAAACAGCAGATCTCAAAAGTGAAATTAGATTTTTATCGCCCAATACCAGTCACTTCCGAAATGAAACCGTCAACAAAATATTGTTTAAGAAGTGTTAACTGAAAATGTCAACTTTTTGAGAAACTTAATGGAATTGTCCAGTATCTTGTCATTTTTGGTGTTCTTCGTTAGATTAAACGATACATTTAAAAGGCCCACCCACAGCTTAACTGGTAGAGTGTTGTAAGCCCACATTCGGACTCTATTCAGAAGTACAGATACTGCAACTTAAAGGCTTAAAATTCAGTGTCTATGCTTCATGTTATCTTCAAAGTGATATTATTTAGTCTGTGAGGATTTGCCTTGTTACAATTTATAGGAGAATGTCCACAGGCACTCTCCCACGAATTATAACAAGGCAAAGGCAATTGAACAAAGTTGGATGGTCAAAATAATTTAGCACTCTACCAGTGGAGGCCACTTACAGACGGTAAACCTACGCGCCACGTTTGATAAAACGTTGAAAATACTTTTTGACACAAATGTTGTTGATAAGATGTAAACTACAGTAAATACGAAAAACACATTTTCAAAATGCCCCATTTCAGACTGCACAGCTCTCGTTGTCATCAATGCATTGGGCTTGATGGCTCCTGATTTGTTTGATGGCTGTTGATTTGTGCAAAGATGACAGCACCCAGTTCACAGAGACAATATATATAAAAGCAGAGCCATGTTGAGGCATTAACATATTTTATTAACCCTTTGAACTCGTAAGACCGGTTTTTCGGTCCAAGGCATAATTTCGTCCCATTTATGTCTTATCATAGGAGGTCGATACACGGGGAATTGGAGATAAAATAATAACGAACAGTATGTGCGAGTCACTCGAACGAGCAATTGGTCTATAGCTCATTTGTTCGATGGGCTTCGAGTCATTCGAGCAATATGTCGAGTCACTCGATCGAGCAATTACTCTAAAGCTCATTTGTTCGATGGGCTTCGTATCATTCGAGCAATGACTTTTCAGTAACTGCTCGATAGCTTAGTTGGAGGATTTGGGATAGGTATGTCTTGGGGTGGCCCAGAAGGCTGGGCCAAATAGGTAATAGTATCCTTAGATAAGTATCCTATAAAAGGTATCCTCAAATAATACAATACCTGGCCATAGGTATCCTCAAATACCGAAATGAGGCTAAGAGTCGTATATGCGAGTCACTCGAACGAACAATTGCTCAATAGCTCATTGCTCGGTGGGATTCGAGTCGTTCGAGCAATGATTTATCAGTAACTACTCGGTAGATTCTTGGGTTTAGGAATGAAATAGGCATTTTGTTATATCAAGGGAAATAACTTTGTATGGATATGTATAAATTACGGGAAATGAAGCAATCTGATTGGTTAATCAGCTTCTATAAAGTGAACTGATTGGATGATCTGGATAACTGAAACAAGAACAAGTGTTCTCGGAAAAGGGTAGGAACTACTAGTAATACGTACCACCTTACCAGTAACAGGATGATACAAAGCATTCGATGGGTTAATACTATCAGCGGTTAAGATGGGACCTACAGGGGAATATACCAACCATACTCTGCTGCCGTTCTGTACTACCATGCATTATCCCCACCCCCACAATACCGCTTGGTAATATGAAGCATCTGGTGGATAGTAGTACCAAGGGCCACCAAGAGACCTACATGGGTGTGTACAGCCTACGTTACACTACCGTTCTAAACTACCAAGCATTACCCCCACCCCACAATATCACTAGACCTTCCATAACGTACTACATATACCAGCCATATAATAAAACGAAGCAATCGATTGGTTAATAGTACCAAGCACTAACAGGGGACCTATAGGGGTATGTACCGCCCATACAATACTACCATTCTAAACTAGCAGGCATTACCCCTACCCACAATAACCCTATGACTAGCATTGCATACTACCTATACCACTGATAGGATAACATGAAGCATTAGGTGGATTAATAGTACTAAGGGCTAACAAGGGACCTGCAGGGGTACAAAGCGTACATCGTATACTACCACACTAAACTACCATGCATTACCCCCCCCCCTCCCCCCCCCCCCCCACACACACAATAACGTCTGGTCTTGCATACTACCTAGACCAGTCACATAAAGCATTAGGTCGATTAGTAGTACCAATGGCTTTCGGGAGTGGGGGGGGGGGGGCACAGGGGTATATATCGTCCATACTACAGTGCCGTTCTATACTGCCAGGCATTACCCCACCCCCACTCCACAATACCACTTGACCTGCCATAACGTACTACCTATACCAATCATAGAATAATACAAAGCAATCGGTTGGTTAATAATACCGAGGACTAACAGGGGACCTACAGCGGTATATACAATGCATCCTATGCCCCAGTTCTAAACAAACAATTGTAATACTGCCTGACCTAGCATTACGAACTATCAATACCAGCCAAAAGATAATGCAAATGATTCGGTAGGTTAATAGAACTAAGAGGGTAATAGGCCAACAGACCATTCATCCTATACTGACAATCTAAACCACCAATTTAACACTAGCTGCTCCCCCAAAGGTCCGGGTAATCAGGCACGAAAGCCTCCTGCTATACTACTTACATGGCGATAATAATAACTGTTGTTGTTATCGACCGTTTGTTGGCATTCTCTGATGAGAAAATCTATTTTACCGCCAACGGCAATGGGTTGTTCCTTGCCCTTTCTCTCTCAGCAATCACAACCACATTATTTTACAACATTCGTTATTGGCTGTCTCTCACGAAGGCGGATAGGAATTGCTCATTTACTCGATGAGATTCGAGTTGCAAGAGAATTCGCTCATGGAGAAGTTGCTCGATAGCTCATTTGGTCGATGAGATTCGAGTTGTTCGAGCAACTTCTTTTCAGTAACTGCTCGACAGCTTATTGAGGGAACTTGAAATAGGTATGAAAAAGTTGTCCGAGCAAGTAGTAGTGAAATGATAGTGATGTGAATTGGGACCCGTAGCGGCATTAACCCTTTACCCAACGTAACGGCCAAAACCGACCAGCGCTATTCTAAAAAATCTCCAATTAATTTTCATTATTTTTTCATATTTTGTCTCAAAAACATAGGTTATGACCCCTCGTTGGAACGAGCTCGTTCCAACGAGGGGTCATAACCTATGTTTTTGAGACAAAAAATGAAAAAAATAGCTATTCAAGAATATTTTTTGCAAGTGTCGTCTTCTTTTCATGTTAGGTAAAGGGTTAATGTACTAAGAGCCGTAGAAGTGCTACAATTCAGAAATGGTGAGACATTCTAGCACAGGACAGAATAGTGGTAGCCAATAGTAATAGTACAAGGCAGTAATGGAACAAGACTACAAGGGTGACAGAAGACAAAAGTATTGGGTGAATACAATAGTATTGGATCACACGACAGATGGGGTGACTATGGACATGTGGTGGTTTAAGACCTATGAAGGTGATGGATGGTCTAGAAGCTAGGAGCTGCATGGGAGCTAGGAACCATATAGGAGCTGGAAACTGTATAGGAGCTATGTCATATGTATCCTAGTATGTGGAGTCACTCATTTGAGCAACTGCTCTATAGCTCATTTGCTCAATGAGATGCAAGGCACAAGGAGCAATTCCTCGATAGCGCATTTGCTCGATGGGATCGAGTCGTTCGAGCAATGACTTTTCAGTAACTGCTCGACAGCTTACTTGCGGAACTTAGAATAGGTATGGAAAAGTTATTCGAGCAAGCCGTAGTGAAATGATAGTGAAATGAACTAGGGCCCTTAGCGCCATTAATATAATAAGGACGTAGTTGTGCCACAAGTTCGAAATGGCTGAGACACAGGACTGAATAGTGGTAGCCAATGGTAATGGCACAAAGAAGTAATGATACAAGATTGCAAAGCTGGTTGCTGGTAGAACACCATACTAAAAGTGAATACAATGGAAGCTGATCACAGGACATATACAGTTAAAACTAGAAGTCCTGTCATGAAATGCGCACACATAGCACGTCGATGTGAGCGTTAATCCACGCGTAATGACCTTAGTAAGGCTATCAAATTCTGTAGATATGGCCTGTGCGCAAGCAATGTTTCAGCCAATGGACCCCCGTGTAAGCCGGAGGTCCATTGGCAGAAACATTGCCTGTGTTTTCTATGAGTAACCAGGAGAACCTACCGTGCTTTGGATGCCATTCGATGTGACAATTGCGCGCAAGTCCTATGCGCAATTAAGTCTAGATAAGCGCACAGTTCGTGACAGGACTTCTAGTTTTACATGTAGTGGTGAATATGGACAAGTAGTGGCCTTGGAGCTATGAATGTGATGGATGGTCTAAGAGCTGTACGGGAGCTAAGAACCATATATGAGCTTGGAGCTGTATAGGATCCATACCATAGGTCTCCTCAAATACAGAGATGAGTCGAAGAGCAGTATGTGGAGTCACTCATTCGAGTAATTGCTCGATAGCTTATCTGCTCGTTGGGAGTCGAGTCGTCCGGTTAATCACTTTTTCAGTAACTGCTTGATAGCTTATTTGTTCGATAAAATTCGAGTCGTTCGAGTAATATCTATTGCTGCTTGTCTTTTGGGTTTGAGATTCATAGAGGCATTCGTTGTATGCAAGGGAGATAACTATGTATAGCTAAATACAGATAATGGGAAATGAAGCAATCCGACTGGTGATTATAAAACTTGGACGAGGATAGAGGACGTAACAAGGTAGTCAAGAGTAGCTTGGACTAGATGAACTACTAGGATTAGAGTATATGGAATAGCGTCTGTAATAGGCAGAAAAATTGGGATTCTGGGGAAATCCGAGCAGTAAAGATATTCTAAAACAAAAGAATAGGGTTGAACAGACAGAAACTAATAGAATGGCTTATAGGGACATAGCGGAAGCAGAGGGTACTTAAAGAATCCAAACAACAGGTAGCAAAATGGAAAACTCAGAACAAGTAAAAGTACTCTTGTTTAATAGAATACACTTTTAGTGGCCTCTGGGTGATATTAAGACCTTATAGCACTGCGTGTTACTCTTATAAGCCCAAAATGGGGCAGCACGAAGTCCGTTTCGGTAGTTTTAGAGTTTTTTGTGATTTGGAGGGATTGTTGGGTTGTTTGTGGTAATCAGATTTACTCCCATTTAATCGAACACTCTCTCCGAATATACCCCTGTCCTATTAGAGGGTTTGGGGTCACATAGCAACCCCGTGCTACCATAGAAACAAAGATGGCGGCCACCAATATACAAAATAGTCGACGGAAAAACGTATGACTCTAGCAACACTTTTTGCGCATGCGCACTAAGATCACGTATCACAATGGTAATGATTTCACAATATGGCCGCTCACTCGCGTTACCATGACAACCAAACATGGAGCCGCTGGGTCACGTGACTATGACATCATATGAGATATCCCCCAAAAGGCACGTCCAGCCCCTGACATACTACTGCCGGTGATTCACCGTACCGCTCATGCAGAGATTATCTGCAAAACGCTGACACACTATTTTGCGTGCATATTTTACAATATAATCCGGCTCGATATCTTCGTGCTTTCAATCATCTTGACATAACGACATCTGACCAACTACTATTTAGTATTCCAGATCACTCCTACGTAAAAAAGAGAATATTCCTTGCAGCACAAAAATATCAAAAAAATATCAAAGACTCCACTGCCTCTAGAAAAGCCTTCTCCACAATAGGTAAAGCACAGCTTCATTCGCAATAAACTATTCGACAACAGGCTGTCTGGTTTCACTCAATGCATGTGTGAATCACAAGTACTTGCTGCCTGCCAATTGATGAAATGAAAAATGCTGAGAAAAATACCACTTCCAATAAATAAATATAAACAATTTATAAGACTCGCAAATCCGGAGTCAGAAAAACTCTCGACCCAGTTTGGGAAAAAGTTTCAGTCGATTCCTGGTTGGTATATTATAATTCCACGCCCGCCTTGTTGGAGTATGTCTATCTGTCATTTTGGAAAACCATCACCAACTTCGAATTGATTGTCTGATACCTTCAGAGAATTGGAGTGACGCAATGTACGTGGTTGCTGTAAAACATTGTACTTTTCTTCTAGCACCCTTCAACGTACTTGAAGACCCTTGTATAAAAAAAACCCTCTTACACACCCCCAACTCGACCACAACCACCAAGAATAACCACAAGAGAACTTGAACAGTCAACGTTACATGCCTCAATTTGCTCTGTGGGCAAAACCATTTTTGCCATGTACCTTTTGTCAGCTAAATATTGAAACTCACCTGCTCGCTCTGGCCAATCAGATCTCCTTCTCAGTACAAAGACTAGACCAGATGACTACTTCCGGAACTAAGCTCGGCGAAGGATAGTCCTTTTAAAAATGGTTTTAAACCAATTTATACTTTAATGCATGACTTTAACGCTCGTGGAATGGACAGATAGACATATTACGATAAGGCAGGTGTGAAATTATAATATAACTGTCGAGAATCGACTGAAACATGAACTTTTCCAAAGCTGACGCGAGGCTTTTCTCTCACGTCCGGATTTGCGAGTGTTTTGCATTATCGATATTTGTTACAGGTTGGGGGAGTTTTTCTCAGCATTTTTATTGCATCAAATGGCATGGAGCAAGTGCTCGTGTATAAATCAAAGCATGGGATAGAAGAAAATCACTTCTTGTCTTACAACTTATGCTCTCCCCTCTTTCTTTTCATCCTTTTCTTCTTCTGTATCACAATCATTTTGTCTGTCTTTTTGCATAATGAGTTCTGTGCTTCAACCTCGTCATCCTGTTAAAATTTTGAACATTCGTGTTATGAGAAGGAGGGGGGCGGGCGCTATAAATGTTTAGCACCTTTTCCACAATCCTTTTTGGTGTTTCTGATAGGCATATAAAATATTTTTAATCTGATAAAAAAAGATAAACATTACTTACATAAATTTAAAGAAAGACATGTCATATTGTTGAATACATGAAAGGAGATTCCGCAGAAAGCATTGTTATTATTGTTTTGTTTGATTTTTCCAAGCGTTCGCAATCAGTTTTTCACTTACTCCAAAAATCCTGTCACCATCCTTCTGTATCTTCCACCCTCAGACACAATCGGTGTTATGACTTCGCACATAGTCTCACTATTTGCAAACAAAATACTTATGAGCGATGCTGCTGCTTCCTGACCTTTTCATCGAGTAACCAACATACTTCACATAACGTTATTGATTGGAATATATGTAACGAGCACAAAAAAATTGCGTGTCTTTGTGAGTAAAAGGACGTCGCATTACATCAACGATAGTCTGCGCGCAAATTTCCTAGAAAAGTAAGTAAACAAACAAGCTTAACAGCGTCGAATTCCGAACAAAATTGGACTATTGACCTCGGACCTTGGATACCAATGCCAGCTGTAAGGAATTTCCAAATGTTTTGTTCAAGTATTCAAGTAAAGTTCGGCTTGATTTGATGATGTGAACCAGCTAACAGTTATTAAACCTTCCGCTCTTCCATTAAGAATGCTGCTTCTTACTTCAACCATTTACCCCAACAGTTCCCTACCTGTAACATATACCATTCCATTATATAACGCATTGTCCAGTCCGTTTCGAAGATGGTGTCTCTGTTCTAACAAAAACTATCTTGCACGTAAGTCCATTTGAAAAAGTTTATAAACTTGCCTTTTCGGTTTCTCAGACATTAAATACCAACGGGAACCCGTTATATCATCTTTGGTTGCCTTTGTAGCCCGTGTGAACGGCCATCTTCTGACGTCATCCCCATAGTGATACGCGATCATGGTACGCATGCGCAGCGCGTGTTGTTAGGGTGACACGTGTTTCCGTAGTCCACTTTGAATATTGGATGCCGCAATCTTGGTTTCTATGTTGGCACGTGGTTGCTATGAGCCTGAAAGGCTTCTTAAACAACGGGGGTATGTTCAGATGTTGTTTTCGATTGAATAGGGATAAATCTAAATCACCAAACAGACCCGGCAATCACCCCAAATCACCAAAAATCATATTATTTGGTACAGATTCTCACAGAACCCTCATTTTTGTACAATAATAAGCGCGTTCCATTGTATGACAATCAATCTAATTACTCAAAATCCTTGGTTACTTCCTAGAATTACCACAAAATAACCCAATCGGGAGTACTTTTACCAGTTCGGATTTTCACCAAATTCTCTGTTACTTCTTAGAATTACCCAAATGGACACGACAATTATATATTTGGTTCGGACTCACCCAGGATCTCATTCTCTGTTTATCCACTTCGGACTCTCCCTGGGGGTCCTCTGCATTTATCTAACTATACCCTGTTCTATATGTTACTGACCCTATTCTGAGTATCCGTGCGTCCTGTTTGATCCTGCCTATCTCTAGTCTCGATCATTGGCCTCGACCAATCAGATCACTCCATTCATCTAAACCCAGCACACTGTCACATAATTATCTGACACAGGCGTTCCTAAGAAAAAGTCCAAGCTATTGACTTGCAGCTCTTGCGCAGGTTTGCTAGCTATCTCTTGACCCTGACTCGACCTCAGTAGGCTGATTCAGATCGCTCCATTATTTAGCACGCAACATTCCATACCATTCCTTGGTCTAGTGCATGCTTGGGTACTGTACATACAAGAGACGGCTTGTTGATCGTACTTAAATGTGCGTATGTGGGAGTTAATGGTTTATGCACAACGCACACAGCACATGAACACATGCTTCAAAGACCGATTTGTGATTATGTGAAATTGCACTATGTGTCACAAAAGCATTTAGCACATAGGCACATACGACGAAAAAAGTGGTGCGAAGGCTTGTCGCGTGTTACATAGCGGCGCTGAAAGTGCTGCGGAACGGACTGGTGTTTGATGGAATGTGATTGTGTGCTAGTGCACAATGTTTGGACAACACAATGAACACATACAGAACGTATTGGGTGTACTTCTGCGCCAGTGCACAATGTGCGCACAACACATGCAGCATACAGGCACAAACGGTGATAAAGGGATTCAATAGGCATAGACAGGCCCTAGAAGGGATTCCATGAAACGCGAGACTGTTGTTTGATGAAATGTGCTTGTGTGCTAGATCACAACGTGAAACGCTCTGTACAGATCACATGCTGCACATAACTGCCAGTCTCTACAATTTCATTGAGGCAACACATCAATTTTGGTCAAGTGGTGTCCACTGGCTGTCAAAATACCAGTAGCTGATGTTACTTATTTGAATGTGAATCTTATGCCTTGGTCCAACTTTGTTCTTTCCTCGTGTTTCTTTCGTCAACTCACACGTCAAAGAATGGTTATTTCCTCATCACATTTTCGTGATCAGTCTGTCAATCTTTTGCTTTAAACATGGACGGACCCAGATTGGCGGGGGGGGGGGGGGGCGTATCCCGTGAACGCTCCTTCCATTTTTTGTAACTAAATTTTTTCCACAAGCACTGAGACAAGGGGACAAGAGACTATCCGCGATAAAGCATGGACGTTCATGTGTTATTGCGGATAATACCGAAGCCCATTCATGCAGCTATAACTCCTGTGCGACTCTCACATAAGCATTTATAAATTGGCTTTCCTTTTTCAAAAATTTGGACGAGTCAACACAAAATTGCTGGAATATTTTCGCTGGAAAACATAATGGTTATGTGCAAACAAAACATAGGTAGGAGACCACACTGACCCTCCATTTTCAAACATTTTCCCTTGAGAGGCACTCGGACCCCGCCAACGAGAGTAAAACACCGCCTCTCTGCATGATCACACCAACTCACGGCTTCGCGTTCCGGGTGATCCTTCGCATCATTGCCAATGATTAAAAATACACCCTCATCCCCTCTCACCCCCCCCCCCTCCCCAAGTAGTAATTGTTACTTTACATTAATAGCAAAAGTGATGTAACATATTGTTACGTGATCTACTATGTGTATCTCTTGAACCCGTGGAGACAGCTTACATAAGTTTTACCTTACTGCAGAATCCATATTCCATTGTACAATGTAAATAAAATTATCTATTTATCTGTCGACCGAACAAAGATTCACTGAGAGTGTAATGGGCATGCGGTGGGCCAATGAAGAATTAGCGGATATTAGGTGATAGAAAAGAAAGGGTAGGTATGCTTTTAGCCAAATTGAGTTGGGAGACGTGCGAGAAATCACCAAACTGTTCGTTACCGAGTGCTGGGAGGAGAGAATGGGGCAAAAGAGACAGGGCAACAAGGGAAAAACAGGGGTAAATGGGGTCCTTTTCATTAGAGAATCGCGACGAATGGTCGGGCTGCCGAAGTCTTGTTATTATTACTATTACAAGCAACGGATGCACGAGAATATCACACTTTTTATTACCAACACTTTATACCAGTTCCATTATGTCGGGGTGTATATAAATATAATAATTAGTTGGTTTTGGATAAATGGAACATTGAGGTGTGTTTTGGAATGGAAAGTAATACAATGACTTTCTAGACTACTTACTCTAATATTCCCTGCATCTTATTTCCCACATATCGAGCCAACCCTACCCAACTGAAATTTGGGATTATCCCAAAATTTAACACCCCCCCCCCCCCCCGCCTCCCAGTATATAACCTCCAATATATAACCCGATCTTGTTCTGTATACGAAGGGTGGGGATGTTGAAGGTATCTTCTTCCTACTGAGTTCAACTGGATATGCATATTTTTTTGCGTAAAGGAAAATTGTGAAGTCCTTGAGTAAACAGCACAATAAACTTCTAACTGGAGAGAGGATGAGTGATAATTTAACCCCTAGCATTCTGGTAGTACAACATAATTTTCTCTCTAATCACTCTGTTTTTCTCTTGTTTAACTATGAATTTAATCAATTATATCTTGTTTGACAGAGCTCACTGAGCTCTGGCAAACACGGTATATTTGGTTTAATATCAGACTGCATTATGGGGAAATATTTGCTGCCGAAAACTTTGCCATTTAACATCAGAGTGCAGAGGAGTAATCATACAGCACTAGGGGCTGTGAGATTAAATTATTACTGAACCTCCTCACAAATGAAACACAGACTCGCCCATTTTTCTTTATACAGTAGTGTATAAGACGATTCCGTTGAGGGCATCAAGGTAAGGTCAAAACGGTTACAAAAATAAAAAGGGAGACTGTGTTTTAACCCTTTACCTAACCTGAAAAGCAGACGACACTTGCAAAAATAATTCTTGAATAACTATTTTTTTTCATTTTTTGTCTCAAAAACATAGGTTATGACCCCTCGTTGGAACGAGCTCGACGAGCTCGTTCCAACGAGGGGTCATAACCTATGTTTTTGAGACAAAAAATGAAAAAAATAATGAAAATTAACTGGCGATTTTTGAGAATAGCGCTGGCCGGTTTTTTAGCCGTTACGTTAGGTAAAGGGTTAACACCGAGTTCTATGAGTAGGTACGAAAAAGCAAGTAATGTATTTGACATTGCACGACTTGTTCGGAAAAAGAAAAGACGTTTGTGAAAACAAATGATATCAGAATTACAATCATAATATTGACCAGGCATTCCCATCTAAGTGATGCTTAACCCTTTACTTACCACGAAAGGCAAACGACACTTGAAAGCAATATTCGTGAATAATTATTTTTTTTGTCATTTTTGTTTCAAAAACATAGCTTATGGCACTTCATTGGAACGAGCTCGTTAAGCTCGTTCCAATGAGGGGTCATAAGCTATGTTTTCGAAACAAAAAATTAAAAAATATTGAAAATTGAATGGCGGTGTTTGTGAATAGCGCTGACCGGTTTTGGCCGCTACGTTCGGTAAAGGGTTAATTCGCTTTTATCGAAATCAATACATCGATATAGTAAATCTGGTGGATAGAGGTGCAGAGTGCAATCAGATACACCCCCAATTCAACAACCTCTGAGCTGCGTTAACTCTGATTTTATCTTTTTCATTCTTACTCGCCCATTGTACAGTCCATAACCCTTGGTGAAATACGCTCATACCACAGTAAAGTTGTATTACCCTTTTTTGAGTTATTCATATAAGATTTGAAATGAACTACCTGTCGCTTAATCTGGATATGAATGTGGGATAGGTGTTTTAAGTTGTATGACGTGCCTAACACTTCATATAATACTTAACATGCCCATGTCACACTCATACTCCGATAAAGGGACAGATAATCCATTTCAATTCTTATAATTTAAATTTTAGAGTGGTAGCCTCTATTATAATGTACCCGGAGAGACAGTTGAAGTCCCCGACCTTTTTATCATTGCAGTCGTATCAAATTTTGTGATGACAAAATTTTTATTATTTTCAACATAGACTAATACATCCGGTCAACACACATTTCAGTAGAAAATTACGAAAGATTGTTTTTGTGTAACAGGTGCATGGAATTCAACAACTTAATAGCATGGCCTACCTACAACAATTATAGTTTAACTGCTGTTGGACGCGTCCATATTTTGTTTTAACAAATGGGCGGAGCAAAGGAATAACATTAACAAGAGAGGAAAAACATTCAGCGAGTTATGAAAAACTCACCTCGACCACTCATACGCAACCAAATCAGATATCATTAAAGAAAACTTCATTAATAAACAGCATTCAGATATAAGGTTATGAACCACTTAAAATAACCAGCTGGATATTTTTAATTCCTATTTTTATTTTCAATATTTCCATAATAATAATAATAATAATAATAATAATAATAATAATAATAATAATAATAATAATAATAATAATAATAATAATAATAATTGACCGACTGCTGATTTGACGCGGTTCTCGGATGAGAAGGCTTTGGTTACCCCTGTGCTCCCAACTGCCTCCCTATTCCCGCGCCTCTTCTCTTCTTCCAACTCTTAGAGACGAGCCGCTTAATGACATCCCGTGTCCCATTCTTCCCAATCTCTCCGATAAGCAAACTAACCCACTTTCCACTATACACCCAGTGAATATTATTCTGTTAGACTGGTATTTTGGACATTCTAGTAGAAAGTGTCCCAAGGTCTCCACCACGCCTATATTACACATCTGGCAGTTTTTTTCACTGTTTTTCACAAGTTTCCCCTGAGCTCCAGGGACCGCGTCCCCAGCTTTAACAACAGTGACCCTCACCCCAAAGTGCCAATTAAGGTTACCATCCACCATGACTCTTTCTCTGAAGATTTTTTTAACCTGGGTTCTCCTTAGTTCTAAGTCCGAGATCTCCAGTGAGTAGTTCTCTATCAACTCCCTCACTGGGACCACCCACCCTGTCTTTGAATTCCAAATATACTGGAACATTAGTATACACCATCGGCTGTCGGGGAGATTTACCAAATAGTTAAGATAACAGAGTTTCGTTTAATCTATCCTGCCCTTGATCCTCGTCCACCCAAGCTCACCCCCGATTGTTTCTAGTGCTGTGGCGTTACCGGACCCCGTTATCCATCGCCCTACATCGTTCCGCAGGGTTTCCAAGCTCTTTTAAGCCGTTTGGTTTAGAGGTTACACTTCCGTACCATATGTTATGCTTGGTACACCCACCATTTCCCAAATAGTTTTCCCCACGAAAACCGTATTGAAACTCTACTCTTTTCTTCCACCAGTTCCACCAGTTCCTTTGCAGAAATTCTCCATTTCCTTTTTTTCTCGCGTCCTGACTTTTTCTCCTTTCTTCCTTCTCTTCTGTCCCTACCCCCCCCCCCCCCCCACCCCCGGTTTAGATTTCTTCGACACTACCCGTTTGCCATTATTTACAACCATTAATTCCATATTGATTTTATTGTTGTGCAATATCCTCGCCATGACTTTGGTGTAAATATTATGTGCACCTTATAGACAGCTAATATAAGCATCTGGCATGCTGCTAAATTCATTTCATGTTTTAGAATGTGTGTCTTCAAGTTTGTTTCTTCTCGAATTCTTGCACATTGTTTAAAGTTAATTCGGTCATCGACACAGCTCCACCCCCGTGAAGTGCACTCATATAATAGTCCAGGGGAAAATGGGGAATTACTTTTTCTTAAGCAGCTATAAAATAAACTACTGGCAACTACTGCATTAAGTTAAAGACTGGGCTTCTATAAAGGGCCTATGAACCTATGGACTTGATTTGAAAAAACTTGAATCTGACCCCCCCCCCCCCCCGCCCCCCCCCCCCCTCCCAAGGATGCTGTACAGTATATAAAATATCAAAAGATTCTGACTGATGGATCTGAATTAGAAAAATTTTAAAGAATTTTTCTCATATCGCTCTAAGTTAAAGTTTGGGCTATGATAAGGAGACCAAATATGAACCAAGGGCATGATTTCACTTGAACGAAATTGAATCTAACCCCAATAAGGTTACTGAATGCCAAATATTAAAGGATTGTGATCTGTTGATCTGAAGAAGATTTTTAAAGAATAATCAGCATATTGATGCATATTGAACTAAGTTAAAATGTGGGCTTCACATGGCGCCAAAATATGAACCCAGTAACCTGATTTGAACATAATTGAATCCGACTCACCTGATTTGAACACAATTGAATCTGACTCCCATAAGGATGCCGTATACAAATATGAAACAGATTCGCGCTGGTGGATATGAAGAATATTGAAGAATATATCTCATATTGCCTCAAGTTAAAATTTGCGGTCCCACGAGAATCCCAAATATGAAGCCAGAAACTTGATTTGAACAAACTTGAGTCTGATTCCAATAAGGATATTGAATAACAAATATCAAAAGATTCAGACTATTGGATCTGAGATTTCTAAAGAATATGCATCAGCCCCCCACCCCCGTCCTCCCCACACCCACCCACGTAACGGTGTTGTATAACAGATATCAAGTTTCGGACTGGTAGATCCGAAGATGTTTGAAAACGTTTTCTCAGGTTGCAGTGTGTTATTAAATATGCCAAAAAAGAAAGTGTGCATTGCAGAAATTGATCAAACTCCAAAATAATAATTTCGTAGGTGTAAAGAGTGTTAACCTGTTCATGAATAAGTTATATTGAACACAAAAACAGCTTTCCCCGTTAAAATTGCATTAACGTTAAATGACGTGCTGCACGTTTGTGAAAAGGCATGTTTTGCACGTGGAGAATCTGAAAATTCATGCAGCAGTGTAAATCCTTGGGTATTTAAACACTAAAGTAAGGCCTTCCTATCGGTCACATTCAAACTTGCGCTGCTGTTAAAACGACTCCACATTAGCATGCCAAGATTGACAATGAATCAACGTCCACTTGCCCTGGGTATGATTAGAGCTGGCAGAACACACAGAGAGGTTGCCCAGCATTTGAACTGCCGCCGTAACACTGTAGACAGGCTAGTCCATCGACATGCACAACATGACGGCGTTCGAGACCGACCCCGCTCCGGGAGACCCCGAGTTACCACCCCTGCACAAGATCGGTATATCCGTGTCGTCCACCTCCGGAACCGGCAACAAACGGCAACGACGACAGCCAGGAACATCCCTAACCTGAGACGGATACATCCTCAAACAGTAATCAACCGGCTGAGAGAATACGGCTTACGTCCTCGAAGACCTGCAATTCGTCCGATTTTGACGTTACGTCAACGTCGTGCTCGACTGCAGTGGTGCAGACAACATCTCAGGCATCCCTTACACTGTGGCGACGTGTTTTATTCACAGATGAATGTCGTTTCCATCTTTCATCATCAGATGGCCGCCAGAGAGTGCACAGACGTCGAAACGAACGCTACGCAGATCCATGTGTCGTGGAGCGAAACCGTTATGGGGGAGGGTCTCTCATGGTGTGGGGTGGCATCACTGCCCGTAACAGAACTGAGCTGGTCATTATTGATGGCAATCTCAATGCAGCCAGATATCGTGATGAAGTGCTTACACCTGTTGTTGTCCCATTTCTGCAACGTCACGGACCCGGCGTCATTCTACAGCAGGACAACGCCCGGCCCCACGCAGCTCGTGTTGTTCAACAGTATCTGCAGCAACAACAAGTGGATGTTCTTCCCTGGCCCGCAAATTCGCCCGATATCTCACCCATTGAGCACGTATGGGACGAAATGAAACGTCAGCTACGCCGGCTTCCCCGTGCACCGTCAACGCTTGTGGAACTCCAAAGACAGCTAATCAGAATATGGAACAACATCCCACAACACTTCCATGCTAACTTGTTCGCTTCCATGAGGCGTAGATGCACAGCAGTAGTCGATGCAGACGGAGGTCATACCAGATATTGAGTGTGTGACTTTTGTGTTTGACCCTTAGTGTCTTTGACTCTCCATGGCACCAAGAGTATTCGTCGTAGCGTAATGAAATTTCTCGTGTTGATCACAAATTGATTCATCTGTGATTGAATAAATTTTCCATGAATGAAAATGATATGTATCTTTTTTTAGTGTTATTTTTTAGCATGCACACTTTCTTTTTTGGGAGAGTTTATGAATTTGGGACTTGATATGAACAAACTTGGATCTAGCAACCCCCCCCCCCCCCCTCCCACTCCCCCCAACACACACACACACATACACACACCCTTCATCATATCAAAAGTCAAAAGATTCTGACTGGTGGCTCTGAGGAAGAAGGTTTTTTTTCAATTTTTTAAAATATGCTGAATCAGTACTTTTACAATTCCCTGATTTCCTATACTATGACCTATACCACCACCGACTGCTATTTTTACACATTTGATTCCACTGGCGCTAAGCCTAAGCCAACTTCGTACCAAATAACAATTCCCATGCAGTTTGGGAAATATGGACGTTTAAAAAAAAACATTTTTAGCTCCTGGGGTTCCTACGAAGATGTGGGATTTTAGCCATGTGGGATTTTCAAGCCCTTATAACCCAATAATATCATATACCGAATTTGATTTAAATAAGATTTTTTCAGAATTTGGGACTGTCTCCCACTTCTTCATTGGGGGTGTGGGGGGGGGGGTGGGGGGGGGGGAGGGAACCACGAAATCCAAATTTACGGAATCGGCTAGGAATCCCAATTACGGAATTCCTTATATTTGTGTCTTTGTATACGTGTTATACAGGGGAAATGAAGCAATCAGATTGAACATTTTGAAGGCCTGAGCGAATGTATAGCTAGGAAGTAGTGTTACAAGTCAATAATAATGGATGAGACATGGGGCAGAATAACAGTAGCCAATAGTACTGGTACAAGGCCGCAATAGCACAAGACTGCTGTAGAAGCTAATGATAGGACAGATAGACCATAGACAAGTAGTGGCCTTGGAGCTTTGGAGATAAGATGGAAGCCGTCGGTAAGACTACCTGTATAGGAGCTATATAGGAGCTGGGTCATAGGTATCCTTAAATACCGAAATGAGGCTAAGAGGGATAGTAGATTAGACCTCACTGAGGGATTTTTTCATGGCATTCATGGCCTCAAACGAAATGAGGCTAAGAGGGATAGTATATTAGACCCCATTGAGGGCTCTTCTCATAGCCCTCATGGCCTCATACGACTAAAAAGAGGGTGCCACGGGATATGGTTGTCAAATACCGAGATGAGGTTAAGAGGGATAGTAAATTAGACCTCACTGGGGGACTTTTTCATGGACAAATGAAATGAGGCTAAGAGGGATAGTAAATTAGACCTCATTGAGGGTTTTTCTCATAGCCCTCACGACCTCATACGACTAAAAAGGGGTGCCGAAGGTCAGACGTTTCCAAAAAAGGGGTGCCACGGGATATGGTTGTTAAATACCGAGATGAGGTTAAGAGGGATAGTAAATTATACCTCATTGAGGGATTTTTTCATGGCTCTCATGGCCTCAAACAAAATGAAGCTAAGAGGGATAGTAAATTAGACCTTACTGAGGGTTTTTCTCATGGCCCTCATGGCCTCATACGACTAAAATTGGTGCCGAAGGTCAGACGTTTTCAAAAAGGGGGTGCCACGGGATATGGTTGTTAAATACCGAGATGAGGTTAAGAAGGATAGTAAATTAGACCTCATTGAGGGATTTTTCATGGCCATCATGGCCTCAAACGAAATGAGGCTAAGAGGGATAGTAATTAGACCTCATTGAGGGCTTTTCTCATGGCCCTCGTGGCATCATACGACAAAAAAGGGATTCTCCAGAAGGTATCCTCAATGGGTATCCTCAAATAATACAATACCAGGTCATAGGTATCCTCAAACACCGAAATGAGGCTAAGAGTCGTATGTGCGAGTCACTCGACCGAGCAATTGCTCGATAATTTATTTGCTCGATGGGGTTCGAGTCGTTCGAGCAATGACTTATCAGTAACAGCTCGATAGATTCTTGGCTTTAGAAATCACAGAGGCTTTCATTATACACAAGGGAGATAACTATATGCATACAGGTTACGGAACATCAAGCACTGATGATTATAAGACTTGGACGAGAGAATAGAGTGGACTATATGAACTTCTACGGTTAGAGTAGCATCTGTAATAGGCAGAAAAATGGGGTTGGGGGAAATCCGAACCAGAAACAACTACTCTAATTCAATCGAACTTACCCCTGGAGGCCTTCTCGGTACCTGGGGGCCTTTTGGTACCATGGTATGGCGGTCCTAAAAAGGATTCTGGGGGGTGGGATCCGAACCAGAAAAACTGCTCTAGTTCAATCGAACGTACTCACGGGGCCCCTCGGCACTATAGCACTACGTATTACTAGTAAAATCTACGGTATGGCGGTCCTAAAAAGGATTCTGAAAGAATTCGAAACAGTACAACTTGTCGGGTTGTTTGTGGTAATTCTACGAAGTATCGAAGCCAGAAGAATACTCCTATTCAATCGAACTTATCCCCTGTGCCCCTCGGTATCACAGCACTACATGCTAAGCCGATAAAATGGGGAATCCGTATCAAATAAAGTCGTTTTTGGTGATTTGGGGGGATTGTCGGGTTGTTTGTGGTAATTCGTGATACCCCGATTCAATCTTGTTATAAGCCTGTTTTGTTGTAAGCCTTTGGGTCACATAGCAACCACGTGCTACCATAGAAACCAAGATGGCAGCCTCCAGTATACAAAATGGACGACGGAAAAATGTATCACCCTAACAATACGCGCTGCGTATGCGCACTCACATCACGTATCACTATGGGGATGACGTCACAAGATGGCAGCTCACGAGGGTTACCATGACAACACAACATGGCGCCACTGAATCACGTGACATGACGTCACTTCCGGGGTCCGGCCCATGGGGCACGATCGGGTTATTGATCTACTACTGGCGTACTTCGCGGTTTCTGGAGAGAAGGGGGTGTCCGGTTTATAGATCACTCCCGTGACTGCTTTCCTGAATTTAGAGAAGTGATCGACAGAGAAGCAGCGGTTGAATCAATGAGTCTGTAGAACAGTTATATTATTTCCTGCAAAGATGAAATAGAGTTTGGCGAACAGGCTAAACTTATACACCACCCCCCCCCCCCCCTCCCCCGCTGCAAAAACAGTGGATTGTAACACAAAACATTCAAACGGTGCAGGTGTTTGTAAGGAGTTTGTAAGGAGTGAAAAACACAGGCAGTTGGTTCACATTCACTCAACCCAGTTGATTTGGGTTAATTTTAACCCAACCGATTTAGAGTGCATTAACTGGTTAAGGGCAAGATAATATTTGGTGGTCTCACTTTGTTATTCAAAAATTGTTTTATTATAAATTATTGGAAAGTGCAGTCTCCAATAATTTGCAATAAAACAAATTTATATATATATAAAAAATGTCATTTGCATTTGAGTCTTGACTGAATATGAAACATGAGCAAGTAAAATTTTGGCATTTGGTCTGGTACCCTCATTTTTTTGAAAGCCCTGATAGTGGCTCTACCAGTTAACATCCTATCGACATTCTCGAAAGTATTAGAAAAATTAATGTACTCCAGGTTAATACATTTTCAAGAAGAGAATAAGATAATTCAGCAATATCAATTTGGTTATAGAAAGTCATATTCAACAATACGCCCGGTACTTCATCTCTTAAATAATGTTGCCCAGATGAAAGAAAAGTCAACTCAAGCTTCTCTCGTTGCTAATAATCATGACAAAAAATTGTCAAATTCATAGAAATCGACGTGGATACAAATTTGAATTTTAAGAGCCATATCTCGATAGCCTGCTCTAAAATGTTCAGTCCAATTTATGCCATAAATAGGATGAAGAAAATTCTACCGAAAGAGTGCCCGAAAACATTATATTACTCTCTGATCCAACAAAAGACCTATCTGTTTTTTTCATTTCTCAAAAGATTCGATACTATAAATTTGCCAGTCTTTGTAAAAAAAGGTAAGAACCCTAGTTCGAAATTATCTCATAGACAGATTGATATAGACAGATATCAATCGGCATCATTCCCAAAGGATAGTTCCGATTTACCGCATATATCAAATGGTGTCCCCCTTGATCCCCTTTCCTTTATTTTTTACACCAACGCAATTATAAAAGGAACATTGCTGAAACATTTCATCGTGTGCAGACAATACTACTGAAAACACACCTGGTAAAAACTCAGAGTCAGTTATAAGATCAGCTAACAACGACCTCAATAACAGTGTTATACGGTTAACCCGTTTGAACTGAGCGGTTCTTTTAACGGCCAGAAACATGATACATCATGACGTTATTAAATAGGATGGCTGTTGGAAAATATGTGAGATGGACCAATCAATATTTTCAACGTGCAGCCCCGAGGCTGCACGTTGAAAATATTGATTGGTCTAGCCCAAATAATGAATATGGACTCCTCTAATTGTTCCCATTGAACTGACATGGAAGATATCACCAGGGTTAAAAGGGTTAATAAACCTGTCGTAAACGAGAGCAAAAACAAAATTCAGTGTCTTTCATCTTCAGACGATATGTACTCCATTGGAAGCCGAGGGATTGTGCTTAACAACACTCAAGCTTCTCTCGCTGCAAATAATCAAGACGAAAAAATTGTCAAATTCATAGAAATCAACGTGGACGAAAATTTGAATTTTAAGAGCCATATCTCGGTAGCCTGCTCTAAAATGTTCAGACCAATTTATGCCATAAATAGGATGAAGAAGATTCTACCGAAAGATTGCCCGAAAACATTATATTACTCTCTGATCCATAGCTATATGTTGTGCGATGCATATCTGGGGTCACTCGCTCTCTACCAGGGTGATCATTAAATTACAAAAGAATGTCATCCGAATTATATCAAACAAAAAATCAAATCTTATCTCGACCCACTTAGGAACCAGCACATTTTAAAATTCAGATGTATACAAGACAAACTTCGAGTTCTCTTGTTCGTGTTCGATTGGTATAAAAGTATGCTGTCTGAATGACTTGAAAACACCTTCAAAATTGATCAAAATCCCTCAGGAATGAACACCGGGCTATCGGACAAGTTACACCCACTTAAACCGAGAACTGAGTTTGCAGCGGACCCTCCTCTACATATTTTCTCTATGATATGAAATACTACAGACCTCTCGATTCAAAACTATTCCAGAACTCTATTCAAACAGACTCTAATGGGGGAATTCCTGAATCCGAACTCTCTTCGTATCACCTGTAATAATCCAGTTTGTCCCGACTGTTGGTCCAAGCTCTGTTACCTCATCGTTATCCATCCAATAACCTTAAAACGTTTGACTTCCAAACAAAACGAAGAGATTTTGTATAGAAAAGAAAGAACCACGGCTAGTGGAGGGGTGCCCCACCCCAATTGATGCCTAAAATTTAAAAAGTTGGAAATTAGGTAATGTAAATTCCAAAAGTTAGAAATTCAGTACTATCAATTCAATTTGCTCTCGTCATATTTTTTCGGTCTGCGCCAAGGTGATTTTCCAATTTTCGATCGAATTCTCCGTCTTTTCCGATCAAATCTTTATTTAAATTTCTCGGAATCCACATGGACGAAAATCTAAAATTCAAACAACATGTTTCAGTTGTTGGTTCAAAAATAAGTAGGGCGATTTTTGCTATAAATAGGGCCAAGAAATTTCTTCCCCAAAAAGCCCTAAGAGCCTTGTACTTCTCACTTATCCACAGCCATATGACTTATGGGATACTAGTTTGGGGACACTCAACCTCAACAAATAGAATTGTTAACATGCAAAAGAAAGCCATTCGCATTATAACAAAGATGTCCTATAAGTCACATACTGACCCCCTTTTCAAAAGATGTGGTATCCTAAAATTCAAAGACCTTTATACACTGCACTCGCTCCTGTTCATGCATGATTGGTTCAACAATAAACTACCTGTGTCCTTCTCTAACACATTCAGAATTTACAGGAACCCCTCGGGCATGAACACTAGACAATCTGGGAAAATATACACATATAAACCAAGAACACGCTTTTCAGCTGAACTTCCGTTCCATACTTTCCCACGGGTCTGGAATGAACTTGATCCAGAAATTCAGAATCTGAGTAGGCATCATTTTAAGAAAGCGATAATGGACAAGGCTCTAAATTCATACACTACAGATGTGTCTTGTAATAACCCAGGGTGCCCTGATTGTACCCCTGTCACTTCTGGGTCTCAGTATACCCAACATTCACAACACAGATAATACCGCCTTGTACTAATAAAAACGTGCTAATTTTTGATAATGCCGAATTCTTTACAAAGACTTTAGAGCAGCTTGCCATTGTCCTTGATGTCAGACCATTTACTGTTTCATATGGGAATGGCAGGAAGACAGCCTTCATGGCTATGCCATTTCCATGCAGTGTACATTTTATCTTTGTAGAAAATACCACATGCATATATATATATACATTATGTAATTGTATACTGCAAATAAAGATATATTATTATTATTATTAATCTTCCGAAATTCCGACTCGAATCTGTGACGGTCCGGATTTTCAAATTTATCGTTTCATTTCCCTTACATTGACCACGCAACACAATGACTATAGACTGACAACTAATCAGCCAGTACCTTCTCCTTCCAACCGACTGGCAGTCAGATGGGCAGAGTATGTATTGGCTCTATAGCTGTCAGTCTATAGTCCTTGAGTAGCCTGGCCACAACCTTGGGAAATACATTTTCCTTGTGGATAAAATGACTAGAATTAAGCCAGAGGCGCCACAGAATTCATCTCAGGGGGTTCAAAAATTAAACGTTTCCCTGGGTGGAGGACCCTCCCCCCAACCAACATCATCGAGGAGATACCCCCTCGAACACTCCCACAAAACGGCCCACGGGACATGCTACAGGTTGTCGTGCTGGGAACCAACCCCAGCTAGAACTTAGAAATGTAACTGATCACCACCCCCTCCCATTGAAGACCTTCTAGTTATATCCCTGGAACCACCTCGATAAATAATTTCAGTATGGTTATCCATTAACATTTTCATTAACATAAAGTTGTCAGGATTGTTTCAAATTTAACATATCTGATTTTATTGGGAATGGTGGGGAGACAGTTCAAGTGGCTATTCAATCTCCCTGTTGTGCAATCATGAAATTGGGGCCAGTGAATATTGCTGTTACTACTTTATATTTGTTTGCATGTTGCACTACTGAATAAAATCATTCATTCATTCATAATATTTCAAGTTGTTGTACACTAAAATGATCATACAGTATTAAATATGTGAAACCTAACTCCTTGGCAAAGTGTACGTTTAATTTAAACAATATTTATTTCCAACTTTAAAAAAAATATACACGGAACAACATAGGATGTGTTTGGATCCGACAGAAAGCTCTTAGCTTATACATGGTCGTCCCCACTCATAGTACATTTATAGGTAACATATACGAGATGATCGACAACTGTGCATCTGTTACAATCCAAATCTCCGATTTCAGACTTTACATATATGAACACATTGGTTGATTCAGTTAGTTATCAATAGACAGCTTGATAGGAAATTGAAACAAATTTAAGAAAGTAGAACTCAAAGTAGAGATGGAGAAGAAAGAAACCAATGAAAATACCAAACGGCAAAGGAAGACTTTATGACCTTGGTTGCTGCATTAACTCACTGAGGCCAATGTAGGTAAGCTAACATCAGAACAAATTAAAAAAAAAACACATCTTATTCAGATTATATGAGAAATAATTTTCCAAACAACTTCTACATTAGACCAACTAGTCCTCTAGAAGTTAGTTTTATTGTAAACAAACTAAAATCCAAATTGACAAAAGACGGCAATGGTATCTCAACTCGGCTTCTCAAAACTACGGTAGACGGAATCGCAGAGCCCCTCGCACATATTAATAGCTCATCCAGAAATGGCAAGTTGCCAGACAAAATGAAAACTGCCAAAGTGATACTTATATTTAAAGCAGGTGATGAGAATTGCTTCACTAATTATAGACCTATCAGTTTGTTAGTTCAAACATTATTTATTTCAAGAGTACATATAAAAAAGTTGTTACATACATTAATGTGGATTCGGCAGTAACTATTCTCCAACTATTGAACGGCGTTGTATTGGAAAACAATAAACACGCGAAAAATAAAACATTGGCGGTGTTTCTGGACCTGCCCAAAGTCTTTGATACCATCAGTCATGATATCTTATTGGGTAAAATAGAAATATATGGCATCAGAGGAGTTGCGAAGGACTGGTTTCAAACTTATCTCTCCAACAGAACTCGGTGCGTCTCGTTCCGATAAAACCTATCCGAATTAGCTCCAATGAGTTGCGGGGTTCCCCAAGGTTCCATACTGGGTCCCACACCGTTTCTTTTATACGCAGACGACATCAGCAAAGCAACATCGTTGAACCTTTTAGCTTTTGCAGACTATACATCATACTACAGCACACAACTCTGGATCAAACGTTACTCGTCAAACCAAGTATCTCAACGAGCAACTTCAAAAACTAGTTTAGTGGTGCTCCGCCAATCAGTTAATGTTAAACGCCAACAAAACAAAAAGTATTTTATTAAACCCAGGAAATAAACGCAACATAAATAGTAATTTGCAAGAAGATATCCATATTAACAACCAATCAATTACTAAGGTAGCCACGACCGAGCCTGAAAAATCATTAAAATTTCTTGGAATAAATATCGACGATAACTTGTCCTACAGGGCTCACACATCTCAGATTTAGCTAAAAATAGCTCGTGCAAATTATAGCCTGAACAAAGTAAAAAACATTCTCCCCCATGATGCCACGAAGACTCTCTATTATGCCTTAATGCACAGCCACTTGTCGTATGAAATTCAGATCTGGGGTAGGTCCAAAGCAGTGAGAAGGTTAGATATTATGCAAAAGCGTTCGCTGCGCATAATTAATAACAAACGATACAATGCACACACTGATCCTCTTTTTAAAAAAGATGAAATACTTAAAGTGGAGGACTTGTTCAAACTGCATGCTTCTTTGTTTGTTTTTGATTGGCGCATCGGTACATTGCCACCATCTTTTAATAATATATTCAGCAATGTGTAACATTCTTCAGGTATGACGACACGGCAGTCTGGTCTTCTAAAAATACAAAAAACTCGAATCAAATCAATAGGCAATCTCCCATTGTATTCGTTCCCTAGAATTTGGAATGCTCTAGACACCACGATTCGTGATATTAGTAACAGACATTTATTCAAAAAGACCCTTACTTCAAAATTGTTGTTGGCATGTTTAAGCGAAGTCCACTGCAATAATCCTTACTGCACAGACTGCACATAATAACTCTAGAGAATACTCACAGTTACCTTCATGCCAGAAATGTACTCTTTCAAAAGCCTGTGTGACCTGTGTACATCTCTTAAGTGAAGTGCAAGTGGGAATCCCAGGCGTATGAATTTGTCCGTTCCCCATTATGGGTTCTCTACTAATGTAAATGTCTTCTGAAGACTGTTGCCCAATGTAATGGTCGTGACATGAATTGTGTCTGGATGCCTCGTCTTGCATAACTTGTTGTCAACACCCACTACGTAGTGTCTTCGAATTTATACTTTATCACATACTGAAAGGTGAGCGTCAATACTGTATCCCATGAATCATAGACCTTTTTCTCTCCGGTTTTGGAAAATATTGGTTGCAAGAACAAACAATTTTTTCACTACGACATGTTCTCATAGTTGGTCTGCATTTGAATTGTTATTCTTTAAGGGGATGTCAGGTAGACAGCCAATCTGTCTATGTCATCCCCTGCAGTGTGCGTTTCTCTGTAACTTGTGATGCACTGTAATCAAAATCTTCTTGCATACGGTGAATAAAATTTCTGAATCTGAATCTGAGGCCTCCGCATAAACTCGAGCAGGCATCTGACCATCAGTAGGACTGTGGCGAGTACAAATAGGTCAATTCGCGCAGCCTGCATTTCCAGTAGTAAACCCCGCCTCTGTTTCCCCTGCACGATGGTAAATGGCCCACATCACGGCATATACGCCATTCAGGATCGCCGTGTCAACTTCAGTGTAAAGCTCACGGTGGGGGTAGGCAACACAGCGCAGTCATTTAAGAGGTCAAACAAAAACATTTCTTCCAAACTGTGCATGACAAACAGATGGCGGGAGACTCTGGGCCCGAGTTTCTATTCGATAAAATGCAGTAGGCCCAATTCCCTGAATTAGAAGACCTACATTGGCAACACAATAGGTGTTGGTTCGAAACCGGAAATAACACAGATGGAGTGTAAAAGGTAAGCTCTCAATTACAGGGAGTACTGATTTACATCTAGGTCCGTCAACTAAATGGTGATAGTCAACCCCCTTACACAACACACCAGAATACGGCCAGCACAGTTCGAAAAATCGTCAATAACAACATATTATACCCTCACACTCCGTCTCTGGAGCACAGCACGAGACCCCCACTGGAGGGAGTTCGTTGAGCGCGTCCCAACGGCAGTGGCGTGGTCACGGGGGGGGGGGATTGGGGGACGCCCCCCTCCACACTTTCCCTCGAAGTTGGTCCTCGAAATATGTCCAAAAAGTGACATAAAAATCATAGGGAGGTTAGGTCCATGGGGGTTAGATTGTAGATTTGTAGATTGCTTGTCCTAATATCTGTGTCGATGAAAAGGTAGACAGTCATCAGCATATGAAAAACCTCAAAATATCCGCTCAGATGCAAGGAGATGGGAGTTTTTGAACCCTGGAATTCAAAATTTTCCAACCGCCGGCCGAACCATGGTCGGCCCGTGGTACCACCCACCCACCCACCCTTCGCCGCCCCATATCTGTCACATTTATTTCTCCTCTGGTGAAAACCCTGATTATTGTTACCTTGGTTATCTAGCTCAAATTTTAGGGACGCAAAATCCTGAGATGTGAAGGTCTGGAAAGCATTTCCCGCAACCCCCACCCCACCACTGATTACAAATTCAAGGGGGGCCATCCCCTATTAAAACGGCTCTAAGCCAAGCTGCGCACGTTTGCCCCCCCCCCCCCCCCCCCCACCACCACACACACACATACAAACTTGTTTTGGGCTGGCTGCGCCACTACCCAACGGGGAATCGCAGACCATGCTTCCGGGACGAAAAATAGGCCGATGAAATCGTCAGATGTGTACCCATACGCGCAACTAGTGGAAAGCTGTATGACGGAGGGCCACCATGGATGCCGACATTATGTACACCATACATGGTATGGGTACATATAGAAATGGATTGGAGGAGTGTCTAATTTGATGGATAAAGGGTTAACGTTCCGGATCAAATTATCAGATTTACATAAAAAACTATACAGCACAGCACATCAGTAACCTGAATAAATATATAAAGTAACATGACAATCGGATTGATATTTTTTGAGTTATCTCATGCCAAAGGGATTGGAGGAATTTTCAATTTGAAGGATAAAGGGTTAATATCTCAGGATCAAATGATCAGATTTACACCAAAAACTATACAGCTCGGCACATCAATAACCTGAACACAAATATAAAGTAACTTGACAATCCAAGCAATATTTTTCAAGTTATCGAATGCCAAAGGGATTGGAGGAATTTTCAATTTGAAGGATAAAGGGTTAATATCTCACGATTAAATTATCAGATTTACACCCAAAACTATACAGCTCGGCACACTAGTAACCTGAACACAAATATAAAGTAACTTGACAATCCAAGCAATATTTTTCAAGTTATCGAATGCCAAAGGGATTGGATGAATTTTCAATTTGAAGGATAAAGGGTTAATATCTCAGGATCAAAATAACAGATGTACACCAAAAACTATACAGCTCGGTTCAACAGTAACCTGAACACAAATATAAAGTAACTTGACAATCCAAGCAATATTTTTCAAGTTATCGAATGCCAAAGGGATTGGAGGAATTTTCAATTTAGTTTAAACAGTATTTATTTAGTATTTGACATGTGTATACATTTTACAATAACTATAAAGTTAAAAAACAAGTATGAACAACACTAAATACAGTAGTATACACAGAACAAGGAAAGCAGATTATGTGGGAGAGGGATTCGACAGGAAGCTAGAGCTTATGTAAGTCGTCTCCCTGACAATGTATAACTTACACCTGCAGGTGGTATAAATCAGCGGAAGACCCCACACGTCGTCACATGAGGGCCGAGTCTCTCACTCAGTTGGGCATTGTATTACAAGCTAGTTGCTACGCTTGGAGATGGAGAGACGGTACGTTCAGGCGTCACATAAGTAGATACCAAGCATAGGAAGTCGCATCGGCCGCCAGTCAACAACATGCGGGATTGTTTAAACTTCAAGGTAAAATCAAAAGAAAGAAAGGAGAAAAAACACGGGTACTAATAAATAGAAAGGAGAAGAAAAAGATAAACTAGTAAGATGAAACCAGCCTGAATACATGACACTTAGAAAATATCACCATGGGCATTATCGAGATCACGCTCGGGTCTCCAAGGACAGCTCACGACGAGTCAAAGACAAATCAAGATCTCACCCTAGAAACCGGAGCAAGCCCACGACAGACACCACCACGGTGCCCATACACACATTGCACATACTCACAGTTGGTAATAATATAATTATCAAACAATATCTTGAGAATAAGTCAGAGTTCAAACAGGCGAAGCACATGTTGAATATAAGTTGTTTAAAATTAGTACTCATGAGAATCGTAGGTGGACAACTTTTGTTCATTTAATTGCGAATCAGTCGTAAATAAACCTAGGGGGTGTTACAAGTTTGAAGGCGTGAAGGGGTATTCCACGACAGGCATTGGTCAATGGGTTCTATTGTTACAGGTAATCAAAGCCTGTTTGATACAATGCACAATCGCTATTACAATGTTAACTTTTACAAGAGGACTGGGGGTGGGGGCGTAGTATTAAGTTTCAACTTATTGAAATCGTTTGCTTGATAAAATGAAGTCATGTACAACTTCGGAAATAAGGTGGTTGTCCTCGTAATTTAAAAATTCAGAACCAAATAGAAGTATGGATGTATCTACTACATATGGGAGTAAATGAATCGTATAATTACGAGCGTTTAAAAACAAGGGACAATGAAAGAAAAAGTGATCAGTTGTTTCGCGTTCACCACACTGACAGAAGGGACTGGGTGATAAATGATTGTCAAACAGGTGTGAATTAAGATTACTACAACCCAACCGCAGCCGACAATGGTATATTTGAGCCCTACGAGATTTCGCGTTACTATAGAACCTAGGTGGTCTTAGGTTACCCTTACTGAGAAATGTTTTGAAATTAATCAATGATGAGTTCTCGCGAACAGGTAACGGCAACTTGTTCCACTGGTCAGTAACACTGGGTATAACACTGGGTACAAATGAAGACTGATACAATTGCGTACGACAAAAAGGAACGCGGTGGTTTTGACTAGATCGGAGATTGCATGTACGTGATGAATTTGCCGAGGAGACAAGCGGTGGAACTTTGTTGGAGATGTATGGGGTGACATTTGATGATACATTTTGAAGAACTGAATTAGTTTGTGTTTGTGGCGTCTATCTTGCAAGGATTCCCACCGTGTTTCCGAATATAACAAAGACTTACTGGCACTAATGGTTGCTCCGGTGATGATTCTTGCTGCTGCAATTTGTATTCTTTCGAGTTCAGCGACATTGGTCACAGAACAATTATCCCAGACAGTGTCGGCGTATTCGAGAAGAGGCCTAATGAAGGCAAAATATATTTTTTCCAGGACACTGCGATCGAGGTCAAATTTATGCTTCCTCAGCATGTCTAAACGAGACCAGGCTTTGGAGCAAATATGGTCGATGTGATTGTTCCATGTACATGCACTATTTATTATGGGACCCAAATGTTTATGGTCAGAAACTTCTGTTATCTGAGAGTCACCTAAATATAAGGGTGGGTGAGAGTTAGGATTTTTTTTGATATACACATACTTTCAGTTTTGTTCGGATTGAACTCAACCAACCATGTTTTTGCCCAATGCTCGATTGTAGCCAAATCGTTATTAATTATTACCGCGGCTTGCTCTGGGTTTTCAATAATTAGATACAAGGACGTATCATCTGCAAAGAGACGAATTCTGCTGAGTAAGTTATTGGTTATATCATTTATGTATATCAAAAACAGTAAAGGTCCAAGTATAGATTCCTGGGGTACACCCGCATTGATGGGTCTCCATGACGACGATTCCGAGGCTATCACAACTCGCTGTGACCTATCCGCAAGATACGATTTTAGAAATAGAAGAAGTTCTCCTGAAACACCAATACTCTCTAGCTTGTGGATAAGACCAGCATGCCATACATTGTCAAACGCTTTGCTGACATCACAGAAAACTCCCCTGACCTCTTTGCCTTCATCAAGTGCGCGACAGAATTCGTCATAAATGTCAGTCAGCTGGAGGACAGTTGAGTCTCCAGGCGTGAAACCTGACTGAAATTGACTAAGGACATTGTTTTCACTCAGGAACTGCCACAAGCGTTTAAAGACACATTTTTCAAACAATTTACCAACACAGCTGATCAGCGATATCGGTCGATAATTACTAACTGAGTTTGAGGGTTGTTTTTTTAAGATTGGGGTGACATTTGCTTTTTTCCATAATGAAGGAAAGCACGAATTATTCAGTAATATGTTGAATAAAATTGAGAGTGGTTCGCAAAGAGAGGATTTACATTCTTTTAGGAGACGCGGGCTTATTTGATCGGGACCAGACGCCTTGGACACCTTTATGGACTTCATTGCCGCATATACTTCGTTGCAATGCAGGGTGATACTATCAATGCGTTGGAAAGCATGTGTTGGTGGATCTGGTAAGGAAGCATTAGTATCATCAACTGTTGAGATAGAACAGAAGTTTTCATTAAACACTTCAGCTTTCTGAGCACTAGAAAATACATTTTGTTTAGATGAGTCAGGGTGGGAATTTCTGTTGTGTTACAACTACCAATTAGTGTTTTTAGGGTCTTCCACCACAGTGACGCTGGGGTTTCATTGATTCTCAATGTAGACTGGATTTTTGAAAGGTGCTGGGCTTTAGCTTTTCTGATGGCCGATACAACCTCATTCCGTTTAAGTTTGTACTTGGCCCAGGCGGGAGGGGAATCGGTACGTTTAGCAATACGATACAGGCGTTTTCTCTGTCTCATTATGAGTCTTATTTCATTATGCATCAATTTCGGTTGATCCATTCTCACTGTTATAAATTTGTTAGGTATATGTTTGGATGCAGTATCGAGTATTTTTTCGGTAACATTTGTAACTAGAGTATCTAAACATAGAGTATCAAAGATAAGGTCCCAGTCGGTATTGGAGAAAGCCTCGTTCAGTACATCATAGTTACCTTGAGAATAAAGCCATACCTTCCTCCTGAAAGAAGGAGGGCTTGGTTTCAAAAATTCAACTTCGACTGAAATTGGGCAGTGATAGCGGGTCATGTCTGGAATAATCGGTTCGAGAACTTCACATGTTTTCACATTGATTGTGTCACTAACAGCAAAGAGATCTAACAAGGAAGCGGATGTCTCAGTAAAACAAGTTGGTTCATCCACAAGCTGTCTGAGATTAAAGTAATTGATAATTTCAGAAAAGCCATTTCTTGGGGAACCCATTTGGTTATTGTTGAAATCACCCGTGATAATTAAGTCACTAACTGACGTGTCTCTAGCTTTTTCGATGGATGCATATATGGCATCCCATGTATCTAGAGGACTATTGGGTGGACGGTAGAATACTCCTAATAATAACGATCTACTACGTTTTTTAAATACTTCAGCCCATAGGCATTCCGTATTCGCTGTATCGAGATCCGGTCTGTGTCGAAACGGGATACCCTCTTTAATATAAATGGCTACCCCACCTCCCCTTGACGAGCGATCGAATCGCAATGGTTCATGGAACCCATGAAGTTGGACGTCGGATGAGGTATCGTTGCTGTGAAGCCATGTCTCACTCAAGGCCACAAATTCAAATGGTGCAAATTCACATTGAATAATATCCAGTTTAGGTTTGACGCTTTGAATGTTAAGATGAACAATTTTCAGAGTTTTTTGGCTGTGATCAGAATTAAAAGAATTTGGACCGGGGTTGCTTTCAATATCACCTGATAATAATAAGCTTATAACTGAAAAGAATAAAAAGGACGTTAATATAAAAGATGTAGTTAATACTTTGAATAATGGGGTAGCCTTTGAGACATTCAAACGACTGTAGCGACGTGGAACTGGTTTGGTAAAATTAACTGAGTGAGGGGTAATAAGAACATTTGCTTGCCCAATGTACAAAGCAAACATGATGGAGAAGCTTTCATGCAGCTCAGCACCACTGAGATGCAAGAGCAAGTATATTAGGATACATGCAGATCTATCTTTCGTCAGACAGTGCTTTGAACTGCTAGAATAAACTGCAAGATTGAAATTTCCTATTCGGACACGGTATAATTCAAGTGAGCACATGGAATATAATTGTAGTATCAGAAGCAAAATGTATTCAAGCTGGAATAAAATAAGAGATGTAACCAACAGTAAAAAGTCTTTGTGTTCTAGACTTGGAACTAAAGGATACAGAATACACTAGAAAGGAAGTGAAGATAATAAAATATATACAAAATAACTTGAGTGTTTGTATAGCGGTAAGGTTTATGGACACCTTAAGCAAAGTCAAAAATATTCTCTTTACACTAGTGAATTGTTGGTATAAGATTACTCTTTGGGTTGGACTCACACAGCTAATGTTTGGGAGTACACTTTCGCCTATGTACATGGAATGGGCTTCAACGTTTTCTCATTGTTCATAGGACTGTTCGTGTTCCTTGGGCAAGACACTTCACCCCGATTGCCTACATGGGGGCACGATGACGCTGTGTACAGAGGCGTACTGCACGTCGATGGTGCGCATGTCTTCAACCAATCTAACCCTGCCTGTGCTGCGGTGCAGAGTTCAGAGTTACGATGTTGGGGAGCTGACAGCTGCTCGTCGTTGCTCGGTGGTTCTCTCCGGGTACTCCGGCTTCCTCCACCCGTAAAACTGTCACGGTCACGATTAGCCATTGTGCATAAGTATGTGACCTTAAACACCAATAAATAAATAAATAAATTGTTCATAGGACTGTTCGTGGGAAGTGCAAGTTGCGCAAGTTTCATCAGGAATTATGTACCATTGTTACAAAACCATGGCACTGACAAGACGAAAGACAAGCCCTTCCTTCCTGCCACGAAAGTGTCGAAAGTTGGCAGGAAGAAAGTGCTGTTGCATTTGTATTTTATATTACAATGGCACGAAAGAGGTGGACCCAACCCCTAGTAGTAGATCCATCTTGCAACAAATGAGCTTACATGGAAACGAATGACAAGGAGAGAGAAAAAAATGCATTTGCAAGAGGGAATAAAGGGCACCCTACCTGTGGTTGATGAATCCAGCGCAAGCGCAACCAACATAAACAATTAGATGTGGTTCATCAAGCATTTAGTGTTTTCAATTACGTTTACCAATCGTCGCCTGGGTGCCAGAATGTTCGATGTCCCGGAGGGACATAGAACATTCTAGCACCCAGGCGACGCAATAGCGGTCCCTGTTACACTATCGTCGCGGGATACTATGAGGTACAACATGGCGCCATGAACAGAAATTGGGGAGAAAAAATAAGATACAATTTCGATCATGTCACGACGCGGTCACGACTCGATCGAGACATTATGTCCTAATTTCCAATGATAACATTGGAAATTGGTGGGTTGGAACAAGAAGAGGGTTTATCTCTCGAATAGGCATCAATATGGACGAGATAACTTTCCAAATAAAGAAGAGTCGAGATTACTTTTTCATTATTCGGTCCTGGACGCACGTCATAGCAAATGGGTGGATGGGTAACATTCTTAATCTGCGAGCCTTATCAAGTCAAGTCACAGATGGGCAACAACTGTGATTCATCAACTGGCAAGTAGATATTATAATACATTTGTACAACATATATTACATCAGCTCGTAAGTATATACTATATCTGATACTATTTCCCATATATACACACCACTCTTGGAGTATAGTTTCTGATTGGCGTGAAGTTGGTTTTGGATATCGTTTACGTGAGGTAAAGTCTCACCTATTTTCCACAGAGAAAAGCATATATTTATATTGCTACACAACCGCACCGCCCAAACATCACAAAGGCATCAGGGAGAAAATTGGAGACGAAATCTCGTTCGACGCACGACTGAGTGGCGATCCGATCGAGACTCCATACCCGATTTGTAGGTTTTTCTGGTTTTTACAAGCACACTGCATATTCTTAGTAAAGTGTCCCATCAAGTGGATGTGAGTGTGTGTGAAAGGGGGGCGGGGGGCGTGGCGAATATTAATGGGGTTGCTCTGTGTGTAGTCGTCAAAGTGACACCCCAAATTGCATGCATATTGAGAAGCCACGAGGAAAACTCATTAGGGGCGTTTGTGGTTGGGGGGGGGGGGGGGGGCAGGTTTAATTTTGACGCACACCACTCAAATCACAATACGAAGGGGGTATCGCCTGCAATAAAACATCAATGTGGGCGAGATAACTTTCCGCGTAGCGATGATAATTAATATTATGTTTCGTTGTTCGGTCTTGGTAGCACATCATAGCATTGGTGGGTGGGGAACTGTTCTAACCAGAGTACCTTAACTAATCGAATCTCAGATATACAACTAAAGTTCATCAGCTAACAAGTAAAAATCATAACAGTTTTCACAACATAATATTAAACCAGTCGCAGGTACACACTGTAAACGATTTCACATATATACATATAACTGTTGGAGTTATGTTGTAAAGCACGTTAATTCCAAGAGAAGACCACATATTAGATTGAAATTCAGGGACGTGAAATTAAGTCACTCTTCATTTCCCATGGAGAAGAGCTTATATTGCAACACCGACACACCAACCAAGCACCATAATGTATTAGGGAGAATATCGGAGATGAGAGTCTCAATCGGCACACGACTGAATCGCGAACCGATCGAGATCTCATACCCGATCTAAGGAATTTGTCTGATTTTGCAAGCACGCTACAACATATAGGGGGTGGGGTCAGTCTTAACAGAAGTGTATTTATCAAGTGGATATGTGTATATGTGGGCGGGGGGGGGGGGGGGTGTAAGTATTAATGGAGTTGCTCTAATATAGTCATCAATGTCATCCAAATTAAAATGGATGTTGACAAACTACGAGTAAAGCATATTACTAGCATTTGGGGTTCGTGGGAGAGCAGTTTTAATTTTGGCCTGCACACCACATAATCACGATACCATCGAGATTCCATGTCTACGTTTTGTGACTACAAACAACGAGAATTGTTATGAGTATGAAAAGAATGTGTAGTCTTGGTATTAAATCGAACATGTTACATCACACCAGACAGTCATCTGGCAGTAAAAGCGATATTTCTCAACTTGAATTTCACCACTAACACACAATCATCTGACCGCATTTTGGGTATTTCAAACCACTGCGTCGAAGTTATGCCATGCTGGTTAAGGAACAAGTTGGGATAACAGGATCGGTCTGGTCCAATACCCGTATGGGTATACTGCAACACTACAACTGAAACCCGATCGGATCACAACATAGTCGCGAACCGCGCAAAACTTCATTATCGTTTTTGATACCATATCAGCGGACAATGGTAAGATTGTGTTAAGTGAGGGGAATCTTGATAGTAAATCGAACATGTATTAACAGTCGTGCATATCGCACAAATATCTCTCACAATCACATTTTAGAGGGGCCACGGTAATTTTCGAACGATGAGTTGGGATAGTATGAGCGAACTGGTCCAATACTGATGTGGGACTACAATGGCACCACGATCAAAATCGGGGCTGAAGTTTCGACCGAGTCAATTTGAAGGATAAAGGGTTAATATCTCAGGATCAAAATAACAGATTTACACCAAAAACTATACAGCTCGGTACATCAGTAACCTGAACACAAATATAAAGTAACTTGACAATCCAAGCAATATTTTTCAAGTTATCGAATGCCAAAGAAATTGGAGGAGTTTTCAATTTGAAGGATAAAAGGTTAATATCTCACGATTAAATTATCAGATTTACACCAAAAACTATACAGCTCGGTACATCAGTAACCTGAACACAACTATAAAGTAACATGACAATCCAAGCAATAGTTTTCAAGTTATCGAATGCCAAAGAAATGGATACGGACGCCGGACGGACAGACGGACAGACGGACGGACGGACGGACGGACAGACAGGCGGACAAACGGACGGACAAAGGATGGACGAACGACGGATGGCCACCCCGGATGCCGGCATTATGTGTACCATACATAGTATGGGTACACATAAAAATCAGTCACTCAAGTATTCTATTTGTTGGGTTTTAAGTTAACTTAAAAATACTTTATCTGAGAAGAGAGTTGATTGGAGTAAAACTCAATGTGATTTGGAATGGTGTTTATACGTTAATTAATTAACTAGCTAATTGTGACTCACCCCTGACCCCAGGCCCCCGAAAAAGGGTCAGGAATGTACGTTTGGGTAGAAAATGGCTGGGTCTATTAATTTCGGATGATATCCATGCTTTCGATGGACACAACGGGGGCGCTGGGCCATCATCATCGGCAGTTTATGGTGTTTGTGTGTGTGGGGGGGGGGGGGGGGGGAGGAGGGAGGGGTGAAGTTTGATTGGAAGATATGCTTGTTGCGGCTGACAAACTCATCTACTGAAGAGTTATTAAGGAGTTCTCAAGTGAATTATATTATGATGTAAGTGTTGATGTCCCTTCCCACCGAGAACTCTCTCTCTCTCATAATATTATGTCTATTCAAAAAGAAAATACAAAGCAACAGTTATTGCAATATAAATTACAGTCATTTGGTGCGTACTTAGCTATAAAGCACAGCCATTTTATCTTGTATACTTTTATGTAAGGGAGGGACAAATAAATTTTGTTTAAATTCAGATAGTGGACAGCCAAAGATAAAATAAACAAGCAACTAAAAACACAACAACAATCGTCTCTTTTCACTTCACCGTTTGTTTTTAATCTTACCCCTTGTGATTATTGTAAAGCAAGGTTGATTAAAATTATACTCTGCAAGTGGTGATGTATGCTACGAGCTGTCGAAACTAGTTACCGATTCACGTCGGGGCTTCTTCCTCTTAGGCAAATTTGCACCTCAAAAAGAAATATTCGTGCTAATTAGGTTTCTCTTTGACAACAACAAGCTTGTATAGACCTATGCTCATATTTTATTTACGAGAGGGATTTTGTGCGATTTCAACAAAACTGCGAAAAAGTGATTTTTAAGTAATAAGCAGAAACAATTAATAATAATAATAATAATAATAATAATAATAATAATAATAATAATAATAATAAGGGAGAGATATTGATATATGTTAATATATGCGCAAGCCTGTTCACCAGTTTAAAAAAACTGCTTAAGAAAAGTAATAATCTAAAATTATCGAGATTGCATTTCTATTGCAATAAATAGAGCTGTAGGTTAACCGAAACCGAACCGAGTTTTTCGTTTTTTATTAAATACTCTCTTGCTGCAGAAATTCACAGAATGTAGCCACCCCAATGGCAGTGTCTGGGTACTCTCACTACTCTGGGAAGGCTACATTCTGTGAATTTCCGACATTTCAGTTTAGTTGTGTTTGCAGCTTTCCTCGAGTTGCGTGTAGGTGTCAGACCTCGAAAAATGGCCAAGCACAATAAAAGTTCTGTATATTTAGGTAATTATTATATTGGCCTTCCTGATTCTTCATGTATTATAGCTTATTTCGGGCATTCATTGAGTTTCACTCATTTTCACTACCATTCAGTTATGACTCCGGACATAAGAATGAGTTTTATTGAATTGTACTTGGCCTCATGAACAAACCGAAAACCGAACCGAACCGAGGTTTTACTCCACCTGAAAAACCAAAACCGAAACCGAACAAGAAATTTAAAAACCTACAGCTCCAGCAATAAAGGTTGTCGAACAAATTGAGTTCTCACTAAACTAAATGAGGAAGTGCAGCGGTGTGTCAGGGTATAGTGTCAGTGTGTATAAATGTGACATCCATATATTTTTCCCCTATAGGAGTACCGCACACACCCTAAAAAATGCGACCAGATGCTCCTCAAAATGCTGTTTTCTCTTCATTGACGGACTGTGGAATGAAAAGCAGTACCAACATTTTCATTTGTTTCTGAATACCTGAACGGAAAAAAAGGATAGCAGAAGGCGCTCTCAGTTGTGACAAATGTCAAGTGAAAACATGTGAATTCAACATATGGAAAGACTTCAATCATCAAAATTTGCAGCATGCACCTTAACCCTTTGAACCCTAGTGGTATCTTCCATGTGAGTGCCATGTGAGTTCACAGACAGCAATTGGAAGAGCCCATATTTATTATTTGGGGGTAGACCCAATGATATTTTCAAAGTGCTGCCCTTAGGCTGCACGTTGAAAATATTGATTGGTCTACCCCAGGAATTCATTTAGCGGCCATCTTAATTAATGATGTTATGGCGGGGGACTGGGCTAATGTTGGCCTCCTCGTTAAGAGGATCGCGACAGATCAGCGGAAGGCCAAAGAATTATTATTTCTCTCGTACACTTCTGACCCCTTTGCGGGAGTCTGGGGTCAGAGGTGAGCCATTTATCGACTACTGAATTAATATGCATGATAAATTGCATACCCCGACGGTTCTGGAACTTAAAAAGGGGCCATTGGTTGACGGACACTACTGATGCCTTTATAAATGCATACAAGTATCCGACCGATACCGATAAACAGTTATCGACGACTGTTTCAACACAACTCATCCCGCTGTCCATATACACCCATAGAATCTGTCCTGAGCTCTCCTTGCTCGCCTTCGACTCTATGAACTGTAAAGGTCTCTTAAAATTGTATCCCATCAGTACTATCTCTTTCACCTGTTCTTACTTCTCCATTCTGTTCAACTTGAAAACCAATGTAGTATGATATTTGTTTCCAAAATGACTGCATTCGAAATCATATTGAATAGAACACACTTGACAAAGCAGAAGCTATGTATGGTAAATGTTTGGGTTATAGAAGTCATTTAATTAACATCTCGTGCCATGACAGCTGAAAGTGTACCTTCAGTGGAAACGACCTTCATAAGCTGCCAGCTTACTGTCGAATCTACACACATTTCATTGTTGTATGTCTTTTCTCTGATAATTGGAAATAAATATTGTTTAAACTAATTATTATTATGCCTGAGTTGTTCTGAGTAATCGACAACATTTAGAAGCATTATTAACAAAAGTTACGCCCATAATATGAAAAAATATTGGAGAATTTCACCCAAAACTGACTTGAGGATGGGGGGTGAGTGTCTGATATTGAACGGGAAAAAATTGTCGGACAATTTTCACCTAAAGTCGACTAAAATATCCATTCACAAAATAATTTAGTCATATTCAATTTTTTTTTTAATGGAATATTCTTTAAAATGAAACATAGTATGTACAATACTGTCTAACGGGTCGTAATAGCTTGGTGGGACTGATTTTTTCAAAATAAAAAAAATGAAAATATTGCTTGTTATTTCCACAAAAACAAAAAAAAGTCTGATTTAACAAAAATAAAAAAGTCTTTTTGATAGCTATCCTGCTATGCAGATGCCATAACAAAAACAAACACACGAGATTTACTGACCGGCGATGGGTTCCAGACAGCGATAAATGAGTCCATCTTCATTACAACAAAACGTGTGCCTATGGAGATAGGCCTAAAACAGGGGTGTATCCTTTCGCCAATTCTGTTTGCATTGTACATCAAAGGTTTAGGAGATGAACTCCTGCATAGCGACGAGGGGGTAGCAGTTGGGGACTTGAAGATCCCAGGGCTATTTTTTGCAGACGATATGGTGCTAGTGTCAGAAAGCGAAGAGGGGCTAACGAAAATGCTTGGAATTGTTGGGAAATATGGGAGCAAATGGAGACTCGAACTTAATGAAAGCAAGAGCAAAGTTATACCTGTGGGCCGCAAAGTGGACCACACTCGAAGGTGGAGAGTGGGTGAGTTCTGCATTCCGGAAGGTAGCAGAAAACTTCTCAGTGTAGGAGAGACAGGTGATTACGAGGATTTGGGGTAAATATAAACATTACAGGAAGAGGCATCTACCGAAACCACACAAATAAATTGATTCTGATGGGGGAGCGAATCCTTAACCAAATGAAACTTATAGGGAGAAACAGTTTCAATAAGGTTTTCGTAGGGAAAACCATTTGGGAAATGGTGGGTCTGCCAAGAATAACTTACGGTACGGAAGTGACACCCCTAAACCAGACAGCCGTAAAGAGCTTAGAAATCCTCCAGAACGATGCAGGCCGATGGATAACGGGGTCGAGTAATGCCGCAGCGCTAGAAGCAATCAGGGGTGAGCTTGGGTGGATGAGGATCAAGGACAGGATAGACCCGTTGAAACTCGGTTATCTTAATTATATGCTAAATCTCCCCAACAGCCGATGGTGTAAAGTAATGTTCCTGAGAATTTTCAACTCAAATATCAAGACGGGGTGGATGGTCCAAGTGAGGGAGCTAGAAGAGAACTACTCATTGGATATCTCGGTCATGGACGTTGGGGCAAACCAGGGTAAAAAAAAATCGTCAGAGAAAGGGTCATGGAGGATTGTAACCGTAATTGGCGAGAGGGGGTCAAATCAAAGAGGTCTTTGGGTGGCCTGCGTGATAAAGAGAAACCAGGTTTTGAAGAGTACCTTGATGGCACCTTTGGGGGTCACTGTTATTCAAGCTGGACGATAATTAGTGACTGAGTTTGAGGGCGGTTTTTTTTAAGAATTGGGGAGACATTTGTCTTTTTCCATAATGAGGGAAAGTACGAATTATTCAGTAGTATATTGAATAAAATTGAGAGTGGTTCACACAGAGAGGATTTACATTCCTTAAGGAGACGCGGGCTTATTTGGTCGGGACCGGACGCCTTGGACACCTTTATCGACTCCATTGCTGCGTATACTTTGCTGCAATGTAGGGTGATACTATCAATGCATTGGGAGACATGGGGTGGTGAATCTGGTAGAGAAGCATTCGAATCGTCAACTGTCGAGATCGAACTGAAGTCTTCATTGAACACGTCGGCTTACTCAACACTTAGTTTAAACAATATTTATTTCAGAAAACATGTTGAAGAACAAATTACATATTAACACAATAGTACATAAACTGAAGTGGATTCAGCAGTAAGCTTGTCTAGCTTATACAAGGCTGTCTCCGATACATTTTAAACCTTTCGTATTTAATGGCTGGTACGGAAGTATTTTATGTTCTTTGGCATGATTAAAAAAAATTGTGTACAAACTGCTCGAAGACAAGTGAGTGATCGAGCTAACTGAAGGGAGATAAAGAGAGAGGAGAAAGAAATGACAAAATTGCAGAATGACCCAAAGAAAAATTGGTGCCAGGGTGACGTGGCATGCAGTGATTGGGGCGTTAGAATAGTCACGGTCTCGTGTTCTGAGCTACTGGAAACGTTTACTCTGAAGAATAAATTTGTGGACCTGCTGGAATATGAACTTGTTGGTTGGCAAGACGTAATATTCACAACCATAAAGCAAAATGTCGGTTGTAATCAAGTGGGGTATGGAACCCAATGTTTGCCTTCGCGTGTGGATGTACATGGGACAATGGAAGAAGTAATGGCCAGTAGTTTCGCGTTCACCACATACACACAGGGGACTATCAGAGAGGAAGTTGTTGTGTAAGTCACTGTTAAGATTACTGCAATTAAGACGTAGACGGCAGTGGAGAATTTGTGCACGACGTGAGGTATGATTGTAAAAGTAGGTGGGAACCCGATGTCTGTTACGATTCAGGTAACTCTTGAAGCTTGAGACGGAGGTATTTTCTCTAACTTCAAGCGGTACGCTATTCCATAATCGTGTGGTAGAAGGAAGAAATGACATGTTTTACGCGTTTGTTCGACAACGTGGAGCTGCAAGGTTGTCGCGTCGGAGATTATAATTATGAGTCACAGAGGTGGGAGGGGGAATTAAGTTGGACATATATTGGGGTACAAGGCCATGATACATTTTAAAATACTGCTGGAGTTTGTGATTTGTTCGTCTTGTTTCTAGAGTTTCCCAGCCAGTTTCCAAATAGAGTCGAGATTTGCTAGTGCTCTTGGTACCCCTTGTCACAAGTCGTGCTGCTTTGATCTGTATTCAACACTTGAAGAATATATTTTGTTTAAATGAATCAGGGTAGGAATTCATGTTGCATTACTGCTACCAACGAGTGTTTTAAGGGTCTTCCACCACAGTGATGCTGGAGTTGGTTGCTTCTCAATGTGTCCTGGACTTTTGACAGATGCAGGGCTTTGGCCTTTCTGATAGCCGAAACAAACTCCATTCCGTTTAAGTTTGTATTTAGTCCAGGCGTGCGAGAAATTAGTGCGTTTAGCAATGCGATATAAACGTTTTCTCTGTCTAATCAGTAATCTTATTTGATTTAAACATTATTTATTTCGTAAATGCGACGTTATAACAATAATTACATAGTACATTGATGTGGATTCGACAGATCTTATTTCATTATGCATCCATTTCGGTTGGTCCATTCTCGTTCACGTGCTTTCACGTAGATTGTGCCACTGACAGCAAAGAGATCTAACGTCTCAGTAAAACATGTTGGTTCACTCACAGTGAATTATTTTGGGTGGTCTAAAATTCTTATTCAGAATTTGTTTCATTACAAATTATTGGAAAGTACCCACAGGCACTCTCCAGTAACTTCTAATAGAACAAATTTATATAAACAAAATATTATTTGCATTTGAATGAGTATGAAACATGAGCAGGGAAAATTTTGGCTTTTGCTCTAGCACCCTCATTATTGTTAAAGCCCTGATAGTGGCTTCAAGCACTCAACTAGTTAATTATTATGTGTACTATGGTATATGCGTACCAGTTTTGTATATGTGCATTACGTGTTTTGAGTTGGTGTTCGAGTGCCAAATTTTTGTATATTAAAAATGTATGAGAAGGGGGTGGATCCCCAAAATGTCATGAAAATAAATCTGTAAAATAAAAATTTCCACCTATGTTCAACCATCTCCCCCCTCCCTCCCCCCGTTCCCTCCCTAAAATATTTGGATAGAAAAAGTCTTAATGAAGTGCCTTTTTACATTCGTATCGTTCTCATATCAAATGACTTTTCTGGAAAATATTTGTCTCTCTCTCCGTCTCCCCTCCCCCTCTCTCTCTCCAATGACAATCGCCTTGCTATTCTGAAAGTCTATGTAGTTTTTTTTTGTTTTGTGGAGACGACGATCGTTTTCATTGTAATCATGTTTGCTTGCATATTTGGAAATATATTCTGTTTAACCCTTTACCCAACGTAACGGCCAAAACCGGCCAGCGCTATTCTCAAAAATCACAAATTAATTTTCAAAATATTTTCATTTTTTGTCTCAAAAACATAGGTTATGACCCCTCGTTGGAACGAGCTCGTCGAGCTCGTTCCAACGAGGGGTCATAACCTATGTTTTTGAGACAAAAAATGAAAAAATTTAGTTATTCAAGAATTTTTTTTGCAAGTGTCGTCTGCTTTTCATGTTAGGTAAAGGGTTAAACTAGCCGATGTTTTCTGTCTCCGATTGCCCGAGAAAATACCACTGCAAAGGACTGTTCACTGTGCAATTTCATTATCGTTTACTTTGTAACTTTATTATGCATGGGGAGGTATCTATACTGGCTACGCATTTTCGCTGATCCCGATGTCTGAAGAGAAATAAATAGTTTAAAAAATGAGTTAATATCGTGAAAGAATCATTCTATAAATAAAACAGATATCAAGTTGAGTAGTTGGAAGTCAAGTTGATCAAATAAAAACGAGTAATGAAAGTTATCCACCTTAAAAACTATCGAATAAACCGACAATTATCCAGGTACCCCAATTGAAACGTAGTATATATATGGAATGGAGGTGGTTCAGCAACATACAGTTATTATTTTGTTGCATCTGTGTTAACATTCAACGCGTAACATGTTGCATCTGTGTTAACATTCAATACTTAAGATATTGCATCAGTGTTAACATTCAACGCTTAACATGTTGCATCTGTGTTAACATTCAATACTTAAGATATTGCGTCGGTGTAATAATAGGGGAATGCAGGAAGACAGCCATGTGTATTCTATACATAATAGTTTGTCATTGTTATATGAATACTGTAAATATATGATGATGTATATCTTATTGCTATTTATAGCATACTGGTGAATAAATCAATATCAATATCAATATCGGTGTTAACATTCAACGCTTAACATGTTGCATCTGTATTAACATTCAATACTTAAGATATTTCATCGGCAGTAACATTCAACGCTTAACATGTTGCATTTGTGTTAACATTCAACGTGTAACATATTGCATCTGAGTTAACATTCGGGGAAGAATCAATCCAATGTTGAATCTGTGTTAACATTTGAGAAGAATCGATCCATTTACAACTAATGGATGTAGAGCTGAGTGGTTGGAAATTGGAAAAATAAATTGCAGCTCTCATCAAATAAAAATAAACAACACTTGATTTTGATGGACAATTGAGCTCGGCAGCAACAATTTGAAAGAATGAAAGGTTTTAGCGCGCCGAAGGCGCGCAGGGATGATGTGGGATTTACAAATCCCTTGCGACCCGGTTAACCTTATTTTTTCCCTTGGATAAAAAAAAAATAAGGTTAACCGGGTCGCAAGGGATTTGTAAATCCCACATCGTCCCTGCGCGCCTTCGGCGCGCTAAAACCTTTCATTCTTTCAAATTGTTGCTGCCGAGCTCAATTGTCCATCAAAATCAAGTGTTGTTTATTTTTGTTTGATGAGAGCTGCAATTTATCACACAATGACAAGCAAATGTTTGTGTTTGAGAAGGCAACGAATAAACATCACCCCTAAATTCAGTTCACTGAGGTACACGATCTGATAACCAATAACAGTAAATAAACAAACATATCAGAACTGAAAGGAACGGAAGGGATGAGTAGTTCTGAGTAATCGACAGCACAATCACGGGATGACAAAATAGTAACGTTGAACAAACCGTAAATCAGAAATGAAATTCACTTCAATGACACAAGAATTAATTATTCAAACTAATAATTAATACGCTTGGGCTACTTCCCTACACTATTGACTGCAATACTTTGTTGTATGGGACAGAACATTACAATACTAGGGATAATCGAGTAATATTCGAAACAGTACATAAGTTCATTTTAAACTCGGGCAGGTTCACCTGACTATCCAGCCTAAATACATGTCTTTCCACTCGAATATCAGTTATCGACTCGGAATTATCTGTTATTAGCACCCTGACTGTGATGATTATATCTATGTACAATTTTAATAACACAGTTGCCCCCAGTGTTTCCAATAAGACCCCTACTCATTGACGACCTCATGATAACACATTTGCCGGGATTCCTGGGGCAAGGCGGCCATTCGCGACAGTAACTGACACAGGACCCTTTCTTAGCTTCTATACTTCTGTTGTTCATCCAAGGTATGGCCAGTTAAACGCCACAGTTAAACCATATACGCTTGTCTGTTGCGGGTGGCGGACTCGTTGTGGGTGTGGTCACCTCGGGTGAGAGAGTGATACGCTTACATTTGCGGTGGTTACAGGCATTGCGTGACTATCTCTCGGGATGAATGGGCGTATATGGTATTTGCAATCCTAACATGTATGGCCCTGAAGCCTTGTATCCAGTAAGATACAACTGGCATGTAAATCTTCTTTTTTTATTGAAGGTGTATCCTCCACTACGTGAAGATAACCTCAGATTTTCTAACCATGCTGTGGAATTCAATATAACGCAAAGATTTTTTTCTATTTTGAAACTTAATACCTTGGATGAAATTTAAATCTACTTTTATTTCTAACTTCCTTCATAGTACTTCCAGTATATGATATCCTAGTAAATGTATACATGTAGTTACCATCCCGTCCTCAGTATCTGTAAATGACTCACGAGTGGAAACGACCTTGTAAAAGCTTATAGCTTACTGTCGGATCCACACAAACTTTATTGTTATTGAATGTAACTCAACGAAATTGGAAATAAATACTGTTTAAACTAAACTAATATATTGTCTTTTTAGTTTAACCCTTTACCCAACGTAACGACCAAAACCAGCCAGCGCTATTCTCAAAAATCGCCAATTAATTTTCATTATTTTTTTCATTTTGTTGTCTCAAAAACATAGGTTATGACCCCTCATTAGAACGAGCTCGTTCCAATGAGGCGTCATAATCTATGTTTTTGAAACAAAAAAATGAAAAAAATTAGTTATACAAGAATTTTTTTGTAAGTGTCGTCCATTTTTCATGTTAGGTAAAGGGTTAAACAATATTTATTTCTAATATTCGATAAATAATGAAACAATCTAAAAATATTTGTGGATTCGAAAGAAAACTCAAAGCTTATAGATGGGTCGTTTCCACTCATCGTATAATCACTGATTACACTTTCATTCCTTCCGCTTTCCCTTCGCACAATATGCTGGGTTTTTTTTCTTCTTTTTTCGCATATTTATAATTAGTTTAAACAGTATTTATTTCAAAAGAATTCCCATGGTAATACATAGCTTACATTATCATTGGGTGTGGATTCGACAGTAAGCTGTTAGCTTATCTGTGGTCGTTTCCACTCATAGTAAGTTTAACAGGTAGCAAACGAGAAGACAGTGAGACCAATTCCTTCTATCAAGAACGTGTACAATAAGATACCTGTTGACACAAATAATTCGTTAATAAAGAAAAATAGAAAATACTATAAAAAGATACAAATTGGTTAGATTTCCCAAACTGATATAGAGTAAGAAGATAGAAGTACAGTTCTTAGGAAGAGAAAGAGTAAGGAGCGCCTAGTCCGAACCGAACCACCTCCATGTTTGTACCTTGATACTGTAACAAGCGAATTCTAAATTTTAACGTTATTGGACTATCATAAGAACATATACTCTAGTGAGGGAAATGACCGAGAGTTAGTTTATCGTGGTACAATAATTCTGAGCATATTTTGTTGGATTTTCACAGTTAAACAATAGTAGCATAAACAGATTTCGGCGCCCGGATACCAAAGCGTTCCATTTATAATTACACACCTTTCACATATGATTCCAAGAATAAGCTGATTGGAACACAAAATGGGCCAAAATTTTTATTAAAAAAACGTCAAATTTATTATTTTTTAAATACCTGCCTCTTTTTGTATATGTTTAATACACTCTGTATATGGAAACGACATCAAATAAGCTTGAAGCTCACAGTCGAATCCACATATAGCATTTATGTCATAATATCTATGTATTATAACCGGAAATAAATATTGTTTAAACTAGATAGAATATTCGAGATGACACTGTCCCGCTGTTAATACCGCAAAGCGTTGATTTCAGCTTTTATATGTATAGAAAATAAATTTACTCTGAGTGCAAACAACCATGCATAAGTTCTCAGCTTTCTCTCCAATCCATACACATTTTCTATTTAGTATCATTATTTCTCAAAAATTGGAAATAAATATTGTTTAAAGTAACATTTTGCATATGTGTGAGCATTCCAAAAGTGACATATTGCATATATGTTAACATGAAGTTTGCGTAACATGTGGCATCTCTATTAAAATTCAGAATAGAGTCAGTTCATCACAACTGATAGATGTCTAGCTGATAAGTTAGGAAATTTGTAAAGTGCATAATGATTGCTATTAGCAAACAAATAATAAACAAACATTCGATGTTGATCAACAACAATTGACCAAAACAACATTTTCCTATTGAATACCAATCAATGTTCTTGTGTTTGAGAAGGCAACAAATAAACATAATCCCTAAACACAGTTCACTGCCGTGCCCAACCTGATAACCAATAACGATAAACAAACAAACACATCAGAATCGAAAGGGACCGATGAGATGAGTAAATCTGAGTAATCGACAACATAAGAACGGAATAACAAATAATAATACTAAATAAACATTCAAAGTAAGAAAAGCAATTTATTTTAATAACACAACAATTATTTATTAAAAATAAAATATTTCATGACAAAGATTTTGTAATGCGCTTCAAATTGGCTACACAAGAATCATTTATCAAAACTAACACAAACACTGCACATTACGAAATAGTGCATGCGTTTGCTTACAGCTTTCGAGAAAAAACAAATCAATACTAAAGTTAAAAATTAATAAACTGAACATTCAGTACTGACAATATTAGAAGAATTGTATATGGCTCTGCACAATGTACGTAGGGCTGTATAGTTGTCATCACGAATACTTTATCTCTAAATTTACTCCGAGTGCAAACAACCATGCATAAGCTCTCAGCTTTCTGTCGAATCCATACACATTTTCTATTTTGTATTATTATTTCTCAAAAGTTAGAAATAAATATTGTTTAAACTAACATTTTGCACATGTGTGAGCATTCAAAAAGTAACATATTGCATATATGTTAACATTAAGTTCGTGTAACAAGTGGCATCTCTATTAAAATTCGGAATAGAGTCAGTTCATTGGGACTGACAGATGTCGAGCTGAGAAGTTAGGAAGTTTGTAAAGTGCATAATGATTGCTATGCGCAAACAAATAATAAACAAACATTCGATGTTGATCAACAAGTCAACAACAGTCGACCAAAACAACATCTTCCTATGCAATACCAATCAATGTTCTTGTGTTTGAGAAGGCAACAAATAAACATAATCCCTAAACACAGTTCACTGTTGAGCACAACCTGATAACCAATAACGATAAACAAACAAACACATCAGAATCGAAAGGAACCGATGAGATGAGTAAATCTGAGTAATCGACAACACAAGAACGGAATAATAATACTGAATAAACATTCGAAACCAGAAGACCAATTTATTTTAATAACACAATAGAAATAAAATATTCCATGAGAAAGATTTTGTAATGTGTTTCAAATAGACTACGCAAGAACCATTTATCAAAACTAAAACAAATGCTACATATTACGAAATAGTGCATGTGTTTGCTTAAAGCTTTCGAGAAAAAAAATCAATACTAATGTTAGAAATTTATAAACTGAAGATTCAGTACTGACAATATTTGAAGAATTGTAACTGAAGAATTGGAAATGGCTATACACAATGTACGTAGGGGTTATAGTAGTTGTACAGTTGTCACCATGAATACTTTATCTCTAAATTTACTATGAGTGCAAATGACCATGCTCAGCTTTCTGTCGAATCCACACACATTTTAGATTTTTTATCATTATTTCTCGAACATTGGAAATAAATATTGTTCAAACTAACATTTTGCATCTGTGTGGGCATTCAACAAGTGGCATCTCTATTAACATTCGGAATTATCATTCGGAACAGAATCGGTCCATCACGACTGACAGATGTCTAGCTGAGAAGTTAGAAAGTTTGTAAAATACATAATAATTGCTATGAGCAAACAAATAATAAACAAATATTCGATGTTGATTAACAAGTCAAAAACAATTGACCAAAACAACATCTTCCTATGCAATACCAATCAATGTTCTTGTGTTTGAGCAAGCAAGAAATATACATCACCCCTAAACACAGTTCACTGAGGTACACGATCTGATAACCAATAACAGTAAATAAACAAACATATCAGAACTGAAAGGAACCGAAGGGATGAGTAGTCCTGAGTAATCGAGAACACAATCACGGAATGACAAACAAGTAACGCTGAATAAACCTTTGTAAATCAGAAATGAAATTCACTTCAATGACACAAGAATTAATTATTCAAACTAATATTTTGTCTTTTTAGTTTAAACAATATTTCCAATATTCAATAAATAAAACAAACCTAAAAATATTTGTGGAAGAAAAGAAAAGAAACCCAAACACCCGCTGGTTTGGGAGAAGCCCCAGCATATTATCCATAGCTGTCATAAAAAAAAGAAAAATTGAATGTTTCAAAAACACATATTGGTGGAATTTTTCCTTTTTATAATCGTTACGGATAATATGCTGGGGCTACTCCCCAACCAGCCACTGTTTGGGTTTCTTTTTTCGAAAACAACCATTAAACTGCGGTTTCAGTATTACCATAAATATGCGCACATTTCTAAATAAATCACAGAGCAGAATTCTTGTAGTTATGCACAATTCCTGGTCCCCTTCCAGTTCGAGGTTCTCGGGGGTCTGACCCCAATACCCTACTGGCAGTGCGCACACTCAAACCAAATAAGATTATTGGCCCTCGCTTCCGACTCTCGTGGATTCATAAGCAAATAAAGTTATTCGGGTCGCAAGGGATTTTAAATCCCACATCGTCCCTGGGCGCATTCGACGCGCTGAAACTTTTCATTCATTCAATATCTGTGGATCTGATAGAAAGCTGAAAGCTTATAGATATAAAATCGACACTAAACTAAATCACACTCAGCCAAATAACTCCGATTGGTGGAAAACACTCAAGCTTGTGCTGTTCAATAAAGAACCCCCTATCCCCTGCTTAATCTCAAATGACCAAATTTTTTCCCTGGACAAGGACAAAGCCGAATGTTTAAATAATTATTTTTGCCAAATTTCTACGGTACCCGATCACAATCAATCACTCCCATCTACTCATTCCAATCTAGCCAGATATTATGTAGTATTATTTTCAGTTTCGAAGATATAAAGGATTCCCTTGATTCCCTCAACGTATCCAAAGCAAGCGGCCCAGACGACATTAGTCCAAAAATCCTCAAAATGTGTTCTGTGAGTCTAGCTGGCCCCTTAACAATTGCCTTTAAAATAATGCTCAGACATTCCTTCTTTCCAAACGAATGGAAAAGTGGAAATGTTATTCCTGTATTCAAAACCGGAGACCGCCAATGTGTTTCAAACTACCGCCCTATACCTTTACTGAGCTGTATCAGCAAAGTATTTAAAAAATGTATTTCCAAACACATTCTAGCAACTCTTTGTTAACCCCACTTCAATCAGGCTTTCTCCCATTCGACTCAATTGTACTACAGCTCACTGACATATACCATATCTTCAGTTCCGCCCTTGACGAAGGAAAAGAAATTCGGGTAGTCTTTTGCGACGTAAGCAAGGCATTTTACAAAGTTTTGCACAAAGGTTTACTCTACAAACTTTAACAAATAGGCACCACAGGCCCTCTACTGGATTGGTTTCGCGGCTATCTATCTGGCAGATACCAACGTGCATGTTTAAACTCTGTGTCGTCGTCAAGGGGCGAAGTATCTGCGGGTGTCCCACAAGGCTCTGTCCTGGGGCCCCTGTTATTCTTGATATATATCAACGATATTGTAAACAATATCACTTCTAACATTAGACTCTTTGCCGATGATACTTCTTTGTTACTTATAGTTGAACAACCCAATATGGCCGCTGCGATAATTAACAAGGACATAAAAACAATAGAGGATTGGGCCCAAACATAGTTAGTGAACTTTAACCCCCCCCCCAAAAAAAAACCCGAATCTATCGTGATCAGCCGCAAATCCCCAAAACCACATCATCCCCTCTTTTAATGTCTACCCAAGTAATAAACAATGTCGAAAAACACAAGCACCTTGGCCTTACCCGCAATGGCCGCAGCAACTTGGCGTCACACATTGCAGAAATAACCTCGACGGGATGACAACGCATTGCTCTGTTTAGACAATTAAAATTTAGACTTGACCGGAAAGTACTTGAAAAGATCTACTTTGTATTTATTCGCCCCATATTAGAACATGCGGATGTAGTCTGGGACAACTGCTCCGCCCAGGAAGTCGGGGAGGTTGTAAAAATACAAATAGAGGGAGCTCGCATTGTTACGGGTGGAACTAGAAGTGCAAGTAAATAGTCCCTATACACAGAAACAGGCTGGGAAACTCTTGAGACTAGAAGGAAAAACACAAGTTAATTCAATACTTCAAGATGTTTCAGGGTCTTCGCCTCCTTACCTCTCACTGATGGTATCCCCGTCAGTGGTCGAAACTCAGAACTACAATCTGAGGAATAATGCCAAACTGAGCACAATCCCATGCCGTACCCACCTGCACCAAACCTCTTTCCTACCATCCGCGACTAACCTCTGGAATGATATCCCTAATGAAATAAGACAAAATCCTAATATTACGACGTTCAAGCAGTACCTCAACAGCACCATAAGAACTATACCGAAATTTTACTCGGGATATAAATCACGCTTGGCCCAGATCTTTCACTGTAGACTACGTTTACGGTGTAGCAACTTGAATGATGATCTCCACAACAACTATTTGTCCGAATCAAATAACTGCAGATGTGGCGAACGAGAAACCGCAGAACATTATTTATTATTTTGTCCATACTTCGATGGCGCAAGGAACCAAACAATTGGATTACTAGGAATACAGCCCACAACTGACGTCTTGCTAAATGGAAGTAACATTTCTCCCCGACACAGAACCGACCAGTCTTCGAAGTGGTCCATAGGTATATAGTATTATCCAAACGGTTCTAAAATCAGTAACCCTCCAGTAGCTCACAATTCACCACTCCTGCTTCCAAACAACTTGTTACATACTGCCTTTTGTCTATGCTCCTTGTTAATTTTGTAACTGCGGCGAGAATGAGGTGTGCCTTGTCTCAGCAACAGCTGGGTCGTCCTCTAAATAAGCCGCCGCATTTGTCTTTAACAATACCCAGTCGATGTTGGCACAGTGCACATCCTCAGAGTGAACATATTACTAAAGTTGACTGAGTTGCCATATTAACCCAATTGCATTTGTGGGTGCTCGACGCGGGCTGGGAGGCCGGGGAGGGGTGGTATCGGGTGGCACTTTTGGGTCGATGCTGGCATGTCCCCGTAGTGGTATATGAATATTAGCGTTAATGTTTGGGAGCCGCTTTGGGGGCGCGTCGGCGTTGATTCGGGGGTGCTGTCGGAAATCGTTTTTCTTTGGATTTCCCGGCTTATGCCGAGTGTCTATGAGTGCATTGGGAGGGGGCGGGAAATAAAACCCAATACACACTTCCTAGACCTGTTCTTAACGTCTACCGATCCCAAAGGTGCAACTAAATAGTAGGATACCCCAAAATATCTCAAGATGTCCCATAATCAGTGAAGCTCTTGAGAGTATGCACTCCTGTTAGGGTACCTTAGCGTTGCATGCAATTGTAGACGCCGGGCGGCAGGCTTAACTGGAAAGTGTTCCCTTGAAAGTAAGTAGGTTTAGATGTAGGTGCTCATTGCTTTTATCAGCGGACACATTATACAAAGTATCATACTAACTCGATCTGTCCTCCTTCCCGTGTGTTTTTTTTTTTTACATATTTTATATTATGTTTTTCTTCACCCAGGTATCCAAAGTATGGCACGACTTAGCGGTGGGCTCTGACCTGACGGCGTGTGGACGTCTAACAACCACCAACTCCAACAGAATTTTCGAGGAAAACCGCCACACTCATGCCTCGGTAGATGTGAGACGATAGACCGATCGAACGAAAAATAAGAAGAGGTCCAGGTGTCACTCGTAACCAGCGGCGTACCGCCGCAGATTGCGGGTGATACTTGGTCCTGACCACGTTCTGTAAAAATACTCTCGTCGTAATTTGGAGCAGTATCGATGTGTGTTCTGTGCCGGAAATAGTGTTTCTTAATTTACTTACTCTTGCGCCTCGGTGGTGTTGAGCTGCACTATAGCTTTACTGCTATGTCTACTTTATTCTTTGAGCAATCCAGCGAATCTGTTACATCCCTCTTAGTAAACTCCGCCGAAGCAATCCCAAACCGTTGCATGTCCTTGAATCTCTCGAAGGCCACGTCGATATTGAAAGCAGTAGCATCGGCCTTTCTTTTCACGTTGTTTTCCCTCTGTTTGGTTATAATTTTATTATTGTCCGGTGACATTGAAACCAACCCTGGTCCAAACTCTTTTAGTTCAGATCACGATCAGAATACCCTAAAAATTGTCCATCTTAACATCCAAAGCCTTAAACCTAAATTAGATATTATACAATGTGAATTCGCATCATTTGACATTTTGGCTTTGAGTGAGACATGGCTGCAAAGTGACGATCCCACTTCCGATGTTCAACTCCATGGGTTCCACCAACCTCTGAGATTCAACCGCTCGTCAAGGGGAGGAGGGGTTGCCATTTACATTAAAGACGGTATTTCATTTCGACACAGACCGGACCTCGATACTCTGAATACGGAGTGCATTTGGGCCGAAATATTCACAAGACGGAGTAGGTCATTATTGTTAGGCGTATTCTACCATCCACCCAACAGTCCTCCGGATACATGGGATGCTATAGCAGCATCCATCGAAAAAGCCAGAGACACCTCAATTAGGAACTTAATTGTCACAGGAGATTTTAATGACAACCAAATGGCTCCCTCGAGGAGTAGCTTTCTCGAGCTAGCTAATTACTTTAACCTTAAACAGATTGTGAGTGAACCAACTTGTTTCACTGAGACGTCTGCTACATTGCTAGATCTCTTTGCAGTCAGTGACACAATCAACGTGAAAGCATGCGAGGTGCTTGAACCAATTATCCCAGACATGATCCGCTATCACTGTCCAATCTCAATTGAAGTCGAATTTTTAAAACCTAACCCTTCCTCTTTCAAAAGAAGGATATGGATTTATTCTCAGGGTAATTACGAAGTATTGAACCAGTCTCTTTCGAACACCGACTGGAACTCTGTCTTTGATAACCCATGCCTTGATACTATAGTCTCTAATTTCACCGACAGAATACTCGATACAGCATCCAGACATATACCCAACAAAATAGTTACTTCGAGGACTGGCCAACCGAAATGGATGCACAATGAACTAAGACTTCTGATAAGACAAAGAAAACGCTTGTATCGTACTGCCAAACGAACAAATCACCCGCACGCCTGGGATAAATATAAACTTAAACGGAATGAAGTTATATCAGCTATTAGGAAGGCCAAAGCCATGCATCTTTCAAAAATTCAATTCACATTGAGAAGCAAAGAAACCCCAGCATCACTTTGGTGGAAGACATTAAAAGCACTCATCAGTAGCAGTAACACAACAGGAATTCCTACCTTGATCCATTCTAACAAAATATACTCATCAAGTCTTGAGAAAGCTGAAGTGTTCAACGAATACTTCAGTTCGATCTCAACAGTTGATGATTCGAACGCCTCCCTTCCAGACCCACTACTACATGTCTCTCAGCGTATTAATAGCATTACCCTACACTGCAGCGAGGTATATGCTGCAATGAAGTCGATAAAGGTATCCAAGGCGTCTGGTCCCGATCAAATAAGCCCGCGTCTCCTTAAAGAATGCAAATCCTCTCTATGCGAGCCACTGTCGATCTTATTTAACATACTTCTGAATAGCTCATACTTCCCTTCACTCTGGAAAAAAGCAAATGTCTCCCCTATCCTAAAAAAACAGCCCTCAAACTCAGTTACTAGCTATCGTCCGATATCATTGATCAGCTGTGTTGGCAAAATATTCGAAAAATGCGTTTTCAAACGCCTGTGGCTGTTTCTAAGTGAAAATAATGTTCTCAGTCAATTCCAGTCAGGTTTTACACCTCGAGATTCAACCGTCCTTCAACTGACTGACATATATGATGAATTTTGTCATGCACTCGATGAAGGCAAAGAAGTTAGGGTAGTTTTCTGTGATGTCAGTAAGGCCTTTGATAAAGTATGGCATGCTGGTCTTATCCACAAACTGGAGAGTATTGGGGTTTCGGGGGAGTTATTGCTATTTTTAAAATCATATCTTGCCGATAGATCGCAGCGAGTTGTGATAGCCTCGGAGACATCCGCATGGAGGCCCATCAATGCCGGTGTGCCTCAGGGGTCGATACTTGGGCCCTTACTGTTCTTGATATACATTAACGACATAACCAAAGACCTACTTAGATCTATACGCCTGTTTGCAGATGATACTTCCTTATATCTCATCATTGAGAACCCAGAGCAAGCCTCAAACATAATCAATCATGATTTGGCGACAATTGAGCATTGGGCCAAAACATGGTTGGTTGAGTTCAATCCCAATAAAACAGAGAGTTTGCTTATATCACGTAAAAACAATCCCAACTCTCACCCACCCTTATATCTTGGGGGGTTACAGATATCGGAAGTTTCCGAACATAAACATCTGGGGATCATACTAAATAGCACATGTACATGGAACGACCACGTTGACCACATCTGCTCGAAAGCCTGGTCTCGGTTAGACATGCTGAGGAGACACAAATTTTATCTCGATCGAAGTGTCTTAGAAAAAATATACTTTGCCTTCATTAGACCCCTTCTGGAATATGCGGATACTGTCTGGGATAATTGTTCCGTATCCAACATTGCGGAACTAGAAAAAATACAGATTGCAGCAGCCCGAATCATTACGGGAGCAACAATTAGTGCCAGTAAGTCCTTGCTGTATTCTGAAACACGATGGGACTCCCTTCAAGAAAGACGCCGCAAACATAAATTAATTCAGTTTTTCAAAATGTATCACCGTATGTCACCTCCACATATTTCCAATAAAGTCCCCCCACTCGTCTCCGAGACGAACTCATCATTTAGTCTTCGATAAAGTCAAAACCACCGCGTTCCCTTTTGCCGAACCCAATTGTATCAGTCCTCGTTCATCCCAAGCGTTACAGACCTATGGAATAAGCTACCCTTACCTGTACGCGAGAACTCATCATTGATCAACTTTAAGACCTTCCTGAGCAATGGGAACCAAAGACCCCCAAGGTTCTACAGTGACGCGAAATCTCGAGCGGCTCAAATTTATCATTGCAGGCTTCGATTGCACTGCAGTAGTCTTAATTCTCACCTATATGACAATCACTTATCACCCAACCCCTCTTGTCAGTGTGGAGAGCGCGAAACTACTGATCACTTCCTCCTGCATTGTCCGGTGTTCTCAAACGCTCGCAACTATACGATTAATTTACTCCCCTTTGCAGTAGACTCATCCATGCTCCTGTTTGGCTCCGAGTTCTTGAATAATGAGGACAACCGTCTTATCTTTGAAACGGTACATGACTTCATTCTATCAAGCAAGCGATTCCATTGAGTTACCGCTCAATTAATGTACCCCACCCTGCCCCACGTGGGAACACCGTTCCTGAAGCATTGCTCTTTCTGTACCTCGGTAATCATGTTCTGTACAACTGGTGAAATAGGACCCACTGACCTATGTCTTGAGTAGAAGGCCCACTCACGCCTCAACACCACCGAGTCTAGTATGCAAAACTCTTATCAAAGGAACTAAAAGTAAGAATCAAATACCGTACTTATTGCGCTATGGAGTTTTAAGTTAACATATTTAGTTTTCAAGTTGGCCAAATTAGGTTTTGCTCTGTTATTTCTCTGAATCTTCTCCTCTCTTTTTTTGATCATCTTTTCTTCCGGCTCTTTCTTTCCTTACCCTATTCAATCTAAAGTTTAAACAATCTCACGAATCGTTGACTGGCGGTCGGGGTCGTCTTCCTCCTTTTCAGATTGGAGGGGGCCGGGCCTTCACGAAACGATACGTGAGCTCTATTACAGATTTATACCACCTGAAGGAGTAATTTTTCAAATGTGCTGGGGAGACGACTTACATAAGCTGTAAGCTTTCTGTCGAATCCCTTTTCTACTCAGAAACCTGTTTTCTTATATTTATTGCCTTTCTGTATACTACTGTATCATGTACATTGACGATTTACTTCTTTGAACAATTATTGTGAAGTGTATACATTGAAACAAATGCTTCAATAAATACTGTTTAAACTAACAGGCACGATTGAATCAAATCAATATCTCAACCGCCAGTACAGAGCCCACTGCCGGCTCAACAATCTCAAACTGGTAATTGCCGCATAAACATTTTCCTTGGTGATATTTGTTCCATCTAGAGACAGCCCAGTATAAGCCTTTGGCTTGTTGTTGAACCCATTTCCATGTTTGTTACTGTTTTGTCAATTTATGCTTGTTTCTGTACAATTTAAACATACTTTGGAAATAAATATTGTTTAAACTAGATAGGTCGTTTCTACTCATCGTATAATCACATATAAAATATTCTAGATGACAATGTCCAGCTATTAATACCGCAAAACGTAGATTTCGGGGTTTTTTTTGTATAGAAACATTATTTTCCCTATAAAATTATCTATGAACAGCTAGGCTTTTGTCAGAAATAAATTATGAAAATTATTAAGTGCAACAAGATGTCACCTGCAAAGCTAAAGCATTGCAGGCGGCATCATGTTACACTCAATATACGATACTGTGTTACAATTAGGAGATTTATTTGGTGACACGGTTTACGGGAAAAAAAAACTTCCAATTCTGGTAGATGTTACAGTTGAAACTTTTGAAGTTGGCGTGAGTAGATGGTAAACTTCGACACATATTCAAGGGATCAGATTTGTCAGGGAAAAGGCGCTCGAATATTGCAATAGAAACTTGCGAACTGGAATCGGTGCCATAAGTAAGTTGGACAAATTATATAAAAAGGAAGGGAAGCATTTGCCGAGTATCTATATGGATCTATATGGATCTTCTTTTGTGTGTGCGTGTGGGGGGGGGGGGGGGGGGGTGGGGGGTGCACTATTGTTCATAGTGAGATCAAAGTTACTGGAGTTGAGGGAGGAAATCTCGAAAAGCGAAAAAGATGATGCCAAATATGTAGATAAGGAAACTCTGGAACTTTTTCTTTTAAAATGTCCCCAATACCAACCAAGCAAAATAAGACTCATTGGTAAACTAATGGGAGGATGGGGTGAAAACATGAGAGATAAGTGGATGGAGGTGACATGAGGGAAAGGGTCGCAGTCAGGATGACTGAGAAAGCACCAGTGGGGGATATTGTCAAACAATTTTTATCCGAAGAGCTGAATTACAATACATGTTTCGTCTGTTTTAACATTCAACATATAACATATTGCATCTGTGTTAACATTCGCCAAGAAACATGTTGCACCTCCATTATATTCTCTTTGTCTACTTAGATTTCTAATTTCACCATTTTGCTTCCCGTTACAACCAGCGACATAATGTCTCCCCATACACCCCTACCTCTAAACAATGTCAACCTGATATCCCTTCACGCCTGAAATCCCAAACTAGGCCATGTGCTCTCAAACCGATATTTCCGGGATCATTTTTCTATTGTTATATCTCCACTCTCTGGGTACTTCCACCTTAAAAGAAGTCTTCAGGATACTCCGACTCGCATGCAAAGTTGTGGGTTGCCCCGCGCAAAACTCTGGACTGACCCCTACAAGGCATGCACACTCTTAACACGAGGTGAAATAAGGGGGGGGGGGGGGGGGATATATTCCTCCGCACCATCTTCACTTGGCCTGTCTACGCCTCTGACTACAATCAAGCTGTTTATGGTCAGTCTGCTGAACCTTATAATGTTGATACATTACCAAAGATTGAAAATACCTTTTGGGGTTATAAGAGCTGTAGAGTTTAAGTTTAAGCAGTATTTTATCTCAGAAAATCATACTAGTTAACATAAAGTTTAATACAACGTGATGAATTAAAATTGCAGTGTTCGCCATCCTTGTGACATGTCATCGTAGGAAACAGCTGTACAGATGCCACCATGAATACTTTATCTCTAAATTTACTATGAGTGGAAACGACCATGCATAAGCTCTCCGCTTTCTGTCGAATCCACACACATTTTCTATCATTATTTCTCGAGAATTGGAAATAAATGAATAAATGAATGAATGAAAGGTTTTAGCGCGCTGAAGGCGCGCAGGGACGATGTGGGATTTATAAATCCCTTGCGACCCGGTTAGCCTTATTTTATTTCACTTGGATCTTGGATCACACAGTCCTAGCTTTCCTATTGCCTCAAATGGGGTCTGAAGGGGTATGCACGTGGTTAGAATTCCCGACAGTTTGCATTGGAGTGATAGATTGTCAAAGACCAAACCCTCAACGCCATTAAGACTATTAGAGAGTGGGCTCTATTCGGTTCCAGCTTGGCGATGGTAGAGGTTTGAGTCCCACCATGGTGGCGAGACAGAATATAATGTTGTGCGATGGCAATTTTAAGGGAAAAAGAAAAAAGAAAACCAAACAGCAACGCCGGTTTGGTAGCGGCCCCAGTATATGACCATAGCGGTTACAAAAAAGGAATGGAGAAAGCTCCAACAGTTTAGTTTGAAAAAACCGGGAGTCATCCATCAAGCCTTCTGGGAGATAGGATGCCGTATGTGATTTTGAGGTATCTGGTTATCCTTCGGGAATTCCAAATGACCTCCAACACCCCCCCCCCCCCCCACCCACAAAAAAAAAAGAAAAAAAAAGCCCTTAAAAGGGCTGTTTGCTGGCAAGATTGTTTCAATCCTTGCCTTGGTCTTGTTAGGTTTTCTGCACATCTTTGCTTGAGGATTGTTTCAATCCCTCATAGTTTGTCATTCAGTTTGGTCGTGTGTCTGATGAGATAGAGGAGGTAGAAAAGATAGAGAGCTGGAAATTCGAGCAATTCGGTTTTTAATTTACAACTTTTTCGTCCTTTTGGATGGGGAAGCCAGCATTTTTTCCCCGAGATTTATATCTCAGGGAGGGGAGACCCGGCAGCAGGTGGAGATTTTCCTCGCTGTTTGCAACTCCCACTGGTAACAGAGGCAAGCTTTCGTGCGTATCGTGTCACCCGCAGCCAGTTCTAAATTTAGGTCACAGAATGCCTGGCTCACCCAATCACAATGATGTAATCTTTAACCCTTTCGATAGACATGCCCCAGATTATTTAGTTTTCCTATTGAGGACGCGATGCGCATTGAGTTCTATTATTAATTCGCTGTCTTGAAGTCTATTTAGAGTTTTGCTTTGAAGATCTTTTAAGCGCATTGCTATAGTGTCTATTTTTGCTATCTCGTGAAGTTGTTTTATCGATGTCCACGTGGGCTTGCGCAGAGCCACGCGCAAGGCATGATTTTGGACCCGTTGTAGTTTTTCAATATTGGTTTTATTCAGGTCACTTGTTATTGTGGCCCCATACTCTAGTACTGGGCGTATATATGATTTGTAAAGATTGAGGAGAATTTCTTTATGGGCTCCCCAATTTTTACCTCTAATCATTTTCAGGAAATTGATGCGTTTAGTGGCTTTGACGGTGACTGAGTTTATGTGATTGGTTAGATTGAGACTGCTATCCAGGTTGAATCCCAGAAACTTTGCCTTCAAGGAAGTTTGGGGACTAAAACAAGGAGCCGACTGGAAGCAGTTTCGGGAAAAACTAAAACCAAATCTTGAATGTATACCTAGGGATGCAAATGTCCAGAGTACTTCAGATGGCATAGTAAATAGCCTAACAGAGGCGGGGAAGGAGTGTATAGGAAGGGTGAGGGTCCCAACGAGAGAGCTTGGATACAGGGTTAACGAGGGACTGAAAAGGGCTATAAAAGAAAGGAAGGTAAAATGCGCTGCTTACAGAAGAAGTAGGAAGCTTAAAGGGGTGGATAACAATGACACGAGACTAATGAAAGGAGAATATGAACTGGCACGGAAAAAGGTGAATGAGATAAAGAATAATAATAGGAAGGAGCGCAATTGCAGTCTTGCCAGAACAATAAAGAAAACGGGGGGTTCGAGCTCAAACGTATTTTGGAACTGGGTAAATAAACGGGGGAAAAGTAGTGTGCAGAGTATCAAAGTGGATGGGGAAAGTACAGAAGATAAAGGCCGTATCGCTTCAGAGTAAGTCAAGCACTGGGAAAAGATAAACGATAGGCGATGGGGCAGTGGGTCCCCACCAAAAAGAAATACACTGGTGGAGGAGAACCTATCCAATCGTGTATGTAGCGAAATAACGGCAGAAGAAGTGCGGAACGTGGTCTCGAAATTAAAAAATGGTAAAGCGGGAGGGACTGATGAAATTCCGAACGAATTCCTCAAAAATGGAGGGGAGGCACTTATTGAAGTCCTGACAAACCTTTTCAACCTGGCTCTGCGAAAGCAAGAGGTCCCCAGAGAGTGGAGGGAAAGTAAGGTGTCGTTCATACACAAAAAGGGGGATAAGGAAGTTCTAGATAACTATAGGGGGATATCAGTTAGTAGTAACATCGGAAAAGTATTCTGTAAGGTCATATACGGTAGACTAGAGGAAGTTATTGAAGAGAAAGGTTTTTTAGGAGAAATTCAAAATGGTTTCAGGAAAGGACGAAGAGTCACTGATCACCTATTTACACTCACCCAACTGATAGAATCAACAAAGGCTGAAAAGAAAAAGATGTTTCTGGCATTTCTAGATGTGAAAAAAGCGTACGACCGAGTGTGGAGGGAAGGTATGTGGCGAAAGCTCGAGGGCATCGGACTGGGGGGTGACTTTGTGGGAATCATGAAAGCACTGTATACAGATGTGCAAAGCCAACTCAGTCTAGGGAGTATCACTACAAAACGAGTCCCTATGGATATAGGCCTCAAGCAGGGGTGTATCTTTTCACCGATTTTGTTTGCATTGTATGTTAAAGATTTAGGGGACGAACTAATTCAGAGTGCGGAGGGGGTAAATGTTGGAGACATAAAGATACCAGGCTTATTCTTTGCGGACGACATGGTGTTAATGTCTAGAACTGAACAGGGGCTAGAGAAACTGCTGGAAATTGTTGGTAGATATGGGAACACTTGGCGGCTCGAACTAAATGAAAATAAAAGCAAGGTAATACCCGTTGGACGCAAGGTAGATATGACGAAGAGATGGAGAGTGGGGGAGTTCTCAATCCCCGAAGGGGAAAGCAAACAAATCACTGTAGGAGAAACGGGAGAGTATGAGTATCTAGGGGTAAGCATAAATATAACGGGAAGAGGGGTGTACAGAAATTACTCAGCCAAACTGATTCTGAAGGGGAAAAGAATTCTGAACCAACTAAAACTTTTAGGGAAAAATAGTTTCAACAAGGTCTTTGTGGGGAAAACACTGTGGGAGAGGGTGGGTTTACCAAGTATAACGTATGGCACGGACGTGATTCCATTAAACCAAACCGTTATTAAGAAGTTGGAAAATACTCAAAATGATGCCGGCAGATGGATAACAGGGTCGAGTAATGCCGCAGCTTTGGAAGCAGTAAGGGGGGAGCTTGGGTGGATGAAAATCAAGGACAGGGTAGATTTGGGAAAACTGTGTTACTTTAACTACTTGAGAAACCTGCCTGACAACCGGTGGTGCAAATTGATGCTCGATACCATTTGGAATTCTAATATAGAAACGGGGTGGTCAAAACATGTGAGGGAACTAATGGACAATTACTCTATAGAGGTCACAAACATAGAAGTAGGAATGAAAGAAGGCAAAAGGTTTGTCAAAGAGAGAGTCATGGAAGATTGCAATCGAAACTGGCGAGCAGGGGTTAGCGTGAAAAGATCACTGCAGGGGTTACAATATAAAGAAAAGCCAGCTTTTGAAAAGTACCTAGATGGCACCTTTGGAGGGTCACTGCTGTTCAAACTGAGATCAAGATCACTGGAGCTTCGGGGAAAAATTGGGAGAGATGGGGAAAAGGGATGCCAAATGTGCCACTCTGGAGTAGTGGAGACCCTGGAACATTTTCTCTTGGAATGCCCACAGTATATACCTCATAGAATAAAATTTACTGGAAGAATAATGCAGAAGTGGGGTGAAGAAACAAAGGATAGATGGCTGAAGGGGGACACGAGGGAGAGGGTAGGAATGCTTATTGAAGAAATTGAAAAAGAGGAAGTGAGGGACACTATTAAGCAGTTTATATCTGAATGCTGGGAGGAGAGGAGGGGAAGAGGGGGTGGGGTGCAGGGGGAATGATGGCCTTCTCTTATGAGGACCGCGACAAATCAGCGGCTGGCCAAAGAGTTATTATTATTATTACTAGCTTCAAGTTTATGATCGTAAAGCTTAAGCTCAATATTAGGGACAGGCTTTTTCCTTTGTTTTTATAGAATGTGATTCTTTGTGTTTTCGTGGCATTTAGCTTGATGCGCCACAGAGCGCACCAGTCTTGCAGGTCGCGGATGGTATCCTGCAGGCGGTTTTGTATTATGTATCCAGACTTACTGGCCGTCCACATTCCTTTGTCGTCTGAGAATTGAGATAGTTCAACATGGTTCTTCCCTAGTTTGTCAATGTCATTCACATATATTATAAATAGAAGCGGGCTGAGGACCGAACCCTGTGGAGTGCCCGCTTCGAGTTTTACCTCGGCTGACACTTCGCGGTTGACCCTCACTTTGATTTTCCGATCAGATAAAAATGATGATATGATCCTTAGAATTTTGGTAGGTAGCCCCATTTTAACTAGTTTGTATCTCATGCCATTGTGCCAGACAGAGTCAAACGCTTTTTCTACGTCGAGTAATAGCGCGGTTCCTATTTCATTTTGACTGAACGCCGTTTTCATATAATCTACCAGTCTATAAACATGCTCGATTCCCTCTCTTTGGCTCCTGTATGCCCTTTGCCACTTATTGAAAAAGCTGATTGATTCGAGATGGCTGCGGAGTCTAGTCGTGAGAATCCGTTCGAAAATTTTTCCAATACAGCTGAGTAGGCTGATTGGGCGGTAATTAGCTGGGTTGCTCAAATCCTTGTCGGGTTTGGGTATCATGACTCCTGTAGCTACTTTCCAACATTTTGGGAAGTATCCACTAGAGAGACAGCAGTTTAGGAGGTTAGTGAGTCTACCGAAAAAAGTGTTGGGACATTGTTTCAGGATTTTGTATGAGACCTCGTCCCCTCCTGGGGAAGAAGAAGACTTACATTTTTTAATTGTGTTAGCCACTTCTTCTTGGCTTATCGGTTCCGTGAGTTCATGGCCATCCCCGTCCTCGGGCGTTTGGCTGAAGTTGGCATCGTTAAACGGTAAATGTTGTTCAAACTAACATTTTGTATCTGTGTGGGAACTCAACAAGTGGCATCTCAATTAACACTCAGAATAGAGTCAGTTCATCACGACTGGCAGAATGTCTAGCTTCGAAGATAGGAAGTTGTTAAAGTGCATAATGATTGCTATTAGCAAACAAATAATAAACAAACATTCGATGTTGATCAACAACAATTGACCAAAACAACATTTTCCTATTGAATACCAATCAATGTTCTTGTGTTTGAGAAGGCAACAAATAAACATAATCCCTAAACACAGTTCACTGTCGTGTCCAAACTGATAACCAATAACGATAAACAAACAAACACATCAGAATCGAAAGGGACCGATGAGATGAGTAAATCTGAGTAATCAACAACATAAGAACGGAATAACAAATAATAATACTAAATAAACATTCAAAGTAAGAAGAGCAATTTATTTTAATAACACAACAATTATTTATTAAAAATAAAATATTTCATGACAAAGATTTTGTAATGCGCTTCAAATTGGCTACACAAGAATCATTTATCAAAACTAACACAAACACTGCACATTACGAAATAGTGCATGCGTTTGCTTACAGCTTTCGAGAAAAAACAAATCAATACTAAAGTTAACAATCCAAGACCAATACCGGGTCTGGACCTGCGTCGCTGCATGCAATTGAATCGGCAAACAGGAAGTGGCTGCATGGCAGATCTGAAAATTGCATACACGATACAATTGATCATTATCAGGCTCCAGATGAAATATAGAATCAATCCCTTGCATAGAAGCCGAGAAAAATTTGACGAAAAATTTCAATGTTCAGTGGGTACAGTAAAATTTCAAAGTATCGGCAAACAGGAAGTGGCTGCACGGCAGATATGAAAATTGCTTACACGATACAACTCATCTTTATGAAGCATCAGACCAAATATAAAATCATTCCCTTTCATAGAAGCCAAGAAAACCTTGACGGAAAAAGTGTTTCGAACGGACGGACTGACGGACTAAGTCGAGCGGTTACTAGACCTGCTCTGCCGCTGGCGACGCGGGTAAAAATTAATAAACTGAACATTCAGTACTGACAATATTAGAAGAATTGTATATTGCTCTACACAATGTACGTAGGGCTGTATAGTTGTCATCACGAATACTTTATCTCTAAATTTACTTCGAGTGCAAACATCCATGCATAAGCTCTCAGCTTTCTGTCGAATCCATACACATTTTCTATTTTGTATCATTATTTCTCAAAAGTTGGAAATAAATATTGTTTAAACAAACATTTTGCATATGTGTGAGCATTCAAAAAATAACATATATGTAAACATGAAGTTCGTGTAACATGTGGCATCTCTATTAAAATTCAGAATAGAGTCAGTTCATCACGACTGACAAATGTCTAGCCGATAAGTTAGGAAATTTGTAAAGTGCATAATGATTGCTATTCGCAAACAAATAATAAACAAACATTCGATGTTGATCAACAACAATTGACCAAAACAACATTTTCCCATTGAATACCAATCAATGTTCTTGTGTTTGAGAAGGCAACAAATAAACATAATCCCTAAACACAGTTCACTGTCGTGCCCAACCTGATAACCAATAACGATAAACAAACAAACACATCAGAATCGAAAGGGACCGATGAGATGAGTAAATCTGAGTAACAAAACAAGAACGGAATAACAAATCATAATACTAAATAAACATTCAAAGTAAGAAAAGCAATTTATTTTAATAACACAAAAAATATTTATTAAAAATAAAATATTCCACGATAGATTTTGTAATTCGCTTCAATTATACAGGAACCATTTATCAAAACTAAAACAAATACTGCACATTACGAAATAGTGCATCTGTTTGCTTACAGCTTTTGAGAAGTAAAACAATCAATACTAAAGTTAATAAAAATTAATAAACTGAACATTCAGTACTAACAATATTAGAAGACTTGTATATGGCTCTACACAATGTACGTAGGGCTGTATAGTTGTCATCACGAATACTTTATCTCTAAATTTACTCCGAGTGCAAACAACCATGCATAAGCTCTCAGCTTTCTGTCGAATCCATACACATTTTCTATTTTGTATTATTATTTCTCAAAAATTGGAAATAAATATTGTTTGCATGCAATTGAATCGGCAAACAGGAAGTGGCTGCACGGCAGATCTGAAAATTGCATACACGATACAACTGATCATTATCAGGCTCCAGATGAAATATAAAATTAATCCCTTTCATAGAAGCCGAGAAAAGTTTGACGGACGGAGTCGAGCGGTTACTAGACCTGCTCTGCCGCTGGCGACGCGGGTAAAAATTAATAAACTGAACATTCAGTACTGACAATATTAGAAGAATTGTATATGGCTCTACACAGTGTACGTAGGGCTGTATAGTTGTCATCACGAATACTTTATCTCTAAATTTATCTCGAGTGCAAACAACCATGCATAAGCTCTCAGCTTTCTGTCGAATCCATACACATTTTCTATTTTGTATCATTATTTCTCAAAAGTTGGAAATAAATATTGTTTAAACAAACATTTTGCATATGTGTGAGCATTCAAAAAATAAAATATATGTAAACATGAAGTTCGTGTAACATGTGGCATCTCTATTAAAATTCAGAATAGAGTCAGTTCATCACGACTGACAGATGTCTAGCCGATAAGTTAGGAAATTTGTAAAGTGCATAATGATTGCAGTTCGCAAACAAATAATAAAGAAACATTCGATGTTGATCAACAACAATTGACCAAAACAACATTTTCCCATTGAATACCAATCAATGTTCTTGTGTTTGACAAGGCAACAAATAAACATAATCCCTAAACACAGTTCACTGTCGTGCCCAACCTGATAACCAATAACGATAAACAAACAAACACATCAGAATCGAAAGGAACCGATGAGATGAGTAAATCTGAGTAACAAAACAAGAACGGAATAACAAATCATAATACTAAATAAACATTCAAAGTAAGAAAAGCAATTTATTTTAATAACACAAAAATTATTTATTAAAAATAAAATATTCCACGAGATAGATTTTGTAATTCGCTTCAATTATACAGGAACCATTTATCAAATCTAAATAAATACTGCACATTACGAAATAGTGCATCAGTTTGTTTGCAGCTTTTGAGAAATGAAACAAATCAATACTAAAGTTAATAAAAATTAATAAACTGAACATTCAGTACTAACAATATTACAAGACTTGTATATGGCTCTACACAATGTACGTAGGGCTGTATAGTTGTCATCACGAATACTTTATCTCTAAATTTACTCCGAGTGCAAACAACCATGCATAAGCTCTCAGCTTTCTGTCGAATCCATACACATTTTCTATTTAGTATCATTATTTCTCAAAAATTGGAAATAAATATTGTTTAAACTAACATTTTGCATATGTGTGAGCATTCAAAAAGTGACACATTGCAAATATGTTAACATTAGGTTCGTGTAACAAGTGGCATCTCGATTAAAATTCGGAAAAGAGTCAGTTCATCACGACTGACAGATGTCTAGCTTCGAAGTTAGGAAGTTGTTAAAGTGCATAATGATTGCTATTTGCAAACAAATAATAAACAAACATTCGATGTTGATCAACAACAATTGACCAAAACAACATTTTTCCATTGAATACCAATCAATGTTCTTGTGTTTGAGAAGGCAACAAATAAACATAATCCCTAAACACAGTTCACTGTCGTGCCCAACCTGATAACCAATAACGATAAACAAACAAACACATCAGAATCGAAAGGGACCGATGAGATGAGTAAATCTGAGTAATCAACAACATAAGAACGGAATAACAAATAATAATACTAAATAAACATTCAAAGTAAGAAAAGCAATTTATTTTAATAACACAAAAATTATTTATTAAAAATAAAATATTCCATCAGAAAGATTTTGTAATTCGCTTCAATTACACAGGAACCATTTATCAAAACTAAAACAAATACTGCACATTACGAAACAGGACATGTGTTTGATTACAGCTTTTGAGAAAAAAAAAACAAAACAAATCAATACTGGAGTTAAAAATTTATAAACTGAAGATTCAGTACTGACAATATTAGAAGTATTGTATATGGCAACACACAATGTGCACTCCATGTTCCATTTTGTGTTTTTTCATTTTCAATAAATACTGTTTAAAGTAAAAATTAAATTTTCTATACTGTAGCATCAATAGCTTACTGCTGAATCCATTTCAGTTAGTGTATTTTCGTGTTTATGTTCAATCTGCGCTCTTACACGATTATCTGAAATGAATATTTTTAAAATTAAATATAAGAAATTATGAATGCATGATTTACTCATATTGTCAGACGTTTTCAGCCACCTGACCGAAACGGCTGACAATATACGTAAATCAAGCATTCATAATTTGTAAATCCAGTCCCTTGTGGGTGGACCATACATTTCCACAATTAACCCTTACCTAACATGAAAAGTAGACGACACTTGCAAACAAAATTCTTGACTATTTTTTTTTAATTTTTGTCTAAAAAAAATAGGTTATGACCCTCACTGGAACGAGCTCGTTCCAAAGAGGGGTCATAACCTATGTTTTTGAGACAAAAAATTAAAACATAATTAAAATTGATTGGCGATTTTTGAGAATAGCGGTGGCCGGTTTTGGACGTTACGTTGGGTAAAGGGTTAAATATAAATAAGAGGATGGAAACTTCGATGGTGTAAAGGCAAAAAAAACTGATGGGCGCTCAACTCATAAGCCAGAAGCGATGTGAAACGAAATAAAAAAATAATTGAATATTTCGAGGATCAGCTTCTCCTTGGTAAATGGCGTGGGCCAGGTCGTAATATTGTCCATGATTCCTCATATCCCATGTACCTGTTCCAGATGTCTCACTGTGAAACACAGGGCTCACCACTGGCATAAGCTTCCACGCTTGCTGCTGAATCCACTTTCCTTGGTTATATCTTGTATTTACCTCTTGTATGTATAATACTAAAAAAAATAGGTTATGACCCTCACTGGAAGGAGCTCGTTCCAAAGAGGGGTCATACCTATGTTTTCGAGTCAAAATTTAAAACATAATTAAAATTGTTTGGCGATTTTTGAGAATAGCGGTGGCCGGTTTTGGACGTTACGTTGGGTAAAGGGTTAAATATAAATAAGAGGATGGAAACTTCGATGGTGTAAAGGCAAAAAAAAAACTGATGGGCGCTCAACTCATAAGCCAGAAGCGATGTGAAACGAAATAAAAAAATAATTGAATATTTCGGGGATCAGCTTCTCCTTGGTAAATGGCGTGGGCCAGGTCGTAATATTGTCCATGATTCCTCATATCCCATGTACCTGTTCCAGATGTCTCACTGTGAAACACAGGGCTCACCACTGGCATAAGCTTCCACTCTTGCTGCTGAATCCACTTTCCTTGGTTATATCTTGTATTTATCTCTTGTATGTATAATACTGATGTAACAATTAACAGAGAAATAACATACTGTTCAAATTAAAATTAAATCCAAGGCTGTCTTCTCTGTCCATGAATGTACCCAACCTCTATGTCATAATTGATCCTCAGTGCATTCATGCACAGTTATATTTTAAGTATTGGGGGGTAGGGGGGGGGGGGTATCAAATGGGTGCATATAGTAGACACTTTATAGACAGATATGCAACAGTGTATGTAATGTCAATATCAGAGTTTCAAGTTATATCAGTAAACGAGGGTTTCATCACATCAAGCAGAAAGCTTATATTAGCCGTTCCTCTTGGCTTTAGATTTCCAAAGTATAATTTCTGGTGTAACCCTGAAACAGGAGAGATGGCTTCAATCGTGTTAAAGAACCATTTTTTATCTCATCACCCAGGACGCTCGCACGCCGCGAGCATCCTGGGTGATGAGATAAAAAAAAAAAGATGCTTCTGCATTTTTCACAACGCAAGTGACTCTTGCATCGAGTCCAGTCTGTGATACACAACATTTCTTAGGATTGTTCACGTACGCACCACTACACTCTGGAATCGGTTGGGTTGGAGAACGGCCTGGGTCGGCTGTGTCGAGTGAATATGAACCCAACTGGGTTCATATTGTCTCGTCCCAGTTGGTTTGGGCCCACTTGGCTTTGGAGTGTAGTATCACGTTTTATTATATGCTTGCCCAAGGGATGGCGGAGAGTCACCGAGGGAGAGAGGTTCAATAGTTGTTTAATAAGGGTACATGAATTTTGGTGCCTCGAGGTTTATGTTACGGTTTCTTCCTTGAGCCAAATACCCACCCACCCCTTCGCCCTTCCACCGGATGACTGTCGTCAGTGTTTGGGTTATGACATGCCGCGATGGTTATTTGAATAACGTACTACTTGTCGCTAACTTGTGTCAGGATAGCGGATATCCATCTGATGAATTAATTCACATCTGTACTTCTTGCGTACCACGCAGGTGTTGGGGCGGGTTTCTAAAAATGCAAAGTAGCAGTTAAAATTGTTCATACATTTCATTTTAATGACATTTTGTTAAAAAATAATATTACTTCTTTCACTGAACACATGGCCTCCACGCTGCGTCGCATTCTTTCGGGGTATTAACTCTTTAACCCTTTACCTAGCATGAAAAGCAGACGACACTTGTAAACAAAATTCTTGAATAACTATTTTTTTTTCCATTTTTTGTCTCAAAAACATAGGTTATGACCCCTCATTGGAACGAGCTAGACGAGCTCGTTCCAAAGAGGGGTCATAACCTATGTTTTTGAGACAATACATGAAAAAATAATGAAAAAATTAATTGGCGATTTTTGTGAATAGCGCTGGCCGGTTTTGGCCGTTACCTTGGGGGAAAGGTTTAAACACTGAACGAATCAATTTTTGGCAATTTATCCTTAAAATGTCGCATTTATTTGCACCCGCCAAACCTCCGAAACTAAATAATCCATGTGAAGGGTCTCTTAATAGTTTACCTTTGCCCCCACAAAACTGTTTGTGTGTGTGCTTGAAAAAGGTGACCAGCAGTAGTTATTTACCACATCGGTGCTTCATTTCTGTCAACAGGGTGAGAAGGGAAGTGATTTTGGAAACTATATATCATTTTCTTCATTCGAATATATCTTACACGTGCAATATTATGTGGTTATCTGACAGGCTTCTCTGTCAGTAGTTGTTATAACACGATGCACAGTGATGGATTGTGGAAATAACTTGCACGAATTGCAGGAATAAATTACGCCGCACCCTAGCCCTGCATCTTTTCTAAGCCTGGGTAAGTGAACCGAAGGTATTTGCGCGCCAAAGGTACGCAAGGATGGCGTGGTGTATACTAACCCCTTACGATCCTTTTAGGAGTACAATAGTAATGTTTCTCATCTATCAGCCGCAAAGGAGTTAAAGCAAAGGAGAGGGGAAAGCCACCAGGACCCAGTGCGCCGCCACGACGGGAATTCCGTTCTGTGGTAGTTCTTTATATACTTAAGGCATGCAGAGTCAGTTATTAACGTAATAATAATCATCTTGAACAACAGACCCCCCCCCCCCCCACACACACACACCCAAAGGTGCCATCAAGGTACTCTTCAAAATCTGTCTTCTCTTTATAGAGCAGGACACCCAAAGATCACTTTGCTTTGACCCCTCTCGCCAATTCATGTTACAATCCGCCATGTCTCCTTCTCAGGTGATTTTCTTACTCTGGTTTGTTTCCACTTCCAAGACTGAGATCTCCATCGAATAGTTCTGCAAAACTCCGTCACTCGGACTATCCACCCTGTCTTTATGTTTGAATTCCAAACATTCTGGAACATTAATTTACAACATCGGCTGTCGTGGAGGTTTACCAAATAGTTGAGATAGCAGAGTTTCATTAAGTCTGTCCTGTCCTTAATCCTCATCCACCCAAGCTCACCGCTTTTTGCTTCTAGTGCTGTCGCATTATACTCGACCACGTTATGATCCATCGGTCTGCATCATTGTGTTGCCCTGAACTAGTCGCTCGCCTCATTATAATAACAATAATAATAATTCTTTGGCCTTCCGCTGATTTGTCGAGGTACAATAACCGGGAGGCCTACACAAACCCAGTCCCCCGCCGGGTTATTCCTCCCCCACTCTCCCTCCTAATCTCTCAGCATTTAGTCAAAACCTGTTTCATAACCGCCCCTCCCTGATGCTTTCTAGATCTCCCAAACTATAAAATTTACTCTTTCCTTCGTATTATTCCTCATTCATTTGTGGGGTTATGTTTTCATCCCATTTTTTCATTAGTTTCACAGGGAGTCTTATTCTACTAGGCATATAAATATTTTCGAATCCCGTCCCTGAAACATATGCACTGTATGAGATACCATATTTTGTTGCCATTGTTGAATATGATGCTTTCATTTTGTAGTATATTACGACGTATGTATGTATGTTAAAATTATTTTTCACATAAATATTGCTTAAACTAAATATACGGTGACTTCTAACATGAAATGTTACAGGGTCTCTGTTACTCCAACGTTACAGATTTGACACGCTAGCTCTTTCTTCATTTTTTCCGATTCTCCCTCTCTCCGTAAACGTCATAATGACCAGGCAAGAGAGATACAGTTATGAAGGGTCTAGTCGAGTGCCCACTACACATAGTGCAGAGTGATATTTTGGACATTTTAAGTGAAAGAGTTCAAGGGTATTCATTAATCTCAGATTACACCTTTGCGCGTGGGGTATGATGAAAAGAAAATGAAACTTTCCTGCTGTAAGTGGTATTTCTACGTCTTGCAGCTTGTGAGGGGACTACTTTAATCAATGTATAATTATTCCTGCTGGATTACTCGATTGTATTGCGAAAGCGGAGTGAAGAAGGAAAAAAAAACTAGTGAAAAAATATACATATAAAAAACCCAAACAATATCGTTTTAAGTTAACGTGTATCTCTGTCAATTTCATTTATTTACATTTTACATCATCACCCTAAATCTTCCCATTTGATAATGTAAAAATAACTGTTAAGGAATCCTCAGACCTTCATTGGTCGTTCAACCAAGTATCTATACATTTTCGTGGTGTAAACGGAAATTTGACGTTGAATGGTGAGAAAACAGAAGAAACAACAAATAGTTAGGTGAACGAGTAATAATATTATCCATATAGAGGTGTAGGATTATATTATAAGGCTAAAGAAATTAATCTTTTGATTCTCAGGCACCGTCGCATTCGTTTTTTCGGCCCGCATTCGTCATTTTTATTTTGGAGGCAAAATTCAAAATGTACAGAACTACGATGTGATTTTAGCGGTATCACATCGCGATTTGATATGCATTATGTCGTATACATTGATACAGTATTGTTCCTCTCTTCGCGAAATGCGACACGATTCTCATATGTATACAAAATAAATATTTATTTAACTGGTTGAGGACTAGATTATTTTTGGTGGTCTGAATTTGTTCATCAAAAATTGTTGTATTACAAATTATTGGAGAGTGCCAACAGGCACTCTCCAATAATTTGTAATAGAACAAATTTGTATAAACAAACTATTATTTACGTTTAACTGAATACGACACATGGGTAGGGAAAATGTTACTTTTGCCCAGGTACTCTCATTTTTTTGAAAGGCCTGATTGTGGCTTCTAGACTCAACCAGTTAAAAAAACTCATTATTATCTTTTTATCTCCATTTTAGTTGTTCTATATTCATATTGTGTTGTGTGATCGTTGTTACAAAAAAAAAAAACTATCAGCGAAATCAACATGGAAGCTCTAGTATTTAATTTTAGGCTCTCACAATTGAATTTTAGGCATCGGCGACCATTCCATCAGGAATAAAAATAAAAATAAAAACCGCCCTCCCTCATTCGTTTAAAAAAGTACCCGAGAATCAGTTATTTCATTTTGTTTGGCCTTACTGAAGCTTCCATCAAAGACAAAAAAACATTAGGCTATATTACTGTAACTAATATTTTATAGGGCCACTCGGTAACTCGGTGTTGAAAGTATTAAATGAAATAATCGAAATATCGAATACTTTTGTCTAATGCTGTCATTACTCATTAGTACATAAATACATTATGTTAGTTTTATTGCTGCTGTAAATCTTATCAATTATTCCTTCTCTCGTATCCAGGAAATCTCTTCAATAAAAAATACAGTTTAGACTAAACAAAATTAACTGGTTGAGTGCTGGAAGCCCAAATTTGGGCTTTACTCTGAAGTGCGGGTTCAACAAGTCAAAGGCTTCATATTTTGTTGGAGTGAAATTATTTAGTTTGTAAAGATTTGCTTTGTTGCAGTTTGTTGCAATTTATGGGCGAGTGCCCATAGGCACTCGCCCATAAATTGCAACAAGGCAAAAACATGTGAACAAATCTTGCTGACCAAAAATAATTTAGCACAATACCAGTTAATTATTAAATTACTGGTTAAAATGCAACAAAAGACTCAGAGGTGGAATTATCAAAAAAAAAAAAAAATAAATAAATAAAAATAGTTTTGGAATTATCTTCAATTTTTATTCCCGCTTATGGTGGACGTTTCGACACCTTTTGTATTATTTGTGTTTTTCCTTTTCTGTTTGTAATTGTGGATTTGGAAATATTAATCGTTATTAAAAAAGAGTTTATCGGAGACGCTTGCATTATTTATTTATTTATTTTTTTATGATATGGGTTAAATTTTTTCTGAGTCTTGCATTGTTCACTTGTAAAAATATCTTTATTCTATTTTAGTTGATTTCTAGATTTGTCTGCTGTTTAGATCTCTGTTGTTCAGACCGTTTAAAGTGTTTACATTGCAATTGAGTGAGAAGTGAAATTTAGTTAACGTTTTAAATAAACAAACCATCAAAGCAAGACTATCTTGTTTTCATTGACATACAATGGACTTGGTGTAACTGACATCATTGTTGCCTTTATCGCATGGGTGCATTCGCGCATACCGCTCGCTATCACAACATTATGGGAGGGACAGAAAATGTCAAAGTCGACCAATCAGTTTGCAGCATTTGATCGAGAAAGTTCACAAAAGTGAGAGACAGGGCATATCGAAGTTACTGAAAGATTGTGTGTTCATGTGGTTTGTATTATAAATTGGAATCAACACTTCTGTGGAATATTATACATAGAAAGATATATTAATTAGTGAAATTAGCATTGACTGATGATTCAATAGCTTCACAGTAATGATTTTGTCTTTAATATAAGGATACTGCACATTTCTTCATTATGACTGGATATTAAAATGGTATTGTGTTTTCCTGCAGAAAGAACAAATCTATAATTCTGTATTATTCTACCTGGAACTTCCAATAGGATGTAGATGATTCCATTAGAGGATTTACAGTAGAGGATAGAATTAGCTGTGTATCATTCAACGTGATTATAGACACTGCGATCAAATCTATACAACATATAAACAGCCCCGACACAACACACCTGCCACTGGATTTTTATTACGAAAATATCATATTTACAACATTTACTTGAAAAAGAGTCATCACATCCCAAAGAGAGAGAGGGAGAGCGAGAACGAACTTCCATCACCAGGACGGCGGCAGGCGCTCGCCGTCTAGAATATCTCCCATCATCAGTCTATCATTAATCCATGATTTCGTTGTAAGTATATACTTTTCCCATTATACACGGTGAAATGGTCTCGGTAATGTTCAACTCCACACTATTTGGGAGATTTATGGTGTCTATAGAGGAATCTTAAAGCATAAGGCTTACAATGTGTCAGTCACGCTATCGCTTCTCGCAGAATCCGAGTGCATTCGAAGGTTATCCATTATTTTCGCTTTCCCCGCGTCAAACTTTGCGCACACCTGGTGCTGAACGATCCCTGATTTACTACCATTGAGTTCTTTACAGTCTCAGCGGCATTAAGTGGGACTTTAATTTCTTAAGTTTCCCATTCTTTCTCGTGGTATTGGACAATATCTTGAAATATCAACTTGACAAACTTAATCCTTGGGGACCTGGGCATCCCCCCCCCCCCCGAGTTTCCACTGCACCCAATGGCTTGATAAAGATTTTAGAAAAACATCTTGACCATCTGCTAAGACCTGATTATAGAAACAACCTCCCGACGAATTTATAATTTTATAATTACCTCGAAGTCTTTCTCAAGATTGCATAGTGAAGCTAGCATCTGTACTGAAAGCACACAACACTAATAAGGTGAAGAGGGTTAAACGGTAATCGTATGAAGACATCACTACCGTATCTTCAACAGCATGAATGGTGTGCTATAGTAGTTATACCATCTGCCCACTGATGACAAAATTACTGAAATTTCAAGCGGCTAAGTTGCCTTAATGTGTTACTTGAAATTGAACCAGTTCAATCTTGTTTCACGGTGTTAGATGAGCCTGTCAAACAAAACAGAATTGTCAAAATTCAAAGTTGCAGGTTGATATTTTTACCCCAATGTGCAGAGTGTTTACTCCTTGCATGCTGCTGTCAGATATTCCTGCCCAGGACATGATTTCTCTTGACAATGAAATAAGTGTAATTTGGGCACACTCAATCAAATTCCCCCTTGCAGATGGCATGAATTTTTCAACCAATGATTTCTTCAGCTTAATTTTGTTGAATTTTTCATCAAATCTTGTCATGGCTGCTTTACAGCAGCCTTGACAAGATTTGATGAAAAATATCTTGAAAATACACAGCGGGTTAAGAGTTGAAGGGAAAATGCCAAATCGCAACACCATTTCTTGGATATTACTGCATGGGGATTTCGGGGGCACTACAAGGATGGTAAGTAAGGAAAACAGTCTTGACGACCATTTATTCCGACCATTACTGTGCCTTTCAATCATGTGGCATCATAATCGACATTGTAGGTCTGAGTAAACCTTGGAAATACTTCACCACTTTGAGTAAAATGTAACACACAGAAAGGTTACTCGGCGGGCTGAAAGATTGCAAGAATGCCGACATTTTGATCCGATACTCTAAGAATGTTCAACGCCCGAAGAACGAGGGAAATGTCTGATCGGGTCAAACGAGTTGAGGGTATGGCGTAAAATAAAACGACACATTTGTATGTAAGTCTCGAATTCAATAGCTAAGCGGTATTATCACAATAAATGTCAGGTATTCGCAATAAAGAATATTTTTATTACACATTGTCAACTATCTTAAGTGCTCAAGCATCGGGTTTTGGATACATCGTAAAAAGTCATGATACCACTTTAACCCACATCTTCACACCATGATACACAACATTTCTAAGAAAAAATAAGTTTCGTCCGTTTCGTCTGTTCATTCAACTGTGTTCAGCCGTCTCGTTTCTGTTGTCAGTCAGAGCCCAGTCAAAGCACCAGGTCCATCGAGGCTGTGTTCCTTTTTTCACAACGAAATATACCCAACCATATGCCTGACATAAACGCACAAAACGTGATGTATGACTGCTTTGTCAGTTGAATTAGTTGCATTCCATGCAGCGGAAATAGCCCCAGGGTAAATACGAGCCGCGAATCCGGAATGATATAGAGACCATAAAACGACTGAAGCTGTAACGTAATTATTTCCCTTTAACAAAAGGGACACCAATTCATAGGGCATTTTAGTGTAACATGATTGAACAAAATTATTCACGCCTTATTCTTTAGGAAATTTCCTCCCAAAATATTACGATGAAGAAATTGCGTATACATATCGTGTTAATTGCTCTTCCGTGAAAAAATAACCGCGCAACATTAACAGAGGTGCAATGGCCAGAGTGAAACATATTTAACAGAAATAAAACACAAGAATATTCGTCATAAACTGATGTCTTTGAATACGATATTAAATGAACAATCAGTGAATTTGGATATCTGCAATTTGTTGTTAATCCACAACCTAACGTATCGACAAAATCGGTCATCGCAAATCACAAACGTCACCATTTAAATTTTATTATTTTTTAAAGTTTTTGTCTCAAAAGCATGGCTTATGACCACTTACTGGAACGATCTCGCCCCAGTGAGGTGTAATAAGTTGTTTTTGAAACCAACAAATGAAAAATCTAGTTATTTAAGAAATTGTTGTGGAAGTGTCGCATGCTTCTCGTGTTGTGTAAAAGAAAATAAAACCTGCATGGCAAAAGATACTGGACATTTATTTCACAGTAACTGTATTTTGCTATAAATGTTTCGGGATAAAAAATAGCAAGTTATACACGCTAAAGTAAAACATGCGTTGGCGAATAATGTCTTATTATTTTTCGTATATACTTAACCTCCCAGTGGTCTAGAATCCGTGATATTTTATCTTTCAAACTAACACGTGCATGGGATCAATATAGAATTACATGCATTAAATATTTGATGCGCTTAGGTATGCTATCACCTTATGATAACCCACCTCAGCCGTGCGAGGTTCTTCAACACCACATCAGTAGAGTCTCCTGTCTATAAGTGCAGTTTAGCACAGTCCGCACCTGTGGGGTTATGGTATTCGCTCCAGCGATAAATAACCACACACTGGTAGATTCCACTTCTCCTCGCGACAACGACCCGTGGAAAAAACGAAACTCTCTATTCATACTTAATGGCGTTTCGTTTATTTGTGATACTTTTGCTCACACGGTGGCTAATTTTCGTAAACTAGTACAAAAAGAAGATAGGTTCTCAGCAGTTGAATTTCACACGAGTACTGTGCGATCAGTGTTTCATTGTAATGCGAGCAAAGAACATAATGCCATTTTACCCAGCTGTGTGCGTGGTAGACCATGAAGGGATGAATGTCTTTTCACGAACTACTACACACTGACAAGTGAGCTATTGAGCGGGCGCTGTAGTTGTGAAGGCATTTTATGTACTACCTCTTTTCAGTAAAAGTTGAATAGCAGTACATTATGAACTGAACTCACTGTGTACGGTGCTTACAATTGCTGTCCTGATCATGATGGTTCGTTTTTAATGGAATTTAATTTCTTGTTAATGTTTAAGAGCACATTACAAATCCCGTTATATACATTGATGTGTGAAAGAAGTTCATGTTCACTTGTTTTCGACCGGAAACTTGTATCATTAGATTGGATATATATATCACAGTGTTATATGTTGCTTCGGGGTAAATATGCCATTGATTTAAATGGCTAACTGTTAGGCTTTGCTTTCATATTTTTGTTACGCTAAGTGGTAGTTCACCGTTCGCTTTACATACATTCAAAGATTAAAGTATACAGCAGTATCGATTAAGTTCCCTTTCAATAATAGAGGACATACCTTTGGGCAGGGAATGGGGAGCATATGCGCCTTCTGGGAAAAAAATGAGAGAGAAAGAGATATATTTAACGGAGCATCTCTTTTCAATACGGCCAAGTACTTAATGTCTCTGAATGGTATGAATCAAAAAATGTGGATGAAATTTCTGCATTTGGCTTTTCGGTGTCATACATACTCGTACTGTCTTCACTGTTGCTTTCACTCCACCCCACCTCACTAGAAATGACATCAGACTACGGAACGCTAATTTAAAAAAAAATGTAGGGTTGTTCAGTCACTAAAATTAGATTACCCTGATCCTTTATTGTTTTTCGTAAGAGAAGTTTTGCGATTAGAAGTAAAAACTGTCCCTTTGAATAGCCTATAATCAGCTATAATGTGATAATTTAAAAGAAAGCTAGATTTAGTACACTGTGTTGAACAGGAAACATCATCACGTTAAAAACATAACCACAGCCAAATAATTGTAGCCCTGGTCAAAATACACTTGTGTATCGAACATGACAAATGCATCCGCAGTTAATTTCCCAGTAACACATGACAGATTATTTCGACTGTTCAAAAGGTTATCGAAAACTTGTAGGCAATAATTTATAATTCATTCGGCCTGTTTTTCCCTGCGGACATACTGTTATAGTTATGGTCGCGTAAAATAATCTCAGCTATATGTATTTGGGACTGTTGTCAGCTGAAGAACACAACATGCCTTCAGCCTTTAACCATTCACCCATGAGAACAGAAATTCTGATCTCTAATTTTGGAAGATCGTGTGGGGGGTTGTTTGTTTTACACCTTCAACTCTTAACCCTTTACCTAATGTAACAGCCAAAACCGACCAGCGTTATTTTCAAAAATCACCCAATTAATTTTCATTATTTTTTGTCTCAAAACCATAGGTTATGACCCCTCGTTGGAACGTGCTCGTCGAGCTCGTTCCAATGAGGGGTCATAACCTATGTTTTTGAGACAAAAAATGAAAAAAAATAGTTACTCAAGAATTTTTTTTTGCAAGTGTCGTCTGCTTTTCATGTTAGGTAAAGGGTTAAAGGTGAAAGAAAACGTGTTCGCCTCAGAACAGGTGTTTATCTGTGCAATCACGAGGAAATCGTCAGGACACTATCACTCATTTTCCGCTAGACTTGCCGGTTGTGACATGGTGAAAATTCGGGAAAACAGTTTGTGTCAAAGGGTCAAAAGAGTATAATTAACTTTTAGAATTAATTCCCGTTTTGAACTTGAAAATATGCATGTGTGATCTCGGCCTCTCAGATGTGAGTTTATTATTATTATCCGCTGATCCAGGCCAGACATTCTAAAAAAATGCATGAGGGTTAAAAATCGCTCCCCTCGCATAGCCTAGGGGAGCGATTGGCTCTCCTGAAGCTTACAAATGCTAAAAGCGGCAAAATGAAGTTTTACTATTAATGAACTCTGCCTAGATGGCTTTGTACATTTATTTGGTGCTGCTAACAAGGTAGTCTCTGTGAGACGGCTAGACTGCCCCTCCCGCACCTTCGGGCCCCGGCAAGGCCCGGGGGTGTGGGAGGAGCTGTGTGGCCGTCTTACACAGACCACTAACGTAGCAGAGATCTGAAAAGATGTGGGTTTTAGGAATGGGTGGTTGTGGTAATTATTATTTTCTAAGGCCAAGAGGGATAGTTTTTGCCCTCCTTAATTTTTTAAGGCGAGCAGTACGCGAGCGAATAAATCGCTCTCCTGAAAATGCCATGCCTGCTGATCCCATCCCATGTGTCCATGTGTGTTTGTGTGTGTGTTTCTTCTTCTTTTTGCAAAGTTACATTTTTGCCCAGTCATGATATATAACCCATTGGTGGAAAAGCTGATTTTGAAAATGCAGTGACTGTTTTCAAAGTGACCATACACCAGGGAAAGGGTCAATGTGGCTAGGCAAACAAGCGATTTGGTATGTTAAATAATCACTCGCCCACTTATCTCGCTCATCTTCAAGCTCCCGTGATTCAAATGTCATGTTATCTCTAGATCGGAATCTCTGATTTTGTAAAGTTCTTTCTGACCCCTTTCACAATAACAAACAATTTATCCCTTCTATTCAGTGAAGAAGAATCGCCCATTTAATACCTATAGGAAATGTCGGTTGTTCAATGATTTTATCAACTCTAACAAATGTTGGTCGTTTGCTGAGTTTTAACCCATTTGTAACTATCGTATTGTCGTCTACTGGGTTATTGTGTATATATTTTTTTGTAAAGCGTTGAAACGAGAGTCGACATGATTAATACAACACAGTTTACTCCGCATTATATAGATCTCCAAATCACATTGCGGCAATATAAATTGGAGTTTGTTACACCAGAATAGAATCCCAATTTCATTATATCCATAGTTGTTAATGGGCAAGGCAGTTGTTCTGAGTTGTAGTAGAAAATATTTCTCGTCCACGTGTACTTTCTTCTGTCTGAAACCAGAAATTTCCCTATAGTTTTCTAACTTTTCTTTGTTGAAAGACAACCATCCTATTTGGTACAGACTGGGTCAATGGGGCCGACTTCTCGCGTGTTTCGCGTTCAAGACGATCACAGATTCGACAATCCCTTAACGAGTAAAATCTTAGTGCGAGTTGTAAATCACCGATAAGTAGTCTGCTGAGAGAGCAATCATTGTCCATTGCAAAGTACATGCAGATTTTATCATTCAAGTGATAAGTGGGCAGAACGTTTATCGCCAGGCAGTTTGAAAACTTTCGTCGACACGTTTGCACGGTGGGGAGGAATCTTCTGATCTCATACTGGCAACGGAAAAATCGGCGCGTTCATCTTGTTATACCTAATAGTTCGCCTCCAGCCCTTTACCTGACATGAAAAGCAGACGATATTTGCAAACAAAAGTCTTGAATAACTAATTCTTTTCATATTTTGTCTCAAAAACGTAGGTTATGGCCGACCCCTCATTGGAACGAGCTTGTTCCAAAGAGGGGTCATAACCTATGTTTTTGAGAAAAAATAATGAAAATTAGTTGGCGATTTTTGAGAATAGCGCTGGCCGGTTTTGGCCGTTACGTTGGGTAAAGGGCTAGAGTAGAACAAGGCCCTTTTCGCAAAGTTAGAGTAATGCAGATAGTGCCCTGTTCCACTCAAGGAACGATTTATTACAAATGAGACCACAAGAGTGATCTCGATTGGCGGTTTGGCAGGTACTCTATTCTAGCACTAATTTTCCTCACTCGAAAATAACTGCGTTTCTGTATTCGTTTCGCCTCCGACGATCGCAGAACGAAGACGATGGAAGATGATAATGCTCCTTCATGGTTGTTGCAGGGGTTCAAGGTTGAGCATTTCAAATTAAAATCATTACAATGTTTTACAATAAGGAATGTTTTTATTTTACAATATTTGTGCAAAACATATTTAACAGGACCTATTGTAGTGCACGCACTGAAAACTGACACGTTTCATTACGCCATTATATGTGCATTGGAAAGTAAAACGCACATTTTCACATCTGAAAGAATGCCCAGAATGAGATTATATCAAATTTGTATATTTAGAAATATACTGCCCAGAGCACTCCTTTAAAATTTTACGGTAAATTTGATCAAATTAAATCAAAGTAATGGAGAAGATGACAAATTGCACACTTTATTCCATTTCACAGTCTGGAAACAGAATAGCAAGTACAGTGCAGTCGCGACATGTGAAGTGTTCGTAATCCACGCATGCGTTTATCAGGTAATAAAAACCATCATCAGCAAAATTTTAATTAATGAAGCACCGGGTTGTACCCGGTGCTTCATTAATTAAATTTTTGATGATTATTCCTATAATTAGTGTTTGGAATCTAATATTAATGCGTCCGTGGAAATATTGCCCACCCGTGTAAAGTGACCTTTCCATGGCGGCCGTACTGTAAAACAAAGCACACAAATAAGTGACTATTGTGTGAGATGTAATAGTAATTAGCTGCCATTTTTCGCCCTCCTATTCTAATGATGTTTGTAGAGGAATTTTATCACACCAGCTGCGTAGCGAAGGTCGTAGATTGATGGGGGCGGGGTGTAAACCTGATTTGCCCCGAATGTGATGACACCAGAGCCGCTTGATAAAATATTCCAATTATATCATGAAGGCATGTCTTCATCGAAAGCATGACATGATATAATTTTGAAAAACAGTCAGTCGGGATTAGCTAAAACAAAAACACGGAAATTAATTTGTGGATAAATATATAATATGTAGAAGTTATGAGACTAAAAAATACATCAGACCTGCATTTGTATGACCGACATGGTGTGTGTGTGTGACATAATTCCAAGCACAAACCAGAAAATAAGCAGACTGTCATCTGCAAAATTAGGTCCCCAGAGGGCGAATTTAGTGATGCTACCCTGCACAGTAGGGTAGCATCACTAAATTTACCCTCTGTGAACCTCAATCTGAATCAGGGTATCAAAACTAAACAGAAAAAGGTACCCAGAGGATAAATTGGCCCATTGTATGGGATAGTATCATCAGATTTACCCTCTGGGGACCTCATTCTGCAAATGTCAGACTGCTTATTTTCAGGCCTGTGCAAGCATCAAATCTGCGAGCACGTGAGAAAGTATATGATTATCAGTAGGAGCGAATCATTATCGAAGACTCCATTTCAGACGAAATATGCTTACTGTAAAAATTATTCGTCGGAAGCCCCCCACCCCCGCCCCCAGTTACGCCTCTGGTTGTATTTTCATTCCAGTACAACACTTCCCCAAATGCTACACATTTTATCCTACTGTTTCAATGTACAAAATGTATAACACACAAACAATTAAAGAAGATAAGTCTTGTTAGACAGATAGTAGTAAAAAACTTGAAAGAGTAACTTAGTAGTAAATGATAAATGTTTTGCGATTGTGCCCTTGTAAAACAATGTGGACCCACCTGTTTACATTCTTATTGAAGTTAGGGAGTAACAACCGTTTCGTGTTCTTCAACTCACATTTACAGCTTGAACAAAATCAATTGGCCCGTGTATTGTTCAAATCGAAGTTGTGGTAATTAAACGTATAGTTATGGTTTCCAAGAACGACACGTGAGATCAGTCAAATAATAAGGATTGTACTTCTGTTACAGTGCTGTACCTGGCAGTCAAGGGCACACTTGGCATACAGTTTAACTGCTACTCAGTTTGGGAACCAGTTAATATTTTTCTTTAATGAAAAGACTTGATATTTCGAGACCCGTTTTTTTTTCTATTTTGATTCGTTAGATTTAAGGGACAATAACTCTTTCTATTTCCTTGCCTTTCCATTTAGTTTAACTTAATCTAAAATGACCTTATATTTTAACTAGATTCTTGCATTGTAAAGATTACCTCGAAACCTTAAGGCTCTAGCTGTTATACTGATTATCATAGTACATTCAAAAGATTAACGTCATAATACTGAATAATATCAAAATACCAAAATCGTAAGTCGAAAGTTAACCAATTCACTCTACCAAACGAGATTGTTACATTATAAGAAAAACGGCGAGTTGAAATTTTTATATTTCAACATCCATTTGCTTATTCGGGTTTGGAGAACCTGTTTCCCTTGGTTGAACCCTTACGTATTGAACTAAACTAAATTTTCTCGAAGTATTCCTATGCTCTGGAACCATGACTATAGGGGATTAACAGGCCTGGTATTTTCAGGGAGCGATTTATTCGCTCGCCTAAAAAAATATTAAGGAGAGCGAAAATTAGCCCTCCCGGACTTCGAAAATAATGATTACCATAACAGCCTATTCCTAAAACCCACATCTTCTCAAATCTCTGTTGTGTTAGTGGTCTCTCTAAGACGGCAACACTGCCCCTCCCACACCTCCGGGCCTTGACGAGGCCCGGAGGTGTTGGATGGGCAGTGTAGCCGCCTCACAGAGACTACCTTGTTAGCAGCACCAAATAAGATGTACAAAGCCCACTAGGCAGAATTAATTAATAGTAAGATTTTATTTTGCCACTCGTAGCTTTTGTAAGCTTGAGGAGAGTTAATCGCTCCCCTAGACCATGCGAGGGAAGCGATTTTTTGCCCTTCTGCATTTTAAGAGTGCCAGGCCTGGGTTAAGTATTTACTCATTTTGGCAAGAATTGTAAATTTGGAATGGAGGTACTTCAATGACAGCTTCATGTGCCATGTTGTTTGTGGAGTCCGAAAATGACTCATTTGAAATCGTAAATAAAATCATTATGCATGCTAAACCACAACCCATAAGTCAGTTTGCTTTTGGATATGCGTTTGTTTAGAATAATGAATCGTGTATCATTTTGTAAAGGTTTAATGCAAAGTTAAATAGATTTCGAACAATTTCGTGTTGAACTATGGGTGGATTACATACAACGTGATTCTACAGTGAACATAAATTATTGCGTTTAAAAGCCGCGTGGACTTTTGGCCAAATTAAAACTTTTTTTTTTTATTTCTGCGGAAGTGAAATGGCAAAAGGTTTTGGATTGGTAAGCACAAATCATGAAGAGGCGGAAGTCAAGATTTCCACTGAATGCTATCTTACAGGGATGCAGCCAGCTATTTGTTTAGGGTACCGCCCACAATGCAACATCAAGGATGAGAATGTCTGGCAACTATGAAAACTGAAAACTTGGCCAGAGATCAAGCTTTGGCCAAAGGTCATAGGTGATGGTCCGGTGGAGTGTGTGTGTGTGTGGGGGGGGGGGGGGGGGGGGGGGCTCCCCAGGACAAAATCTTCAATATTTGATATCAGCAGTGATCAAAGATTTCAGACCTTTGGGATTGGGGGGGGGGGGTCGTACGATCCCCCCCCCCCATGACCCTCTCTGGCTACACCCTTGTCTTACTCTCTTTAAAACGAAACATGGCGTACTGATATTAAAGCTGGAACCTTCATCAGACAACGATAGAAAAGATGACACTCGCGGTGGTTTTGCAAATGCATTCGAGGTTGTGCCCACGTGACCTCAGAGGAATGGTGTGGGTGGGAGATAGACTTCACAAATTACCGGCCACGTAGACCTGCGCAAAAAAATCGACGAACAACAACGCAAGTCATCCACACTGAAGCAGAACAAAAGGAGGGAAAAACAAATAACGACAGTGTGTTACGGAAGCCGGGTCATCTGTAATATATTCTCGTAGTATGTGAACTACAAAGCCATCTGTCTTAACAAATCTAAACGTGTAAGCTATTTCCGCTAACCGCATTACCCCTTTGTCATCTTGTTCGCCTATTCGATGTGTACAACAAACGAAAAAATGTTGTAAATAGCAGATTATGTACACGGGTGATTGTGTAATTTTTACCAGCTTGTTATCCAGTAGAATGTATAGATGTACACGGCTTCCACGTGGAATGTCGCTATCGCGGTTCATTGTCGAGTTTGCATAAATGTCACTGGTCTGTGTTATCAATCCCAAGAGAGGCTGAAAGTTCATTCTCGTGCTACAGGAGGCACGGCAATTTTATATATTACCCCCCTAGATTTGGTCATTCACGGAAATTCTACAATTGTGGGTACATGTTTGATATACTTAAGAAAACATACAAGTAGGTCTATTGCAACACTCTAAAATGTAGAGCTGAAACGGTTAAAGGGTTTTCTTGATCGATTAATGACATGGATTAACCTTGATTAACCGATTAATCACTTACCCTAATAGGTAGCTGAATAACTGCCGTACCGTTGATGATTTACAGCATATTAATTCTTTACCCAACATAACGGGAAAAAACCGGCTAGCGCTAAATACAAAGTTTCCATTAAAATTTTATTATGTTTTCAGTTTTTGTCTCAAAAACATAGCTTATGACCTCTCATTGGGACGACTCAGGTCTACTAAAATGTTCACAACAAATGATAAAAATACAGTGTTTTCTGGAAGAGGAAACAAAATTATAAACCACGGTGTAAGAAAAATAAACTGTATTAAAATGTTCTGATATTTCGGCAGTATTATTTATTTTTCTCTGCGTCGCTCAATAACTAAAGTATGTTCAATAACACTGTGATTGTCATCATATTCGCAGAATACTGCCTTCTCTGCTTATATATTTCTTTATCTAAATGGTAATTGTCTAAAAACCGAATGAACATTTTTATGTTACCGTACGGTGATAGCGCCAGGTGAGCAGTAAAAAAGTTATTAGATTATTTTAAAATAACAGCAGTAAATGCAATATTAACTCGTCAAGCTGTGAAGAAACCTACCTGCTACCTGCTAAAACTGATTTATTATTCTCTTATGTTTCCTGGCAATGCTTACATCAGAGGACTCGCGTTCTTTCCGCCGCATGTCTTAGATTGGGTTTGGTTGCTTGTGGTTTGAATATGAATATAGTGGAGTTATTGACTGACCATGATCAAGCATCACTGCTGTTCACAAAATGCTTTCTGTTATTTACCCTTCACCAAACAAAGGAGAAAACAATACCACCAATATATCCTAAATAACGGCAGTAATGAATCAAGTTTTGAACCAATATTGCATTATTACAGAGTTAGAATAAAAAAAAGCCTGAAGTTTATCATCTGATGAATTGGCGTTCTTGACATAGGTAGTTAAGAGTCAACAGCGAGATCCATTGTTTTTGAAGTTGGTTAGAGTACTCTTGGTATGTTTGAGGGGACAATGTACATGATATCATTTAAGTCTTCAATATTTACCCAAACTAGCATTGTTTTCGCTGTTCATATTGACCCTAGTATTTGTTGTGTATTCTGTAGAAATTGACACCCATCTCTTGAATACTCAATAGAAAACTTGATATAATCCCATCGGCTGGCCTGGAATGTCCACGAATTGACACATATAATCTGATCATAGGCCTCCTGCTTAATTGTTCTATAGAGAACATTTTCGCAGGCAAACGCAGACACACTCTCTATCTCCTCCCCGTCCCCCTGATATACAATCTTTAATTCAAATGGGAGTTTCATCGAATACATGTCGTGGCGATGTATAGTACAGTCGCCGTAGACTGGTCTAATCTATGTGATGCGTGGACAGTGATGTCCACGTATGCGTTTACCATGTAATAAAAAAACATCGTCAGCAATTTTCAAAAAAAATTTCAACAAAACCATATCATGTGACCCCTCGTTGGAACGAGCTCGTCGAGCTCGTTCCAACGAGGGGTCACATGATATGTTTTTGTTGAAATTTTTTGACAAATTTGAAAAAATGATATTTAAAATAATAAATTTTGATATCGTCTGCGTTGGGTAATGGGTTAATGAAGCACCAGGTTGTACCCGGTGCTTCATTAATTAATTGTTTAATGATTATTCCTATTAATAGTGTTTGGAATCTAATATTATTGCGTCCGTGGAAATATTGCCCACCCGTGGAAAGTGACCAGTCCACGGCGGCTGTACTGTGGTTGGAATATTAGGCAGGTTCAGAGTTAAAAAATTCTTGGGAATTTATTTTGTTGATACGTACATGTAGTAGGCGTAATAATGCATGGGAGGTCAACTTCTGATTTAGTTAGCTCATACTGTACACCAAATTAGTCGAGTTGGGCTCCCAACAGTCGAAACGGTTACCACATAACTGTAACATTGCAGATGGCGTCTTGTTACACTTAAGGGACGATATACTCACTTGTGACACATTACCTTTGAATTTTACACTCAAAACCCTGACGTTTTTATTATCCGTTATACATTTTGAACTTCCTCCCCAATTTATTGCTTCAGTGAGATGTTAAGCCTTGGTGTAACCTGACTTGAGGAAGCAGTGCCCTGTATTAATACCAGGTTTTAAAAGAAAATAATGCAAAATTTATTTTAAATGCTAAGTCCAGTTTCAGATGTGACTTGGCTCCACGTGGATTAGCAGCCTATTGCCTATATTCAAAATATTTTTATACTCGCCATTCAAAACGAGCAACAAATGTTTGTAGTTTTAATTCGTCTTCAAATATTTACCCATTACATTTGCCAAAAGTTGGTTCATTCATACCAGCACGATTTAGTGTATCCCTGTTTGTTCTCAGTGGACGGGAAATGAAAAGGGTGATACTGCATCGGAAAAAAACGCTGTATTATCTGCGGATGTAAATAGGTTGCTATCCCAATTGAATTAACAACGGCACACAGTGTCGTATAGTTAAACAGAAACAGTCCTTTGTGCTGAGTTAACGTATTCACCAATGAAATGTACTGAATGCAGCTGACAGATAGAACTTTTTAACTGTTTACTTTACACAATATGCAGGTGACTGTACCAATCAATATCTTGCACTAACCTTTTTATATAAAATGTCCATTGTTTTATCTAAAACTTTTACTTACGAGATTTTAAAGTGTGGATAAAGCAAGACAAGAAAAATATCGATCGGGCCACACAAAAATAAATTAATTTTTACCTTGGCAAAACTCTCCATGGACATGTAATTGTACTTATTCATGAAATTTTCATTCATCTTTTTCAGTTTTCATCATGATTACGAGCCATGATATATTCTGGGTGTTGACAGCGGGTATCTTTCTTGTGGCACAAACTCTAGCTGAAGTGAAGAGTGAATCACACGACTATTTGAACGACCCAGACACCTTGTCTGTAACTAGTCTTCCAAATAAAGACCAGATTCTGAAAGTGCTAGAAACTAGTTTCTTGAATATATTTGGACAAGAGAGGCGACCCAAGAACACTAAAAAATTCATTGTGCCTAGCTACATGATAGACTTGTACAAAAAACAAATTGATGATATGTATATGGAAGACCAGAGTGCGATGACAAAGGGCAAAGGGATGTCTGCAGCAAACACGGCAAGGAGTTTCTACCATACCCGTAAGTTTTATTAATAAAGTTTTACCTTTTTCTGCCAACATATTTTTCCAAAATGATTTGCTTGGAACCAATGACCAGACGGATTTCAAATGACTCTAAAATAGACCATCGGGCACTACCTTTCCTGTGATAACAGGAGCGCCCTCGTGGTTTATTTCGTTCCACCTCGCATGCTGACCATATTTCTGTCGCTGCGTTCGGAGGTCTTACTCAACGCAGACGATATCAAAATTTATTATTTTAAATACCATTTTTTTTAATTTTTCAAAAAATTTCAACAAAACCATATCATGTGACCCCTCGTTGGAACGAGCTCGACGAGCTCGTTCCAATGAGGGGTCACATGATATGGTTTTGTTGAAATATTTTGAAAAAAATAATTTTTTCAACTGCTCAATTTGCATATTACGCGGGCTGATGCGGGCGATTCGTTGGTTAAAGGGTTAATAGGGACCCAACTGTTGTTTACTGTCAAACTTGCCGTTTTATCAAGAAACAAACAACACACGCCCGTAGTTCATAGCGATTTATCCGAAAAACCAATAGATAACACGACTATAAAACTCAGCGTTGCGAATTCCTTTGCCTTGTCTGACGAGACGTGAAACGTTAGGTGATACCCATTTCTTGAGTGGAAAAGTCAATTGAATAGAATAAACTTCACAAAAATATCGTTTTTCTTCTTCAACAAAACTGTTAACAATGTGCGTTATACGATGATAAATTGGGCGACTGCCATGTGGGAAGATAAGTTTGGAGATAGACCCAGCAGTGGTACAGCTGACGCTGGAAAAATACTTAAGTGAAGAATTATTCATCCTTTGAAGGATTTAAAACATGAGAAATGAATAAAACTAATTATCTTCCTTATTGAATTTCTGGTACCCACGCGGAACATAAGAGAGAGAAAAAAAAAGCCAGAACGGAAAAGAATCCGAAATCGCGCCGTAACCCACCCCACCCAGGGGCGTACTGGGCCAAAACGTACCAAGGAAGCCCCGGACCCGGACAAAATTCTGATTTTTCGAAACAAAAGAACACTGCTTTCTTGCATCTGAGGGATCAATTACAGTCCACACAGAGAGCATTTTTTACGGCATTTTTGTCGCAAAAATGATTGCATCAAAGGGGGACCCCGAACACATCAGGCCGACAATAATTCGGCCCAATGGGAGACAATTTTGATTTTTCGAACCGAAAGAACGCCGTTTTCTGAGTTTCCAAGCATCTGACCGATCAATGGCGGACTAGATTGCTGGTATATCGAAATGCCCTCTATGTGGACTCATAGAGGATATTTCGATAAACTGACAGTCTATGCACGACAGTCTGTGCAATCAGATCCATTTCGCCTCTTGGTCATTTTCACGAAATTTCACGCGCAAACAGGTGTTGGGCTGCGTAGATTTTGGTGCTCTCAATAGGTGAGGGGGGGGGGGGACTTTCCCGGTGGACCCTATGGTCAGTCCGCCTCTGACCCCACCCCCAAAGTAACAGAATTCTTTTAGCACTGTGAATTGAGACACGAGTTTTCACGTGCATGTCGCCTATCCATTTGTGATGTATATTATTTGCACACCCGCGATATATAAAACTCACCGTTTACGAATGTAGAAAGTATAAATATAATCTAATTAACCCTTTAAACGCTTGTGGTATCTGACATGCCAGTTCAGTGGCAGGAATTAGAAGAGTCCATATTCATTATTTGGGGTAGACCAATCAATATTTTCAACGTGCAGCCTCAGGGCTGCACGTTGAAAATAGTGGTTGGTCTACCCCACATATTTACTGAACAGACACCCTATTTAAAGACGTTATGACGTATCAGTTCCAGGCCGGAAAAGCGGTCGCTCGGGTTCAAAAGGGTTAAGAGCGCAAATGTATGAAAAACCGAGTAACCAGATTATCATTGCTTGCGTTAGTTTGTTAGATCCTTAGCTTACGGTTATTTCATCTCATTCACTCTGATGACGAAATGATGGAATTCGCTGGTTGATTACTGTGAGATAAGAGTAATAGATTTCACTTGCTCTCCTTTACAAAAAAAGATTAATTTCATTTCGCCAAACAAGTTAAGATACTTCGCCAAAAACAACCAGAGGTTATTTCGTAAAAAGTATTCAGAAAATTTGTTTGTGCATTGGAATGTTAAGAAACCAATTAATAAAAATAAATGGCTTGCGGGACTTGACTACAGTGAAGATCGGGTGATTATATGAATGAGTTTTTATATGATTTGCGCTGTCAAAAATACTATTTAATCACATTTCCGTGTCATTTTTCCGTGTCGTCAGTTCTCTTGAAGGTGGTGGTGGTGTAAAGCAACTAACTTAATCTGCATTAATATGGTATTGAAAAAGTAGCGCTACTTGTAAATTATGAGATCACCGAGGCCGGCAAATTTTAAAAAAACACCAGAACAGCCATGTACGCTGTCCAATATATATGCAAATAACTCTAATTTATTCTCGACCCCCAAATTGCTTATGATCACTTGATGCAACGAGCTCGGCGAGATGGTTCTGACGGCTGGCGATAGGTTTTGTCTTGGTGGGAAAACGGGAAACTTTCAATTAATTTTTAATGAATTGGTGAGGTGGATTAGTACTATTAGAACGGGCTATTAGGTTTAACAGTCAGAGAGCCCTTTCCAACAATTAATCAGATGATAGAGTTTCAAATATGTCAAAAATCTTATTGAACGTCCTCACATACAGGCGTACATAAAGGTCCTCCATGTATGGTTAATTAACCCTTTACCCAACGAATCGCTCGCATCCGCCCGCGTAATATGCAAATTCAGCAGTTGAAAAAATATTATTTTTCAAAAAATTTCAACAAAACCATATCATGTGACCCCTCGTTGGAACGAGCTCGTCGAGCTCGTTCCAATGAGGGGTCACATGATATGGTTTTGTTGAAATTCTTTGAAAAATTTGAAAAAATGATTTTTAAAATAATAAATTTTGATATCGTCTGCGTTGGGTAAAGGGTTAAAGTGGGCGTGGCTGTAAAAGGGTTAACCCCATTGCCCACTGCACACGATATCAAAATTTGGTTTTGGGTTTTTTTTTCCAAATTTTTCAAAACATTTCAACAAAACTATATCATGTGGACCGCTCGTTGGAATGAGTTCTTTTTTTTATATTTTTTCTTCAACTGCTCAAGTTGTAAATTACACGGGTGGATCCGGCAGAATCGTTAGGTTAACAGATAAATAATTATTGAACCTCCCCGCTAATATAAAAAAATGGAATTGCCCATTTTGTTGAAGGCGCTATTAAAGAAGACAATGCCATTCAGACCGTTTGAAATGAAAGAGTGCCATGTTTTGGAAATCTTTTATCGTGTTCAAGTCTAGGAAAGGATGAATATTGAGTGATCTGAAAGCACGATGCTTGTCTGACACCTTAGACTGACTGCACTAGTTCAATACAATTAACCTTAATTTTTAAAATGGAGAAAAATATATGGACAAATAAGCATCATGGGCCTTGTTGTTTTTGTTAAGCAATAAATTTGAGGAGTTGGGATGGTGTCAAGAGTAGCTATTACAACCGAATATATTCATGGAGGTAAATGATTGCATTCCGGATAGCTTTTATGTTAGTAGTAAGTGGATCGCCGCGACATTTGACATCCAGATGATGTAACAACCTCAAATTATCCGCCTATTATTTCCTTCACACACAGGATCTCTCTGATGCAGATATGTGTATGTGACGGTTATCACCCACTGAGACGATAATGATAATTGACTGACACCGAAAGCCGTTGGCAAAAGAGAATAATTGCTTAGATGAAATATCCAACTGAGGTCTACAGATCTTTCCCTACTGAGATAATTGAGTAATAAGCCGTGCATACGGCACACAATTCTATTTCGTTTTACCTCTTATAACCCGTCCAAGTCCACAGCAGCTGAAGGTCGTGGATCCGTACCTTTCTCCGTATAATCCCCAAAATTTAACAAGTTAAAGTTGTCCATAAAAAGCCGGGGGAGCTTTCACTTCGATTTTTGAATTGAGCGATAGAATTGTTTGTTGAACTAGTAGTCACAACCAAGATTGAAAGGAACAGAAAGTGGTACAATATGCATTTTAACTTTATTTTAGTTTCAATTTCTTAATCTCTTTTTTCGTCTATTTCCAGAGGTAGATAATTCAGCGGATTGTGTTGCACCCTTCTGTCACAGACTGTGGTTCAATGTGAATTCTATTCCCAAGCACGAAACGCTCAGAGACTCGGAGCTTAGGATTTTCAATGACATCAATGATTTCATAGACTCAACGCAAGAAATTAGTGCTAAAAATAATTCCAGTAGTGACTTCAAGAAGTTTAAAGTTGAAATTTACGAAATTATGCAACCCACCACGACGGAGAGGTTCGCCATCTCCCGACTCATTGATACAAAAATTTTGAACAATAAAAAATCTTCGTGGCAGACGTTCGACGTGCACCCTGCAGTGCTAAAATGGATGAGTTCACCACGTCAAAATCACGGAGTGGAAGTTCGAATCGTGCCTTGTAATTCCTCATTTGAGTCTTCACCATCGCCAGTGGCTCATCACCTTAGAGTAGCAAGGTCCGTCAGTTCAGAAGAAAATGAGTGGAACTCAAAAAGGCCAATGTTAGTTACATTCACGGACGATGGCCGGGGACCAATTCCAAGGAGTAAGCGACAAACAAAGAAAGAACGAAGGAGGAAACGGCGGAGGAATAAAAAGAGAGGAAAGAAATCACAATGTAGGCGACACGCCTTGTACGTAGACTTTCAGGATGTTCAGTGGAATGACTGGATAGTGGCCCCACCGGGGTATCAAGCATTCTACTGCCAGGGCGAATGTAACTTTCCTCTCGCCGATCATTTAAACTCAACAAATCACGCCATTGTGCAGACTCTAGTAAACTCTGTGAACCCTAGGGCAGTCCCCAAACCGTGTTGTGTACCAACAGAACTCAGCCCTATATCTATGCTTTATACAGATGAACGGGAAAATGTTGTGTTGAAAAACTATCAGGACATGGTGATAGAAGGTTGTGGGTGTCGGTAGCATAAGCTATATACATCCTTCTTTATGTCTGCGTGCTGGTGTATGTGATATATTGTTTGTTAATTTATTTTTGAGAGCTGATAGAAAGAATGGAAATAAATAAAATGTATTTATTTTCTCAAGAGGAATGAAAGATTATGTTTAGTTACTTACTCTATCGATTCTTCCTCAAATTAATTCAATTTTAGAGAAAAACGCCAGGTTGACCCAACTGTTTTCCATCCGACTTACCTTATTTACTACACATTCGAACAATGTTGACGTGTTTGTTCAAATAGGTGTAAACAAAGTTTGTTCCCTTGGAAAACAAAAGAATTTCAACAATAGGAATCGATCGTCATGGGGTATTTATATCCTAAGGTCTGTAAGAGGGTTAAAAAATTTTAGTTGCAGTCCACATACTTGCTAAACGGTAGTTGTAGGCGTCACTCTCTCATTTTGTCAAAACCAAATGGTCATTCTGAGTTGATACCAGAATTATCTCACGAGTTACTGCAATGAAATATTAGTTTCCGACACGAGTTTCCTTGCAGTCACGGATGAGATCATCCCCGTACCTGCCACAAGCAGTTGGTATTCTGTTTATTACAGACATTGCGGCGTTTTAATTGCAATTGAACCATATTTTAATTGCAATTAAAGCAACTAAACGCCGAAGATGCGCATTGATATCGATCTGAACTGACTGCGAAATGCGCGTCACTTCCGAAAAGAATTTTCTTAGATTCTATTCTTAATCATGACGAGTTAATTTTGGCAATACACACCTGGCGATCATTTTAAATATCCTATTGTTTCACAACGCAAGGATTGAGAGTTTTTTTTTAATAATAAAGCTATTCAACGAGAGGTGACAATACAAAAAAAAAAATCCTTCTAAGTCTTTAGTGACCGCCCGTCCAGGTCCTTCCACTGCCTCGATTCGGAGTCTCCTTTCTGTAAAGCAACGGATATACTTTAAAATCAATTGGGTTAAAAGTTAACCCATATCAACTGGATTGAGCGAATATGAACCCAATTGGTTCATATTCACTCAACCCAGTTGATTTGCGTTGATTTTTAACCCAACTGATTTTAGAGTGCATAATATGTGGGTTTTTTCCAATTTGTATAAAGAAGACAGACCTTTTTCTGCCACATTGCGTCAACGTAATACGACTGTTCACCAAAATATGACCCAACCAATCAAGAATAGTCTCACTTCACTGTTATATTATATTTATACACATATATACAAACAAGTGCTGAACGGGAACTTATTACAGTTGAACTTTTGTATCGAGTGTCTGATGTTCAACTAAATTTCAGTATTCAATGTGTTGTGTGGAATACTGGTTGAGTGCTATATCTGATAATGATTCTCTGTATGTACGGTTAACCCTTTACTCAACGCAGACGATATCAAAATTTATTATTTTAAATATAATTTTTTTTAATTTTTCAAAAAATTTCAACAAAACCATATCATGTGACCCCTCGTTGGAACGAGCTCGATTAGCTCGTTCCAACGAGGGGTCACATGATATGGTTTTGTTGAAATGTTTTGAAAAATATTATCATTTCAACTGCTGAATTTGCATATTATGCGGCCGGATGCCAGCGATTCGTTGGGTAAAGGGTTAAACCGAATTATCTTGTTTTGCCTTTGCGACTGTTCACATCCGGCTTCGTGACCAGAAGCATACCTGTCAAAGTCGATTTCACCCATTCGTTCCATGAATTCAAGTAGCCAGTATATGTCGAAGGCAACAAGTGTGTGAAATGGTTAAACACCTGGAGTGGTGATCGCTGTTGCTGTGGAAAATCGTTATTGTTTTTAATCAGTGTAACATCAAATCAGGTTTTTGAGTGTCCTTGAAACGAGGAGAATAAGAAATGACCAGTATTTTAAGTTCATGAAATAATCCCAAAGCCTATATTATAAGGCTGAAAAATGCTTATTTCTCCCTTTTTCCGAGGGATTGGGGAGGCTTGGTAACCTGATACAAGGTAGTTTCAACAGGGTGTAAAGAACACCTTGTCACGTGTACAATGGATGTACAGTCGAGATACGACAGCACGCCAGTACAATAATTATCAAGTCAGAGCTCTATTGACAAACTTCGCGTGTTGTAAGTGCAATAAGCTGTGGGGTGAAACAACCCGCAGTTTGTTGTACCGATATATTTTGAAATAACTCCAGTTGTTTCTGTAGAGACAGACCGCTAACGACAGAATTGTGACTTGAAAATAATTGTACTCGTCCGTATTGGGTGTATGATGCCCGCATTTTCAGTACACCGATTACAGTTTTTCCAAGTATAAAAATCGTAACAGGTTTAAGACTACCACAAATTCTGAAATGAGTCACATCCAAATATTTTACTGGATTTTTTTTTTTTTTTTTTTTTGGCGGAGTGTTCTAGTAGAAGGGCATCGTATAGAACGGGGAGGGAAAACCACCAAGGTGTTAGGTGTCCCATTACCAAATGTAGTTTACAGCAATGTTCACAACAAGAGTACTGAAATTGTTTGACGATGGGGTAGATGGCTTTTTTATGATGTTAATTTTTTGTTACTACCTCTTTTGGAGTCAGTTTTGCCCAGTCTCACATAAAGAGCAATATTGGTTAATAGTCGGATGGTTCGTTTCAGTCACCACAAAAGAAAACCACTGTCCTCAAATTCAGCCATGAACATGGCGACAGTGGTTTTGTTCACTGGAAGTTTCCACCGACGCTCTAATAATATGGGCTTGTATTATATTGTTTTTATTACTCGCGGTGACTCTGAAATTGTTGACGATATTTGTTGAAAAGAAATTTCGAAATCAAACTGTTGGCATGTGATTAATTTATATGCTCTCATTTCATGTGTAATATATTGTTTTGTTATATAGTGTTAGGTATATTTTAAAATAATGTAAATGTTTTGTGTATAAATACAAAATTTGTTGAAATGTACACACACAAATTCACAAATCAATCAAATTAAACGATTAATCTGATAACCATTTTCTTTTATTATAAAATAAGTGTTGTTCCCGATTTCGAGTTTACTGAAGTGAGGCAACATTATTCCCCATAAGGGTTAGTTAGTCTAACCGATGACGCCCAAATATAGTTGGTCAAAAATGTGAGTTGACCGGGACCTTTTAAAAATAGGCGAAATGACGTGACGTAAATTCCGCGCGTCATTGTCAACTATTTTTAGAAGAATCCGCAACGGGTCATTAGATGTTACCACTTGGCCCGAAATTGGATTCAAAGTTAATTCTTGATGGTTCTTTCTTGGTTCCTCCTCTCCGCCTCAACCCTCCTACCCACGGATCAGGGCGTAGCTAACAAAGGCGGACTGGCCGTGTGGTCCATCGGGAAATTGCCTGGTGACTCCCCCCCCCCCCATTTGGTGCCACCCAGGGCCCCTAAAATTTACGCAGTCCAACACCTGTTGGCGCATGAAATTTCGTGAAAATGACTAAAAGGAGAAATGAATCTGATTGCATAGCCTGTCGGATTATCGAAATGCCCTCTAGGGCTGTCACGATTTTTGAATTTAGGAATCGATTAATCGTCACAAATAATCGATTAATCGTACCTAGATGACCTCCCTCTCCCTCTTATTGAAGTCGTGAAAAATGAAGTTCAAGTCAGTTGACCTACCTCAAGTAAATAAGGAAGACGATCCCCTTTTAGGTACATTCAAAGCTTTGATGTTCTGAACTTTTGAACAGTCAGTGTAAGAATTAAGACCGGTCGTCAGTTGCGAACTTCGCAAGTTCGCAACTGCCGACCGGTTTTGATTATTACACTGACGGGTCAAAAGTTCAGAACATCAAAGCTTTGAATGTACTTAGAAGATAAATGCTTCTAACGGCTTCTTTAGGTTTAACCACGACGTTCTTGGCCTTTTACCTTTAGAAACAGTAGTTTTTTTATCAATTTTTTTTTAATTATTAAACGTCTAAAACGGGGTAAAATTTACCGATTCTTCGACACCGAAAAATACTAATCGATTTCGGCATGACCTATCGACAATCGATTAATCGTGACAGCCTTAATGCCCTCTATGTGGACTGGCATTGGCAGTCCACATGGAGAGAGTTTCGATATAAAAGTAGTCTAGCCTGCCACTGATCGGTCAGATGCAATAAAACGACGTTGTCCGGTTCGAAAAATCAAGTTTTTCTCCCACTGAGCCGAACTATGATCGGCCTGATAAGTCAAGGGCCCCCCTTTGTGCAACCATTTTTTTTGCCAAATGAGCGACGAAGATGATATAAAAGTGCCATCGAAGATGTCCTCTATGTGGACTGCCATTCATCGTTCAGATGCAAAAAAGCATCGTTCTTTCGGTTCGAAAAAGCTCAATTTTGTCCGGGTCCCCTTTGGTACGTTTCCCGGCAACGTTTTTGTTTGGCCCAGTCCGCCTCTGGTAGCTACTGGTAGATGTAAGGAGGTGTGATACACCCTTAACAATTCTTCCACTCGGGGTATTTTTGTCGGGATAGGAGTCTCTCATACCAGTAAGCATGTACTTTCTCATGAGCAGATTTATACTTGAACTTATGTCGCACACACAGTCAATCGTATAAACGAAGGCACTTATGACTCGATTCGGGATTCTGAGGGATCAGTATGACCAGGGACGTGGCTACAAGGGTGTGTGTGTGGGGGGGGGGGGGGGGGTATCACCCTCTCCTGCCCGGATCCTGGCCAAAATTTCCTATAGTTGGAAATTCGGAGGGCAAGTCATGAGTAGTTGGAAATTCATCTATCCGGATTTTAGAGCTTCTTTGGTGATGCTGATGTCTCCTTTACTTCCCAAAATGCCAACTCGGTTTCAAATCGGCAAAAATTCCAACTGTTACTGTTTACAACTACAGTGTACGCAATATCGAGCTTCATAAGTATGCATGATGTCAATCGGTACGAGATTTCTATAGTACGTTTACATATTGCAAAAAAAAAAATCGTCGAACTGCACTTCAAGAAAATCACATCATGTAAAATCGTCATCCTGAATTAATTCCACCATTCACAGTTACAAAAATGATGCAACATCGAAAACTGATCATTCCTGTATAAGATCTGATTTAATGTTAGGACAGTGTGAATTCCTCAAAGTCCTCAGCTTGGGCATTTGTTTTGCACATATTCAATTCCCAGAATAATACCAAATAATAATAACCTGATAATTCTATCATAAATGTGTTGGCATTTCAGTTCCTAGAATTAATTTTATCCCCCCTTTCAGGGCTTCATTTTCAAAATGTTTCTCGGTAGTGAATTTCCAACTAGGTGAAGGGGTTCCCCCTCTCGGTCCCTCCCCTAGTTAGAAATGCGCTACTCTACACCCCCCCAATCGGAAAACCCTAGCCACGTCCCTGAGTATGACTCACGTTTGAGTGTTTTATCTGTAATTGCAACTAACTAATATCCCTACTACATCATCAAGGCATGCCTTCTTCGAAGATGATGAGGTTGAAATATTTTATCAATCGGAACTGGAGTCATGACAGACGGAACAAATCGGCCCCGATTGATTGTCTTCGTGACGCTCTTGCCATGGGCAGTATCCACAGGGAGAGAAGTAAGACTCCACCCTCACCTGCATCAAAAGTAACCTGAAACCAAACAACAATTAAACAAACAGGTAATAACAAACCTTAAGGTCTCAAACTCAGTTGGGTGCTATTTTGACTGATAAGAAGTGTTTTATGGCCTTCAAGGTGATTCAAAGTGACGAAAGAAGCATTTCTACCTTGGAAGGAGCTGGAACAGTCATACAAGGACACCAAAAAATAAATAAAATTTCAATTTTCGATTTTTTATAAATACGCAATTAAAAATTTAAAATGGGTTGTGGAGATGGTTGGGACATTGAAAGAAGCATTTCTGGGCAATTTCGACTTGTCAATGTTTGGGTTGAATGTGATAATAACACAAAGTTACAAAAATAAGTGTAAACAAAAATAGTTCTTTTTCACTTCAATCCAGTTTACCAAAAACAGTTGGGGGAATTGTTAATGCTAGTGTTGGCATGCGATGTTGAACTATAAGTCATATAATAAACCTTTTATCGCCACTGTGAAGTGATCTGCGTCGTCGCACCACGTCTCGTTGAGGAGGTCAGATCGACGTGATACTACGACCCAGATCACTTCACTGCAGCGATAATACGTATATATCAGTATTGGCCAATGTACCTCAGTGGCATGGCAGAATGATACACGATTCAAAAAGTGGGGGATATTTGATAAAAGTGAGATATATGAAGAAATATATTTATATTTTCATCAAAAAGACAGTTGAGGCATTGCACTGTGACATCTGGTGAATGATTTCAGCTATAGTTGGGTGTCTGACAAGCATACATTACACTAGAAGACATGGACGGTCAGTCAGAGAATTTACCACATTCAGTCCAAGACCTCAATACCTTTTAAATCCTCCTCGGTTCGCGAGACAAGCGCGGATCCGACGTGGCATTCTCCTCACCAAACGTCCAATATCAGCTTGCCTGATCTTATTCCATTCTTCCTGCAGTGCAGCGGCGAGTTCCTGGACTTTTGTAGGGGGGCTGTTGGCGTTGTCGTAGGCACTTGCCAAGCATATCCCAGACGTGCTCAATTGGTGAAAGGTCTGGACTTAGTGCTGGACAAGGCAGTGTAGTGATGTTCTGCTTCTGGAGGAACTCTGTAGCGATACGGGCCCTGTATGCTCTTGCATTGTCATCTTGAAAAATGAATCGATGGCCGTGACGTCACGCAAATGGCACCACATGAGCTGCTAACATGTTGTCACGGTAGTACTGCCCTGTCACACAGCCTTGGATGACATGTAATGCTGTTCTGCTTGCCATGGTTATGCCTCCCCACACCACAACCGATCCACCACCAAAACGATCGTGCTGCCTAACGGTTACGTCATGGTATCGCTCGTTCCGCTGCCACCACACTCTGTTTCGCCTGTCGTGGAAGTCGAGAGTGAACCTCGATTCATCGGAAAACATGACGTTGCTCCACTGACGATTGTCTCAGAGCTGTCGTGTTCCACACCAATTACGCCTTGCTGCGATGTGACGTTCAGTCAAACGTGGAATTATTCGAGGTCGTCGAGCGTACATATTCCAGCTGTGTAGGCGATTTCGATACTCCACTGACCACTGACTCGCACATCTGTCGCTCGGCGCAGCTGCTGTCCAAGTTCTGGGGCACTTTGATTGCGGTTATATATATATGTAATGCTGTGGTTCGGATGAATCGATCCTGGTTAGCAGTTGTCGCCCTTGGACGACCTGACCGACGTCTGTCATTGACATTACCTGTCTGACGGTAGCGTGACCACAACCTGCTAATCACCGATTGAGTAACGTTGAGAATTGGAGCGAAAAGCCTGCACGAAGTTTTCGTGGGCCAGTGACATTCATGATCCACACTAAACTTGGTAACAAACTGATGTGTCCAATCACGCGTATCCAACATCAGTTTGGATATCCCCTACTTTTTTAAATAGTATAGTACAGAAACGTTTGTTTGAGATAATGCACATTTTTGGCTCCATATTTTCCCATCGGTCCGAAACATTGTCTGATGGCAGACAATTAATGCATTTTTTCTCGACTTTAAAGGCCGCAGTTGAGGCAAATCAAACGAGGGAATCTTCGCGCACATCGTAAGAGTCTGTACACCCTCTTCCTGCTAATTCTAAATAAGTCTCCGTTGGCGGGTTGGTTGAGATAATGTTATTCATGTTCATATTCTCTCTCTCGAAATAATTGGGGAATATTAGTTACCCCGTGTCTGATCACGTGGTACAGGTTTTTACCTACCCGAAGCCAGCCGTATCCAATGAGGCCGAAGGCCTCATGGGATACGGCTGGCTTCGGGTAGGTAAAAACCCGTATCACGTGATCAGACACGGGGTAACGAATTTATCTATTGACTTTCCATTTTAGAAGTACAATCTATTTCATGTGTGAACACACACAGCATGAGATCTTTTATCTTCCATTGTTGAGCCATACAGGTTTCTGTGGAATTTTTGTGCAAAAGAGTTTTTGTGAAAATATGCCGATATGACTAGCATAAAAAAATTATTGAATTTCTTTTTATCTTTTTTGTCTCAAAAACATAGCTTATGAACCCCACATTGGAGGGTACTCGACAAGCTCATTCCAATAAGGGGTCATGAGCTATATTTTGGAGATAAAAAATTAAAATATAACATATGTACACTGTAAAACTGGAATGACGCGTCTTCTACGGGATATGGACAATTTGTAGATTTCGGAACGAGGCTTCCACTGGGTATGGGGAATTTGTCAGTGGCTGGGCGGACGTATCGTGGGTTTCAATGAATATGGTCTCATACCACGTATCTATCAACCAATCAAATCAAAAAATTCACTTTAGTCAATAGATAATGCACAATCCCACATGTCACCGATTTCTCATCTATTGTGTACATCAGTGAGGATCAATGCACAACAGTAAGGTCATTGAGGATACAATGATAGAAAATGGTATGTATACCACGCGTGGAGAAACAATGGTCATAAATAAATAATGTCTGTATATGCTTGGTTAATGGTTACGATATACTAAACGACTTGCACTGGCGACAGTGTTAACATTTACCTTTCTCATCAGCCCAACAAGCTGGAAAAAATCTTTGTTGCCGTGTATTTTCAAATTTTGGGGATTCCCATACCATCGTACAGTTAACAGTTTCGCACTCAACTGAAAAGGCATATTTTTACTCCGCTCCCCACCCACCCCTTTTGAACTCTCGGATATATAAAAGGACAGCCAATGCAAAGTCTTTTCCAAAACAGACACTTGCACATTTTTATTGAAGGCTCCCAAATCAATAGATATTGCCTTTAAACAGCTAATCGTCTACATTTTATGCTCCCTTAAATGTTGGGATAAAAACCGTCAGGGGGCGTTTTTCCGTATATTGGCTATTGTAACCGCTTGTGTGCCCCTCGAATTTTCCTACCTACCTAAGGTTTGGTTACTCTCAGTTCAGTTGTCAGTCTGAAAATGGCCCTGCTTATGAGGTCCTGTTCGGCACAATATAGAAACTGTATTCTGTACGGAAAAATTTTATTTCTGATAGATGTATGGGCGTATAGTTGTCATGATAACAAAGTAGGATCTGAGGTATAGTACGCAAGCCAGAAAATAAGAAGACTGTCATCTGCAAAAAGAGGTCCCCAGAGGGTGAATTTAGTGATGCTACCCTGCACAGTAGGGTAGCATCACTAAATTGACCCTATGTGAACCTCAATCTGAATCAGGGTCTCAAAACTAAACAGAAAGAGGTTCCCAGGGGATACACTGACCCACTGTATGGGATAGCATCATCAAATTCACCATCTGGGGACCTCATTCTGCAAATGTCAGACTGCTTATTTTCAGGCCAGACAGTACTGTGATGACAAAAGCGAAGAGAGAGAGAGGGAGTTCCGGCCGAATCGCCATGACCATAAATCGGGGACGTGGTGACAGGGGTGGTGGGGGTGTGTCAACCCCCCCCCCCCCCCACCCAAATCCTGGCAAAAATTACCTATAGTTGGAAATTCGGAGGGCAAGTCATGAGTAGTTGGAAATTCCATCTATTTGGACTTTAGAGCTTCTTTGGTGATGCTGATGTCTCCTTTACTTCCCAAATTCCAACTCGGTTTCAAATCGGCAAAAATTCCAATTGTTCCTATTTACAACTACGGTATACGCAATATCGAGTCTCACAAGTATGCATGATGTCAGTCGGTACGAGATTTCTATAGTACGTTTCTAATCGAAATAAAAAAATCCTCGAAATGCACTTCAAGAAAATCACATCATGTAAAATCGTTATCCTGAGTTAATTCCATCATTCGCACTTACAAAATGATGAAACATCGAAAATTGATCATTCCTGCATAAGATCTGATTTAATGTTAGGAGAGTGTGAAATGCTCAAAGTTCTCAGCTTGAGCATTTGTTTAGCACATATTCAATTCCCAGAATAATACCAAATAATAATAACCTGATAATTATTCCCCCACAAAACGAAGTTGTTTTTTGTTTTTGTTTTTTTTTGGGGGGGGGGGGGGGAGGGGGGGGGTGTATATAGGAGTCAACTTGTCGGTCGGTCTGTCGTCGGTCCGTTGCAACTTGTGGAGCGAACTATTTCCACAGTTTTAGTCGCATTTTCATGAAACTTCACAAAAATGATCAATATGATGAGGGGAAGTGCTTGACATATTTTTTTCCAGATCGGATTCAAGATGGCTGACTGGCGGCCCTATTGGATTTTGCAAAAAACTTGTGGAGCGAACTACTTCTACAGTTTTTGCTGCATTTTCATGAAAATATAAACTGATCGACATGATAAGCAGGGCATGACATAATTTTTTTCCAGATCGGATTCAACATGGCTGACTAGCGGCCATATTGGATTTTGCAAAATACTTGTGGAGCGAACTACTTCTACAGTTTTTGCTGCATTTTCATGAAACTCAATATAAATGATCTACACAATGAAGAGCAGTGCGTAACATAATTCTTTTCCCGATCAAATTCAAGATGGCCGACTGTTGGCCATATTGGATTTTTATTTACTTAGAAAAATTGAATGCCCCTTTTCAGTCACCAACACTAGGCGGTATGCCACGGTGGGGGTATACCAGGCGACAGACCATCTCTAGTTCTATCATAAGTGTGTGGCATTCCAGTTACTAGAATCAATTTTATGCCCTCTTTCATGGATTCATTTTAAAAATGTTTCCCGGTAGTGAATTTCCAACGTGGGGGTGGGGGTTCCCCCTCCCGGTCCCTCCCCTAGTTGGAAATTCACTACCCTACCCCCCCCCCCCCCCCCCCCCCAATCGGAAACCTCTAGCCACGTCCCTACCAGAAATCCGTATGCTTGGTAAGTTCGATAACAATCTCCATGTGTTCTCAATTTATGGGATCCCTCAATTTATTGCCTCCAAACAAGTGGTCTGACGATTTCAGTATTCCCCGCCAGATTTTCCGACTACAGCATGCATAAAATGTCAACTGACACTGTAATTTTGTATAATCAAATTTCAGCTTGGTTAACTTCAAACTCACAATTCATACCACGTTTGAAAAAACACACCCCAAGGGTGTTAGGGGAGTTAAGCAGACAAAGAACTGTTATGGGCAAATAACAATATAAAGGGACATAACTCTGAAAAATAACTGTAAAAATCAAAAATTCATTTCAACATGCACATCTGCATTTCATACCCATACTTCGCACCAACTTTCGTTAAAATGAACCATGAAATGTAGGAGTTAAGAGAATAAACATTTGTGACGGGTATTTAACGATAAAAAGTGCCGTAACTCTGGAAAAATACTGCGGAAAAGAAAATTCTTTTCCACATGCGCATTAACACTCCATACTTACTCTTCACGCCGAATTTCGTAAAAAAAAAATCCGACAAGAAATGTAGGAGTTAAACGGGCTTTCAACGATAAAAAGTGTCAATAACTCTGGAAAAATTGCGGTAAAGTCAATTCCTTTCCATATGCACTTAAACAATTAGTACTCGTACATCACACAAAATTTAACGAAGATCCGACAAGAAACGTAGGAGGAGTTAAGCAGACAAACATATGTGACATTAAACAACAAAACGCCATAACTCCAGGGAGGGGTCGTCCAATATTTTCCTCACACAGGGCGGGGGTGGGTGGGCATAGGTCAGCGGCTCTGAAAACACGTTTTTTCCATGTCTTGAAATGTTTTTCCTATGAGCTCTTATCTTTCAAATGAGTGGTGCAAATTGATCAGGGAAGCTTGTGTAGGCTTTTTGCCACCACTCCATCTCCTCTTGGTTAACAGGGGAGGGTGGAGGGGGGGGGGGGGGTAGTAGTACAGGATAGGGGCTAGCAGCATGGGAATGTGGACAGACGTTCACCGTTCCCCATCACACCATCAGTGGTTCACGATTTTGAAAAAAGTTAACCCTTTACCCAACGTAACGGCCAAAACCGGCCACCTCTATTCACAAAAATCGCCAATTAATTTTCATTATTTTTTCATTTTTTGTCTCAAAAACATAGGTTATGACCCCTTATTGGAACGAGCTCGACGAGCTCGTTCCAATGAGGGGTCATAACCTATGTTTTTGAGACAAAAAATGAAAAATATTAGTTATTCAAGAATTTTGTTTGCAAGTGTCGTCTGCTTTTCAGGTTTGGTAAAGGGTTAAAGTAATTTAAACGAATTATCATTTTTGTAATCTAACATAAATGTAATCGAAATCAGATCTGACAATAAAAGGACTCTTCTCACCATGAATAGTAGACATCATACAGTGGCATAATGTCATTTCCAAATGCAACTGACTTCTTTCACGGATTCTCATTATGTAATTATGAATTTCAGTCATATCCAATGTATGAGCAAAATGTAGGGTTGTTATTGATCATTCAAGCCTTGGGCTTAGCAGGTAGCCTTCAAACCAGTTCCTTCAATTTGTGATATACTGTCAGAAAAGGCTGAACCATCAAATAGTCAGGACATCATATCTTATTGATAGAGAGTTTATCAACAGGGGAACTGATTCCCTGTTAACAAACTGTTTACACAATGGTGTAAACAGTTTGTCAATAGGGAATCAGTTGAGTTAATATGAATTTCAGCCATTTACCCCTGCACCATAGTGTATAGCACATGTTGAGGAAGTTATTGGATATCTGGAGAGAAACCTGGCGTATGAGATCTGAAAACTTTTCAAACACATATAAGACACCTGGTTGGGTTATCTTATAATAGAAATAAAATGAACTTCTTTTAAAATAAACTATAGCAATCTGCGATAACAAAGAATAAAAGTAAATCATAGAATAAAGTGTATTGGGATCATCTGAGTCAGAAAGGATACGCATGTGTATTTCGTTTCAGTGAGATCAAGCTGAATATTGTAACAACCACTTGGAAAGTTACTGTCCTGTCACTGGTCCTGTACCATATTTTGTGCAAATCGGTTTCAAGCCTCTAAGCTGAATGAACCACCTCCAATATATTGTAGGAGAACACTGACATTCATTGCGTAAATGGTAATATATAAATCACATGGGCATCTCTTGACACATTAGAGCCCCAAAATTTCCATAATGCATCCTGACCAAATTTGGGGAGATATGATAGACCTTTTCAACTCAACGTGGTCACTATTTCTTTCGCACTTGATCATGTGACATAGATGAATCAACCAAAGCTTACTAACCGCTACATCAAATGATGCACTACTCAATTCGTCCAAGGTGCAACAGTGCAGTTTGCGAGAGGTGGATTTCCAATACCAAAGAGTCACCCCTCATCATATTGGTAGTACTCAAACGATTAGTCGACTAGTCGATGTCGACTCTGGGCAAACCAGTAGTCGACTCTCAATTGTGCAGTCGACTAGTCGGAGGAGTTCAAGCTTTTAGGTGCCACTGTCAGACAGTTTGAACAGCAATATTGGGCAATCAATGTATACATCTATTACCATCTAATAGTAGTGACAGTAGTTTGTTTAACTGGTACTAGTAGAGTGCTGAATTATTTTGTGCTATCAGGATATGTTATTAATTTGCCTTGTTTCAATTTATGGGAATGTGCCTATAGGAACTCTCCCATAAATCGCAACAAGACAAATTAAATAAGACTATATAATTTCACTCTTAGCATAATTAGAAGCACAGTAACAGAATAATGTTCCAGTAAGTTGTTGTATATGAATGCCCAAGTGAAGCCAAATTTGGACCTTCAGCACTCTACCGGAACATCAACACTGTTATAAGGAGACAAGTTATTACCAATGACTAGTCGAAGTCGACTTGACTTTTGGGTATTGACTAGTCGACTTTGGAATTCACTAGTCGTTTGAGCACTAATATTGACTATTGACAGGTTCAATACAACCTTGAGATAACTGCCTCTACGAATTGTGCCTTTGATAATGCTTAATAAATTCATATTAGACTGATGAAACTAAAATTGAGTGTAGAAATGGGTAGAAACAGAAAGGAGTAGTAGAAATAGCAGCAAATACAGTGGTGAGACCAGGTAAAACATCAAAATATTCAACATATTTCACACCAGTTCCTGTTACACCTGTCTTAATACTGTTGAGGTAGAATGCCAGTATATTATACTCTCCTGATTACCCATGTATACACTGTCAGTGTCTGTGAAAAGTTTGAATAAATTTATAAACTTGCCAAGAAATGGGATCAAAATCCGACCAATCTTCATTAGCTGGTTGTGGGTACATTAAATATCGGGAATGGTTACTGGAACAATACAAACTATGTTCCAGCAAAAATACCCGTTGAAATTGCCAATCAAAGCAGTTTATGTGCCATTTACTCTAATTTTGGGGGTGGGTACCAAATTTCAAAATGGAAAAAAAATTTTTCCTTCAAAAAAGGGTGGGTGGATGACCAAGGGTCGGAAAAAAACTTTTTGCGCCTCGTGTCCGAAAATTCTTTCCAGACCACACCCCCTCCCCCCAGGTAACTCTGGAAAAAATCGTGGAATCGAAATTTGCTTTCCACCTGTACATCTACACTGAATTCAAACTGATACTTCACACCAAATTTCGTAAAAATCCGACGAGAAATGTAATAAAGATAAGATAATTGAATGGGTGATTAAAGAGAACATGCAATTAGCGACACGATGAAATAAGTATTAATAAGAGGAATATTTATAATTATTTTCCTTTTCCTTTATTCATTTTGAACTGCCAAGGCCTACAAACCGCGTACTAACATATAAAAACAAGACACACCACACAAAGTAAGCTGTAAGAAAAACGCCGCCGCATTTTTATCTATTCCAGTAATATTTTTTGAATACACAAAACAGATTCACCCACAGACATCAAATGTTCACACAGATACAGACATACCATAAACACATGTGATAGCTAGGAAGAATCAGCGAAAAATCAGCGAAAAATTCTCATTCTCTCTCTCTCTCTTTCTCTCTCTCTCTCTCTCTTCCAGCGGGAGTCGTATTATATTGAATAAATGCCTTTTTATTCCCTCGAGGAAACATGCATAAAGGTAGTAATAAATTGACCAGTCCGCCATCGTCTCCGACGGAGATAGACAATCAATCTTGAGAAAAACCCCAAACTACCATCTTAAAATTTTAGGTTAATGGACCCCTATTCTCCGACTGTAAATTGCTTGTAATATGTCTTCACGGCCTTCGTTTTCGCAATGAACGATTCGAAATTGTTTTCATAGGTCTCAGGGTCACATCGTGTCAGATAGTTTTACCTGTGGATGAAGTCGGAGTATACGAAGAGAGCCACTCTCTGTTGAAAGTAATATTTGAGTGAAGACTGACAATATTTACGTCTGTAAGGTTTAGCTGTGAGATTCGAATCGATTTGAAACTCCCTCCATTCTAAAATCGTTTGGTTTAAAAATCAATCCAGATCAACTGAGTTGAGTGAATATGAACCCTCTTGGCCCTAAAAAATTCGTTGTCCCAAAAACACTGGCCCAATGCAAGTTTCAAGCAACATAGAGCCCAAAATGGTATCCAATATAGGGGCCACACACGTTACAAATGCCTCAGATTCGTGCTAAGAGCACAAAATTTTGCAACATTTTCTCTCGAGTGTTTGTGTGTGTGTGTGTGTGTGTGGGGGGGGGGGGGGGTCCTAACTAGGACCCACAGACGTTGCCCACTCCTAGTTAGGACTAGTAGGGGAGACCCTACAAACCGGCTTTCTTTCAAATATCACCCCCCACCAAAAAAAAAAATAAAGAGAAGAGATCCTGGTTACACGCCTGCTTTACACGCGTCGTTGTTCGGTGGTTCTCTCCGAGTACTCCGGCTTCCTCCACCCGTAAAACTGTCCGACACGGGTCGAGCCTGGCTGTCGAAAATAAATAAATAAATAACTATAATATTGTAGCAGTGCATATCATGACACGCATTATTAGACTGGTGCGCTCTTCCGCCGTGCCTTTTGGTTAACGAAAGTCGCGTTACTGAATTTCTAGTGCAGAACGTGGTCGACTTGGACGTATCTGTTTTCTCATTTCTTTCAGATACATGGTGTAAAAAGTCCACTGCTGGGGGCGTATGACATTTTTTTCGTTAGATTTTAAGAAATAAAATAATACATTTTCAGAAATAAACCTCACAGAGCTAACAGTAGATAATTTAACGATTCTTTCAATAATCTTGTTTCTCGTCTACCGCAGTGCTACTATTCTATTGAGCTATAGGTAATAGGACAACTCTGGTAAAAAATTACAAAATTACTTATACTCTCGACTGATAACAAACACGATTCTCTTGAAAGGCAGGGAGCTTGCAGTCTGAACGCATGGGTATGGGATGCAAAATATAGTTATGATGATGTTCTGGCACTTCGCGAGAACTATTTCAAGGCTTGGGCCCGTGCTAAATGCCTCCACGTGTTTCTGATTTGTCTCAAGTCCCTGCTAAACAAATAGACGTCATATCAAACGGGCAATCATAGTCCGTTATATTTGAGGAAGATGTGCAATCTGTCCTTCTTTAAATGCGTCACCACATCCTTGGCACTATGCATTCCAAACGTGCCAGGCAGTTTTGACATTATCACTAACAGTGAACTTACAATACCGTACACGCAAATATGTGGAAGGAGCCATTTTTCCCCGCTCCCTAAAATAGCCCCCAACATACAAAACACGAACAGATGGGGAACCAGTCCCGCCCTTGTTACCCTCCCACATACACAAAAATTCATATACCTACCGCATTCATCACATAGGTCACTCAAATCAAATCTGATTATAATGTACCGTCGACTTGAGTAAGTTTGAATTGTTATAATGCACTGTCGGCTTGAGTAAGTTTGAATTGTACATCTGAGTTGAATTTTAGCGTTATAGAAGCGACTTGATTTCAATCCCTCACTCTTCATTTTTCAATGAAAGTTTCACTTTATTGACGCAGCATTGCGGCGTCTTACAGCGTTCACTGTTTAGTGGGATGCACCAGCGCCCGTGTACACCGGAGATAATATTTTCCTGAGTGAATGCTGCAGCGGAAATTGACAGCTCACAGAATGGGTGTTGCATGAATTATCACGATAGCGCTCGTGAATGTCAATTTTGTAGTGCCATTACTATAATAATATGGGAGCGTGGTGGTGGCTCAGTAGGTAGAGATGCAGGCTGCAAGCCCAAATCACATATGCGGCGCGTTGTGTCCTTGGGCATGGCACTTAATCCTAATTGCCCATGTGGGGGCACGGTGGCGTTGTGTACTGAGGCGTACTGCACGTCGATGCTGCACTTGTCTTTAACCAATGCTAACCCTGGTTGTGTGGAGTTAGTATACGTTGGGGAGTCTGGCAGTTGCTCGTCGTTGTTTGGTGGTTCTATCCGGGTACTCCGGCTTCCTCCACCCGTAAAACTGTCCGACACGGGACGACCCTGGCTGTCGAAAATAAATAAATAACTATAATATGGTAGTAGTGCATATCATGACACGCATTATTAGACTGGTACGCACTTCCGTCGTGCCTTTTGGTTAACGAAAGTCGCGTTACTGAATTTCTAGTGCAGAACGTGGTCGACATGGACGGAAAGTATTTAGGCTGTAGGGTTGTGTGCAAGAGGGATTTCTAGTTCAATGGGAGTAATGTGGTAGAATACAGTTTATATCCACATTGATCTATTTTCAGCCATGAAAATGACCTGCAAGATATATTATTTACCCACGCACATACCGAGGCCCCATACTACATTACCATATGCGTATGATGTTATTGTGTATGTGTGTGATGGGGTCTGTTTTCCCGACTTTATAGGAATCTAGAAAATAGTATTTGCGTTCCCTTATTTCCTTTATTTTCTTCATGTCCTCACAAAGACAACAATTGGTTTGGGGGTTGTCTCCCCATTTTGTGGGGACTTGTTTGACATTGATTGCCACTGAGAACAAAAGGAAAACAACAAGTCCCCACACTGACACTAACACAGACATAAAACTTCCCATGGACTCCTGGTTCTATTCTATTTACCCCCGAGACGTCATTTATCACTGTTTCATGGTTCACAAGAACGCCAGTGGGAAGACAGAACATATAACTTGGTATACAGCTTTGTTTTCAAGCTTTCTCAAAACCTACTGTTGGTTACCTCTGCCACTGTACCACTAAGTTCCGGCTACTCAAAACAACAACCTGATCTTTTTACTTGCTTACTGTTGAAACTGGTAGTCTTTAGTAACACTACTGCTAGCTCTCTCCATTGTGACCAGATACAATACAAATATTTTTTTACCATTACTACAACTTCTACCGCCTACAGGCCTAACTACTAATCACAACCATTATCTCTCACCACTGCACCACTAGCTAAGCTACCACATGCTTCATTGCTACTGCCGCAAACCTATCGTTTTGCATTATCACTTTACCAGTACCATTAACCACAACTCATAACTAGTAACTACTGTCTCCCACAACTGTGTTATTGCCTACAACTATCATAGATTTGACCGCCACGGCCAAAAGAACCATAGTCTTGAATTGTCAGTACTATCAAATACAAATACAGATCATAGCTACTGTTTCATACAGTTGTGCTACAAACTACATCGACCACAGACTTGATTACTAATCATAACTATTGCCTTGTACAACTACACTACTTGCTGCAACTACCACAGTCATGGCTGCCACTACAAAAGCACAAATATTGTCTCGAATAATCAGTATCATTATTGCCTCCATCCAAAACCTCAACAGTAGTATAACAGAGACTGATCTGGCTCCATCAGGTTGCTGCTATGGATTACTCATACGTTTTGATAGTTTTAAAAGATCCACAGACCAGAACTGGTGCGTCAAATAACCGAAAACGAACTGACAATTATTTGAAATCACCGAAAACTTTCCACCAACGACATGTATCGTTGCAAACGGACCACAATGGAATGAGCTCAGGAGTCACTCGAGTAATTATTCGAAATAGGTACAACTCGACGACGACCCATCTGGGTATTGGCTCCTATGTCATCCCACGGCATTCTGAATCCTTGGTTTTAGATTATGGCGACTTGGCTCGTAACTCCTAGTAAGCCGGTGGATTCTTGCCTTCTACCTCTGGACTATACTCTACTACAGCTATTCTTGTCACAGTCTCCTATCCATGTACTATTAGCCGCTACTCTGCCTGTTTGTATGAATCTAACGGAGCGAGTCAACTGGTCGAGGGCAGAGAAGATATGAGTCAGATAGGCAAGAGAAAACAGAATGATGGGAGAATCCAGGTCCATAATATAGTCTACTTTCATCGAACACAACTATCACGTCATCAGATCTATATGTTTCAAAGTAGGGTAAAATCGAGAGTTTCATCTCATCTAGTGTACTCCCATTGCAACAAACACCCCATAACCACCCAAAGGAGCCTATAGCACAACGTAGTACTCCCTCCGACGACTGATAAGCATAACGGGGAGAAAGACCCGATAAAAAACATCCCCATTAGCAGAAAGTGCGCTTTCCCTATTCCCAGTGCGCCCATTTAACATTCATTACTGCTGTTGAATGGAAAACAGAACAAATGTCCCGGTCCGTGGAAGGCCTCCCAGCACTGCAGCAACTACGCGCCACCGTAAAAAACCAACAAAATGGCAGACTTCATCAAACAAAATGGACGACGAAAGTACGTATTACCATTATTACAGTGTTGTACAAGCGTAGTAACACAACACATCACCATATAACGTCACACGGTGGCCGCACATAAGGGCTACCATGGCAATCCACTTGCCATCCAGCATGCACTATGGAATGGCGCCACCTTCGGTGTGTGGTTGATATGGCCAGATCCACCCCGGACATACTACTCATAATCACCAGCGGCGTACCAGCTAGGCTCTTCGTTTGGACGGATACCTTAGCAATATTTTATACGTGGGTGAGTTAAGTACTTAATCATTTAAAAACAAACAGTAATGTCTTTTATAAGCTTGCCCGCTCTGTACCTTAGACGCAGCGCTGCCACTCAAGTCATCAAGGAGCAGGGAATGGTATCGATGAAGTGAAGTGGTACTCAAAAATATCATCTGGAGTTTATGAAAAAATGATGTCCTGCGATTCCACAGACTCAACAGAATGCAACAGCTAGTTCCAGCCACTGTTCGCCCTTATTACTTCTACCACTATCATTACAAACTACACTGATAGCGCTGCTATAGCTATGAGGTAGGGTGTGTTTTGGGCGTGAGTGACAATCCCCACGGCATCCAAAAGCCCGAGCTATTCTGCAATAAAATTGATCGCCATTCGAGCAAAGGATATTATTAGTTATCCTTGTGTTTTCCAGAGTGTATGGGAATTTACACCGGTTTGGGAACTCATACACCCTGAGGCGGGAATTGTGGGAAAAACTGACAGAAAATTTGTACTTTGTATATAAGTTTCTTAATAAAAACAGACAAATATGGATGTCATTGGAACTGGCTCAACGAGCCAGTTCCAATGACATCCATATCTGTGATATTTTATTACACATAAATATTAAATTTCCTGTATTTTTAATATTTTTTTGTTCTAATATAACTGAGCAGAAGGTATGAATTAATAATTAAAAATGGGTACTTTTTTAGCCATTTAACCTGCTATTGTGTATTCTTGTTTTAACCACGGTGTAAAAAAGCTACTGTGGACTTCAAGTTACACCGTACCTCTCAGCCAATCAAAAAACAGTATTCTGTTTCATTTGGAAATATTTTTCTTTACTCCCGAATTGTAAAAAAAAATGTATAGATAACAGGGCAACTAAATATTTACCTACCGCGTTTCAGCAATTTACAGCAAACACAAGTTAGTGTATTCTGCAATTTTTGCAATGAATATATCATTCTGGTGTAAGGTATACCTAGACAGTCGATTGTCCTTAATTTCTGACTGCAAGTTGGGATGTTATGTGGCCTACATGTAGACGAAGTCCAAATCGAAAATACCATTATTCGAAATCGGTTTTTTCCGCAAGGAAGAGGCGGCAGCACCGATTAGCTCCAATAATGTGGGACCATAGAAGCAAATCTTCCTAAAATTGTTCTATTTTTATATCCTCCCATTGGTTATGGCCTGAATGCGATTTAAATACAAGTTGCAATACAGGCAAGTGTTTTCCTGTATTTTTTCTCTTTTTTCGATGGTGGGGTGGGGGTGCTGTTTTGAAAAGTTAATTTTGAGCTTATGTCTTAACCTCACAAGAAAAGACCTTTTTCTGAAAACTCAGCAATTTCATAGGCGACAATAAAAATCTAGTCAGAGTATAGTCAAAGAAGGCAAACAATGGTTTCTTAAAATTTGAAAGTTTCGAAGACAACATAAACCTGTAACCCCACCCCACCCTCACCCAAACTAGCAACTTCCAAGGTTTTACACGACCATTTTACGAGCCGTGTACGGGTTCGACACATTGCAGCCATATTGGAATTTTTGTGTTCTTTACTTGCCCTAGAAATACCTTAAAAACGAATCACCAACGGATCCATCATGGTTGAGCCTGCCACAACTGAGTGAATTGTGGTTTTCTTTGTTAATATAAAAAAGCGATATTCATTTTTTTCATTTAATGAATAAATGTTGGAAATGTTAGCTGAGAAACGCCAATATATCAGTAGAATTGAAAGTTGCGCACGTTAGATATCTCGCCCATAAGTGTAGATGAGGATATGTAAAAAACGGTCCGGAACCGGTCCACGACTGTACCGGTGCCTAGGCAGACCATCCCTTATGTTCCGGTACTTTGGTGGCTATAATACAATTGGTATGACGGTTTATCAACGCAATGATCGACTCGCATCTGACCATAATTCATTCTTTTAAATAACTGACGTTCCTGAGGACAGCTGTGTAAACAGAGGACTCAGGGTTGATAGTTGATACACCTTGTCAGAAACAAAATCCCATGACTTTCCATGACTTTCAAGTACCTTTTTAATAAATTTCCATGATTATTTCTTATGCTTGAATAATTGATCAGGCTTGATTGGAAATAATGAAGACGCCAATACCTTGAAAAGTACAGCAGAACATGGAGTGCTTTTTTACTGCATAAGGCAACTTTAACCTAAAAGGGCCTGCAAATTTTAATACATTTTGTACACTTCCACAGTCTATATTCGGTAACTTTGGCTGCCTGGCAGCTAAGACTTGCCTAGAAACCACTGCCAAAGTACTTTGAATGTAACTCGAAAATTCATCTGAATTCTGCATGTTGGGCAACTGCTTTGTTGAAGAAAAAAGAGATTAAGTCAGAATTAGGTCTCAAGAAGTTAAACATCAAGCGACTTCCACAAAATGAAGAATAAAACTGAAATTTCACACTTTTGATTTCATATTCTGAAATTCCATGACTTTTAACCTAGTTTTCAATGTCTCAGTAAAATAACTCCACCTTTTTCCAGGTTTTGTTTGATTTTAAACAAAAATGTCATGAGTTTCAGTGTTTTCCATGGCTCGTTTGAACTTTATGACTGTCTGCACTGCAATATAGAATCCATATAATGTTTGCTCAAGGTCCCTAAATCTAGAATACTTTGTATTGAATTGAATTGACACATAATATAGAAAATTAGCAATTTGAACTGGACATTCTGATGGCCGATCCGTTGGCATAATGCCATCACAAAGGACACGTATTCGTCACAATAGAGAAAGATAACATCATTGGTTTCGCCAACTAGTACCCCCGGGGACATTTCAATCAGGGGTAGGCATGGCAATCTAGAAAATCAAGGAGTGCAAAACAATTGCCCTCCTCAGATTGCTTTGGAGTGCAATTGCACCAGAAATTTTCAATGCAAAAACTTGTATGCTATTTTGGTTATATTCCCTTCAAGGTATTATTATTGTGACTGAAAAATTGTACTACATTCAGCTATATAGGGGAAAAATTGGCATACAGATCTTCTCATTATTCAAAATGTTGCATTCAAATCATATGCGACTGTCTTCTACACTCAAACTGTATCGATATGTGACACAGAATGGGTCATGAATTATTGCGAATCGGTGCTACATTGACAAAATTTAATGATAATAGATTTTAAAGGCAGTCCCTAACAGGTCTGGCATTCCAGAAAAACAAGGGGCGTAACTAATGGGCGTAACTGTGACACCTCCCCAATAAGTCGTCCTGTCGGGACATTTTCCACCGATTTCGAGTCTAATGTGTGGATTGCTAGTAATCATGTCCTTTCTCACTAGATTTGCTACCTGTACTTTTGTCACACACACAATCGGTTATATAGATGGAGGCCTGTGATATCGGACTCGACCTGTTGAGGGATAGGGGTGCGACGATATCCTTCCCTAACGATACGATGCGTATCACAATTCATCGTGATACACATGATCTCTCTTGGCATGCAACTACAGAATTCGTCCCATGAGTTCCAATGTGTTCTATGTGCCAGTAGGCACATAGAACACGTTGGAACTCAGGGGACGAGATGTCAGCTACTTTGGGGACAGCGTGTTTTAATTTCCATAAGCTTACTTGTATTACAAATTAGAATGCACTCTTTAAACAATAGGTAACTTCTCAATGTGATAACCAATGGCATTAAGTAATTTAAGATTTTGATTTTATGATCCATTTAACAGTGTTTGTTTTCCTCTCAGAATATAATGTTCTAAACATTTAATCCCTTATATTTTGTTTGGCAGGGCTCATTGAGCTCTGTCAAACAAGATATAATGGATCAATCTAATAATTATTTAGCACAATAGAGGGACTTTTGGTTAATTGAATAATTCCTTTAATGGCATATTTATTACTGTTAGTGTTGGTATGCAAAAAAATGGGTTTCTCTGAACTAGTTTTCAAAATCGAAGAAGTTATTTTGCATGATATTAATTTTTATGGTATCCCGATACACAGTGAACAACGATACTAACTGAATCGTGAGTATCGCGATTAATCGTTGTAGCCGTATTGTGGGCCAAGTATGACCGATTTGACCAGAGATACTATACATGTATTTATTTGTCAAAAAGTAAATTTTCAAAAACGCTTAGGGTTTTTTTAAAACTATATTCCCGACTGACAAATTATTCATGTACAGTATCATACCTTGATGATGAAGTTGGAATATTTTATCAGTCGGGACCTGAGGCATCACAGTCGGGACAATTAAGGTTTACGTGATCTCCCTGATTAGAATAAAACAGTCTACATATATGGTGTGCATAATTATCTCGAAAGAACTGGCAGAAGTCGCATGCACTATCTGATATGTCTGCCAGTGTTTCATACTGGTCAGAATCACGAATGATCGCCTATCCCATGCCCATGACTATGTATCCAGTTAGTTGTGAAAGAATATTGTCCTGTGCTCATCAAACCTCCATCATTGGTACAGACGTCCAGTGGCGTAGCTACGGGGGGAGGAGATGAGTCAGGGGGATAGCCTGAGGCCGTTGTCCCTTAAAATTGTCCTGCCCCTCCAAAACATTCGCCCAATGCAACTTTCACACAACATAGAGCCCCAAAATGGTCTCCAATATAGGGGCTACATACGTTACAAATGCCCCATATTCGCTCTTAGAGCACTGAACTTTGCTCTAATTTTGCTGGGGGAGGTAGTCTTCACAACTACCATCCAGTCGTCGCCCTCTCCCCCCACTTCCCTTCAGGGCAACAACCGAGTGTCCTAGGTAAGGCTAGGGAATCCCCCTAAACCCCGCATAACGGTCTTTCAAATATCACCTTTGCCACTCGCCCCATCCCCCCTCCCCCCAAAAAAACAACAACAACAAAACACAAGAGTGCATGTATCGCTGAAGCAATATAATGTCCTCTACCGGACTAATGAGCATTAATAATTATACAAATGTTATAACCTAGATGTGATGAGCATGAATTCCGTTGAAGCGTTTCCAAAAAAAGTCCGGAAAACTGATATTTTGGGGCTTTTCCATATTTCCAAGGGCCATAACTCACACAAGAATAATGCAATCAGCATGAAACTCAAACTTGATCTGTAAGTCATTGTTCTATAGTAGGTTACCAAAAATGAAATCATTCCGTTGAAGCGTTTCCAAAAAAGTCCGGAAAACTGATATTTTGGCGCTTTTCCATATTTCCAAGGGCCATAACTCACACAAGAATAATGCAATCAGTATGAAACTCAAACTTGATCTGTAAGTCATCGTTCTATAGTAGGTTACCAAGAATGAAGTCATTCGGTTGAAGCATTTCCAAAAAAGTCCGGAAACCTCAAGTATGACTGACAGACTGACTGACAGACTGACGGATGGATGGATAGACTGAGTATAAATGAAACTTGATCTGTAAGTCATCGTTCTTTAGTAGGTTACCAAAAATGAAATCATTCCGTTGAAGCGTTTCCAAAAAAGTCCGGAAAACTGATATTTTGGCGCTTTTCCATATTTCCAAGGGCCATAACTCACACAAGAATAAGGCAATCAGCATGAAACTCAAACTTGATCTATAAGTCATCGTTCTGTAGAAGGTTACCAAAAATGAAATCATTCCGTTGAAGCGTTTCCAAAAAAAGTCCTGAAAACCTTTTAATTTGCCGCTTTTCCATATTTCCAAGGGCCATAACTCACACAAGAATAAGGCAATCAGCATGAAACTCAAACTTGATCTGTAAGTTATCGTTCTATAGTAGTTTACCAAAAATGAAATCATTCCGTTGAAGCGTTTCCAAAAAAAAAACTCCGGAAAACTGAAGTGTGACTGACAGACTGACAGAGTGCAAACCTATAGTCCCCTCCGGCGATTCCGGTAGGGGACTAAATAAACTGGCTAGGGCAACCCCTATTATAGAATCCTGGCTACGCGCCTGCAGACGTCAATGTTAATGTTGTTTAATGGGGTGACGTTGTGGAAAAAAAAAAGTTGTGACATTAAAATTGCCACACAAACCTCGTCTTAACTCTATATCAAGCACAACTCCGAGTTCATGAATATTATCAGGTGACAAGTCTAATGGCGGTAAAACGCATATACACAAAACTACACACGTCTGTGAATGGGTTAATCGATATGGAACGAGTGCCAGCGCGGAAGGATGGAACGAGAGGCCGCAGGCCTCGAGTTTTATTCTTCCGCGATTGCACAAGAGCCATTCATTTGACAACTATCAACACAAAGATCGCATTTTATCGCCAACCAAATTTGCGAGGGGAACCCGTATTACTATTTCGTCCCCTGAATTCCAATGTGTTCTATGTGCCTACTGGCACATAGAACACATTGGCACTCAGGGGACGATTTTTAGCTGTCGCTAGCGATTCAAATTGTAATTGCGTTGCACGATTTGTAGAAAATTCGAGTGAAATTCCGCTTCTATTTAAAAATAGTCCGTCAACGATTTCCGTTCCGCATATATGTTCGGAACAGATTTTCATTTTCCGCATGGTTTAGTGTTGCTGTAGGTGGGGATTTCATAGAACAGGTGTGTAATAAACCCGTTTCCTGCATTGCTTCCATTGGCTACTTGGTAAGCATATGGAATTACACCTGACAGGAACGCACACTTGAAGTGAGTTTTACGAATCAGGTCAGATTGAGGACTGTGATAGAAGTATCACGATCTACTTGGTAGCTGGTTATCTGAGGTGTTTTGTGAAGATGGAGACCATCAGCCTGGTATCGTTGGTCATCACAGAGACAACTGACGACCTTTCCAGACATGTATATAACTATAATCTAAATATGGACGAAGCACGTCCTTGAAACTGATACAGACAGTGCAACGACATGAACCGAACCGATCCAGTCCGGTCAATTGTCAGTACTGTACTGGATCGAACCGTATCAGACAGCTTTATTCCGGACATGTTCAACCGATTTCGGTCTGCATCCCTACCCATTTGAGAAGTAATTTTCTCGTGGCCTATTGTAATCGCCGTATTACTGGAATGGAGAGTTTAAGAGTTCAGCCCTCTTGATGACCATTTACCAAATTAAGCAATGCATGCATGGCAGATTTTTATTTGTATTTTCCTCCACGAGTAATGGCAAGTGATTGATCTCATAAACCTTCGTCATTTAATTGTATGAAACAAACAACTGGCATGAAAGAGCCATATGGTAAATTCTGTAGATTATCACATTAAAGGTGGATTGGTCTTCGGACTTTTAACAATTTCGGAGAGGTGATCAATTTAAATAAAAATCGGATACTTTTATGGTGGAGAGTGAATAAATATCTAGTTATTCACGATTTTTTGCATGTGTCGTGTGCAATTCGTTTTTGGAAAAGGGTTAAATAAATAAAAAAAAGGCTCGCAACTCCTCTCTCTCTCCCACACTGAAGACTCTGACCCCAGCATGCCCTCCCATTAACGAAAATCTGGCGCTACCACGGATTTATGTGGCAAATGGAAATAATCATCGTACTGGGATTTCAAATCTGTTTGTTCGAATACAGCTTTGTATAGGGTAAGGGTTGTTATTATCGAGCCTTCAGAATAATGGACGGACACTTTGGAAAGATGATGGTATAAATTATCAACGGATTCCAAATCGACTGGGTTAAGTCATTTCCTGTGATTAGTGTACCTGGTGAGTTTCGTGGTCCTAGGCCAAAGTGCTGTCCAGTGATAGTTGTGACACAGTTTTCGGGTTTGAGCACCCTGTGACCTTGACCTGTTGTCCCCCCTTCCCCAATCGATAGGGTTTATCCTTTTCCCATAGGCAGTATAACTGTGAAGTGTCATGAGCCTTGATAAAACCGCTGTCAAGTTAGAGTCCGGAAACCAAACTGGTAGCGCCCTGTGACTGGGACGCCTAAATCGATGGAGTTCATTCCTTTCCCCTAGGTAGTGTACATGTAAAAATTCATGATCTTAAGCCAAAATATTGGAAGTACCCCGAGACATTGACAATTGACTCCAAAATCGATAGGGTTCATCTCTTTCCCCTAGGTTGTGTACGTCTGCAGTTATGATCTTAGGCCAAAGTGTTGTCAAGTTAAATTCCGGACACTAAATCAGACGCACAGATCCCTGCGACCTTCACCTTTTGGCACTCAAATCAATAGGGTTATTCCCTTTCTCATTTGAACTGTACCTGTGAAGCTTCTTGACCCTGGGCCAAAATTTCTTGACTCTAGTCAGTATACCTCGAAGTTCCATGATTCGAGACCAAAGCGTTGTCAAATTAGAGTCCGGAAACAAACTGGAAGTACCGTGTGACCATGACCTTTGACCCCCAAATCGATAGGGTCCATTCCTTTCCCCTTGGTAGTGAACCAGTAAAGTTTCATGATCTTAGTCCAAAGCGTTGCCAAGTTAATGTCCCGAAACCAAATCGGACAGGCGGACCCCTGCGACCTTGACCACTGACACTCAACTCAAGAGGGTTTATCCCTTTCTCCCAGTCAGTGTGTCTGTAAAGTTTCATGATCCAAGGCTAAAACGGTGTCAAGTTAGAGTCCGGAAACAAAATTGAAACGACTGTGACTTGTACTTTTTGACCTTTTGACTTCCAAATCGTTAGGGTTCATCCCTTTTCCCAAGGTAGTGTTAGTGTACCTGTGACGTTTCATCATCTTAGGCCTCAGCGTTGCTAAGTTAAAATCCAAACATCAAATGAGACGGACGATCCCACACACAGATCCCACAGATACATACACGGACGGTGTGATCGCTATTGGACTCTCCCGCCTAATTGCGGGGCCGTAATTATGTCTACCACCAGCACGCTAAAGGTGGTAATTGAAATGATGCAGATCCAAAACTAGCTTAGCATAATACTAAGCGAAGAAATTAAAACGTGTATTTTGTGCCAAGAGAAGCTACAAAAAAGATAAACTCGTGAAATGTCAATAGAAGCTGACTTTTAAATTTACAAGCGTTCAAAAAATGAATATACTAGGGACGAAGACTTAGAATCGTTACTAACTCCTGAGAGCTGCGCTAAGTGACAAAGAGCTCGAAAACTCCAGGTTGAGGCCGTAAATCAGTGGCGTGTTAATGATTACCATGGATATTTGAATTACTAGTTGGATTTACTAGTTGCATTGTGGGTAAAATTACTTCATGAAATTTTGAAATTTCGACATCAGTGTGCACGGGATAGAGGATGACTTTTACCAAAAACTTCCAGCGAGTTTTGGCACTAAATTTCTTTTTTTTCCCAGAGGAATGCTTTTCCAAGTTTACACGTTCTACTTGATCTGGTAACCCCGAATGGAATTTCAGTCAAAGCACATTTGTTCCAAAGAGCGATCATCATCAACCACACTCTAGAATCAGCTGGGTTAAAAATTAGCCCAAATGAACTTTGTTGGGTGAATATGAATCCAACTGGGTTCATATTCACTCAACCCAGTTGATTTGGATTGTGTTTTAACTGAACAGTTTTAGACAAGACGTGAAAATATCTAGTTATTCAAGATGTTTTGCATGTGTCGTCTGCAATTCGTTTTTGGAAAAGGGTTAAATAAATAAAAAAGCTCGCAACTCCTCTCTCCCCCACACTGAAGACCCTGGCCCCAGCTTGCCCTCCCATTAACGAAAATCTGGCGCTACCACGGATTTGTGTGGCAAATGGAAATAATCATCGTACTGGGATTTCAAATCTATTTGTTCGAATACACACGAAAAGAATGACTCTCCGACTGAATACAAAGCTGTTCGAGCGTTCAGCCACATCAATGGCGGAAGAAAAAAACAGAAACGTACTCAAGTTATATTTGATTATCGAAAGCAAGAAAATAATTACCAATTGTAAGGAAATGTAATTTGGAATGGCAAGCGTTTTCGACCCTTAAACCACTTGTGAGACTTGGTAATCGATTTAAAAGATGTCTGATGACTTTCAAAGATGTTTATCGAGCTGCTTAACATTTCAGCGGATTGCACTTAGACGTTATCAAGCAGACCCTTTTCATTCTGATCTTTATTTCAAATAGAGTAAGCTAATATGATAGTTTCTCGTTTATGCCTTTACATGCATCGTGTCACCATAACTTAAAAAGAAAAAAAAAGTAAATAAATAAAAACACGAAGAGACTCATCCAACCCGATCAAAGAGATGTATCTCCAGAAAAGTCACAATCTGTGCTTTCGCGAGTCAGTTAACTTGTAATTCATTGACAAACTGCAATAGAACAACCAAATTTCTAACTTCTCTTACAATTTTCATGTTATATTTCATGGCAGTTTGGGTTTGCACGTTTAAAGTTGTGTGTGAGAGGGTATGATCCGAGAGAATACGAAATGTTTTTGCAAGCTCCGTGCACTCACGAATGTGATAATTCGGTACCTACTCAAAAAACACTAGGTATCATTTTTTATACGCCCGTTTAAAAAAACGGGATGAATTATGTGATAGGTCCATTCGTCCAGAAACTTTTCCGTTTACGGGTGATAACTTGAGTCTGGATTTATAGATCAGGATCAAACTAGGTTTGTGCCTCAGTTATATCGACATACAGGTTGAGTTCGAATTAAGGCTTGGTCCGATGATCTTTACAAAAGTTATGGACCTTTTCGACTTATATGAATTATCATGTTATGTGCAATTCGAAAAAAGCCTACTGGGCGTATTTTGGAATATATATACGTCAAGCCTCTTGTTATTATATGTGTTGCTTTGTTTTATTTGGAATTAAAACACCGAATAAAAGTTATTGAGTGTCTACATATATACCTTTAGTATAACTGCATTGTATCTATAATAGCTGAACAGGATTTATTTTATGAATTGAATCATGACTGTTCGAAATCCACGAGGCGATGAAACAAATTGATCACGCGCAAATTTACTATGAACCGAAAATGTTTATTCCCTTCATAAAACAGAATTATTTTATGTCCGGACAGGATATCGAATTGGCTTATCTACAAGGCATCGCCTTGACTAACCATAATTCGATGATGGTCTATTCCTAAAAAAGAAAAAAAAAAACAATTCAGTTCTGATACAAAACAGTTCCCACAAACAGTCAAGATAGTGCCTAAAATACAACTCACACTCGAGTCGGGGGAAACCGTCTATTTATTTATTTTATCGATTGTAGTGCTTAATATCAATGCATAATGTTCGAATGTCACATTATCAACTGGTATTCATAGGATAAATCACATGATCAACTGGTATTTATTGGAAAATAACATCACCTGCGAATCCACTGCCAGTAGCGTTCAATGAAGAAAATTTCATTTGTGGTGTAAACAATTTATTTTTATTTCAGTTGAGACGTCTGATTTTCTTTATGTCTGGAAGGGTGGCAGTGAAAAAATCTTGTTCGTCTTTAATAGACATTCACGCACGGAAGCCAACCCAAATGGTTCTTCAGATTTCCCTGTCTTCGGTATCTTTAGAGCTTTTGTAACAACTGATTGATCCACTCACTATTATTGTTATTATTGCGCTTATTACCTGCTCGATTATATTAGTTCTGAGTCTAAATTCCTTAAAATTGAGTCCATATTCACTCAACTCAGTTGAATTGGTCATTTTTTTAACTCAACTGGTTTTAGAGTGTATAACCTTCGGTTTTAGCCAATTCTCTAAATTGGGGATGCCACTCATTAACAATGCCCACGTCCTCGTAATTGTGTCCGTACGTCGGAATCCGGTATAAACACCTTCTCATCTGACTGTCGTTGGTTGCTGTTCAGTGTGACCATTTTGTGATGTAGTTTTCATTTTCAATTTATGGTCAGTGAGAAACATTTTGCAGGTGTTGTATATGGCATATGGCATGGCATGAGGTGTTCTATGTAATCCCCATCTACAGCAACACTAAGCCATACACAAATGTGCGGAACGGAAATCGTTGACGGACTATTTTTAAATAGAAGCGAAATTTCACTGGAATTTTCTACAAATCATGAATCATGCAACGCAATTACAATTTGAATCGCTAGCGATAGCTGAAAATCGTCCCCCGAGTTCCAATGTGTTCTATATGCACCTAGGCTCATAGGACACATTGGAACTCAAGGGACGAAATAGTAACACGGATTCCCCTCTCGCAAATTTGGTGACTGTACGGGTGTCTTGGCTTCAAGCACTCTACAAGTTTATTGTTTGAGTTATATCTGGTGACAGGTATTGAACATGCATCGATGGTATTGCTCATGTACATCACATTACACTGACTTGCAAAATGATTTAGATTCCGTTTATTTGCAAAACATAAGCTTTTGATGTGTGAGAGGGGGTGGGTGTCAAAAATTTATCGGAAAAAATTGCAGGTAAGGGTGGGTGGGTGGGTTAAAAATGGCAATACCAAAAATGAGACGTTGTGTCAGCAGTTTTTTCCGGCACCCCCACCCCCTCCCCCCTTCTGTTCAGTTTTTCGCAGAGACAGTGCTTAGAATGGTGAAAGGATTTCTGTGAAAATAATACAAATGATGTAATTAAATAGCTTATGAATACGTAGCGCCAATGGAAGTATTGTACCATTTGGTAAGTTTTGTGAACAAATACAGTATAATCTTTGTACTTACCGTTTCCCCAGTTTTTGGAACTATACTTCAGTGTAATTCGACGTTAGCAATTGCAGAAAAATCTGCCATTGTGATCCACTAAAAATATTGCAGTATTAAAGTGTAGAGAAGGGAAGGTGAATTTAAGTACTGGGCTATACGTTTGGGTGGCCTGCGTGATAAAGAGAAGCCTGGTTTTGAAGAGTAGCTTGATAGCACCTTGGGGAGGGGGGGGGGGGGGGGGTGGTGGGCACTGTTGTTCAAGCTGAGGTCGCGGTCCCTGAATCAAAGGAGAAAATTGGGAAAAACAGCGAAAAGGAGTGCCAGATGTCTAATTTAGGCGTAGTAGAGACCCTGGAACACTTTCTTATAGAATGCCCAAAATACCAGTCTAAAAGAATAAGCTTCACTGGGAGTATAATGGGGAAGTGGGATGGGAGAATGAAGGACATGTGGCTAGTGAGAGACTCAAAGGAGAGGATTAATATGCTAATCAGAGAGATTGGGAAGAGTGGGGCAAGGGATGCCATCAAGCAGTTCGTCTCCGAGTGTTGGGAGGAGAGAAGAAACGTGGGAAAAGGGAGGCAGATGGGTGTACAGGGGTAACCAAGGCCCTCTCACCCGAGAACCGCGACAAATCTGAGGCCGGCCAAAGTGTTATTTTTATTACAGTGTGTGATTATGGAGTTCAGCCGTACTTATTCTCTAAGGATTTCCGAGCAAGTTCTACAGCTGATATAAATGTCTAGTCCTAGTCCCCTACATTGGTACAGACACCGTGAAAATCGGTGGTATGAACTCAATATTGACAACTTTGTGGCCTAGCTCTTCTCAAGTTCTACGCGTGACATGGGGATCTTTCGCCTACAAAGTGAAGGCTACTCTACACAGGCCACAAAATTAGTTTACGTTTCCTCGGGATATGACGGAACACTGTGACAGCCTGCGACGCGGCCAGATTTTGGCAACCAAACTGCAAAATCTTTGGCCACCACGGAACGATCCTATGATCTCCGACTTGAGAGACAAGTCCATTTATCAACTCCACCGCAATTCTGATACCCACTCTGTGAGTGATTTAGAGGTAATGCACCCCCACAGGAATTGTTGTATTGAGATACCTGTTTTGTATTATTTTATCACTACATCTGCACTTGACAATAATTGTACTCTACTTATTACTGACTTTTAACTAAGCTGATACATTATACAAACTCTATATATACACCTGGAACTTAATTAAGCACCCCGTTTTTTCGCAGTGGTGTCATAGAAACTGTCATTACTTTCATGCTATCTTTAAGATGACCAAAAGTGATTGTTTGCGGAAAGAATGGTCTATTGACAATTGAAAGACAACACAATGATGAAAATATGCAGTATTTTAATGGCCCTAATTACACATATCTGTCAATAATGTTTTTGATGGAAAAATGTTCTCTTGACAAGAATGGTGCTGGCACGGTCCTTGATGAAACAATGCCGGTAATTACTGACAAAAAATGTAGTTTGTGATCTTCGGAACACAATAGCAGTGTATCCACCACGTGTGCAGATGACAGCTTGAACCCTCCTCCTAATGCTACCAGTGAGCCTTCTGATACGGTCCAGAGGCAACTGCTGCCACTCCTCAAAATGCAGCTTCCAAATCGGCCAAATTATGTACAGCCGGTTCCCTTGCTTGCACACGACGTTCAAGAAAGTCCCAGATGTGTTCTAAGGGATGTAAATCGGGGCTTATTGCAGGTCAAGGTAGTGTTGTAATAGCGTTGTAATAAAGGAATGCTCTCACAGCATGGGAACGATGTGACCTTGCACTGTCGTTCATGAATACAGGGCGAGTAGTCATCGGGTGGTTGTCAAAATGAGGCACGACAACCGGATTGAGAATGTCCCGGATGTACTTATGACAAATGAGATTCCCACGTAAGCTACCATATCAAGTTTACAATCATGAGAAAGGCATCTCCAGATCATTACTGATCCTCCACCATAAGGAACAGTAGGTCTGATGTTCCTGGGCACGTAAGCAGTATTTCTATGCCTGCACACTCTCATGCGACTATTTGTGACGTGAAACAGGAATCTACTCTCGTCTAACCAAGGGACTCTCCTCCAGACCCTGTTGTCGTGCCATACACCACTTCAAACGTCGTCTTTGATGCTGATCGGACAGAGCTGGACGCTTTATGTCCCTTCTGGACCCCATACCCAGTGCTTTGAGACGGTTTCGGCCAGTTCTATTGCACAAACGCCTATTGGGGAGCCAAAGGCGTTTCAAAACCCACTTGAAGCAAAGGGTTCACGCCTAACGAGGCGTGCCAGACTCCAATCGTCCCTGGGAAAGGTCTTTCGGGTTTGTCCAGGCCCTGGTCGGTCATTAATATCGTTGGTTTGTTGATTTTGTCGGATAAGTCAGCTGATGATAGAATGACTAGAGCCAAGTTGCCTTCCGTTAGCTTTGCCTGTTGCATGCGTTGAAGGTGGTCTGTTGATTTAACAAACTACTAACATGTAGAATTGCATAAGTTCATGCGGTCTGAATTGAATAATTCAGAAAGCAGAAATCCACAGTCATCTAACTCTCGTACATGTCGCTGTATAATGGCCTCGTGGCCATTATACATATAGGTAAGGATGGATGTAAACACACCACGGCGAACGAGTGAATAGCTTGAGAATCTTTATACCACAATTTAAAGCGGCTATCTACACTATTTTAGTGAATATCGGGAATTATCTCATGAGGGTGGACCTGGAAGTTTTATTTTTCACAAGCGCTTGCGTGAAAAATAATAATATTTTCAGGTCCATGCGAATGAGATAATTCCCCATATTCACTAAAATAGCGTAAACTGTATTTTTATTATATGCTACGTGACATTTTACTGCGCAACATTCAGCCTGATTCGACAGCAAATACGTACGTTTCAAAACAATAACCGAGATCAGCTGATCGTTTCAAGGCGACGTGATGCGTCGAGGCGTGACGTCATTTAGGAAGCTACTGAAGGAGGTATCCATCAAGTCCATGGATATCGAGAAACACCCTTTAGATAATTTGCGATAATTCACAGGCTAGCATATAATAAATGTATTCAAAGTTACGCGATGCAAGATAGTAAATTTGCAAGATACAGCACGCGTGGAATCCGGATTTGACGTAAGAACGTCATGAAAGAATGAATCTGATTGGACGTTAAGCGTCTGAGTGACGTGGTGACGTGAATGGAATACTTCGACAGAAAACAGTGTCAAGCACGAAAGTTATCAGACCACCGAAGGTGATATTTTTCTTAACCATTTACCTAACCTGAAAAGCAGACGACACTTGCAAAAATAATTCTTGAATAACTAATTGTTTTCATTTTTTGTCTCAAAAACAGGTTATGACCCCTCGTTGGAACGAGCTCGTTCCAACGAGGGGTCATAACCTATGTTTTTGAGACAAAAAAATGAAAAAAATAATGATAATTAATTGGCGATTTTTGAGAATAGCGCTGGCCGGTTTTGGCCGTTACGTTAGGTAAAGGGTTAATTCGTGTTTAATCGTGGTATAAATACCGAACAAAACTCGGGTTGAGTATAGGTGACAGTAATCAACGACCCTTGGTGAAGTTTGTTCTGCACTTTACGCTCGCCCGAGGCACTCGCGAAGTACATGAAAAACTCCACCTCGAGTCGTTGATTTCAGTCCCCCGTACTCCGTCCTCGTTTTATTCTGTCTTAATCTCCTTCCATTTAAGTAGAATTCAAGCTCTATTTGAATCCAAGTTTAGGCTTGTGAACACTTTAAGTTAAATAAAACAAACGAATACGGTAACTTCCAAAGGAATAAGTGAATCTGCCCTTTTCTGTTTCATTTCAGGTGTATGTATGTGTCAGTTACGTGGTCTATTCACAAACGAATCAACCGAAGAGTTCAAACCATATAAACAGGAAGTGTCCTTCTAATTTTTTTTGTTTTTTTTTTTTTGTTTTTCTGTTTTGCGATAGCTTATGACTCGGTGATATAGGCCGTGAGCAATGAGCTTTCTGGGGCATGGTTTTCAAGAAAAATATCTATGGAAACTGTGGTGGGATCACATGTCGGCGATATTGGGTTAGACTCGCTCCTTAATTTTTCCTAAAAGTTGATAAGCTTTATACACCACTAAATTTCGAAATCTCTGACACTGGTTTATATACCCTCACTCTGATATTTGTGGGGCAATACTACCCAACGCCTCTACCGCCTGCATGGACATGGAAACTGTTCGAAATAACAACATTTGCATACTCTGGGTACTGTTTCCAGGCAGTCGCAGGCGGGTTAACTTCAAACTTTTTGTTTTTCGTTCTAAAGAATAGCAAACTGTCTAAAAAGAGTTGGGTTGAAAATTAATCCAAATCAAATGGGTTGAGTGAATGTGAACCCACTTAGTTCATATTCACTCAACCCAGTTGATTTGGGTTGATATTTATCCAACTGATTTTTGAGTGTATTAGACTCGAGTCTTAGAAAAGTGCCAACTGACATAAATTTCAAATATTTGCTGCTGGAGACCCTCAGGACCCTATCACTGAATGGGGATATAAAATGCGTTTTTGTTGCCACTGTCAGCAGCCGAAGCGCTGTTAACACTGAGATGGGGAGAGTGTGAGAGGGAATACTTACTCCCATCCTCTCCCCAACTCAGCACTACCCGCTTCGGCTGTCTACCATCCCCGTCCTAGCACACATACTCGTCATTTAGCCTAGCCGCGCCACTGCTCATCTTGGGAATTTTTTTTATTTTTAATAAGTAGTGAAATACGACGTTGTTTTGGGGATCATTTTCCAAATTATTAAAATGGCGTAACGACTGAAACAGGAGGCACACTGTGTGTACCCAAATGTACTCAACAGAGAGGCCTCAGTTCACCCTTTGACTACATATATATACAGATAGAATTATGTTCCAATACAACTAAAATCCTCCTCACTGATTGGACGAGAGCTTGCGTAGTATATTCTATGTTTACGGCTCAAGTGACAAATGTTACCGTCTGAAGTCACAACGAGAAATATGTCAAATGACGTCGTCCGGTTCGTAATTGCTTCATCAACGGAGTGACCAGCAAGTCGCTTCATTTTTCTGGATTTTTCACACGTGCAGCAAACGGTGTTCCGGTTAAAGTGTTGTTTAAATTACAAACCGATTTACGATTTGAACTAAGATGGAATGAGTTTATCTGGTTTATTGATTATTTAGCCAGTGCCGTCGTGGGTACACGAGAGTTTTTTTTACTAAACCCGTGATCGTTAAAAGTTGCCTTGCAGAAGGCAACTTTTAACGATCACAGGTTTGGTAAATAAACCTCTCGTGTTTCACAATGTAGATTTTGGGCTGTGGGTAGTGTCTTATTGGAACATATACGTTATTGTGATGAGTTGACGGTAACATGGTCTGAGGTTTGCGGCTCGGAGCGTATGTTCAACCTCGACGCTTCGCGCCTCGGTTGAACACAGGCTCCGAGCCGCAAACCTCAGACCATGTTACCGTCAACTCATCACAATAACTTATAATGTCTACGAACATAATAGCAAATGGAACGGACTGTGATGGCGCGCGGCTAACCGACCGGCAAATTCAAAGTTTCAAACCCACTGCAGTGGTTTGATCGAGGTTTTAGCGACAAGAACTCTTTTCAAAATGTTATCGAAATGTAAGAGTTAAAATTATTGTCGAATTTGTTACAATATTATGTATTTTTTGAAATTATAGGGTCTAGTGTACTTGCTTTGTCTGATTCCATTTAAATGCGACAAAGGCATTCTTCGAATTTACAACATTAGGTTGTTGAACGTTTTTTTTTCAAAAAACATTTCCTTCAAGGCTATGAATGGGACATTCGATTTTATTTCACGACCGCGACATAATTCGCATTCCAATTTCGTTTACTACATTCTCTCAGCTATGCAATTATCACTCGGGCCCACGGCACGGCGTAATTATATACCTCGTAAACTGTGTGCATAACCCCCACAATGGAGAATTATAATGTGTCCTGAACGCAGGTGTCCAAACTTTTAACCCGATATTATATTATCAACCAGATGAATTTTCCACAGCTTGTTCAAAACACTGTGTCGTGCACTTTAGTATTTAGAAAAATAACACTTTCTCGCATGACAGTTATGTTTAAAAAAGTAGTTAAGTCCTAAAAAAGTTAAAAATCCGTGTCTCAGCACCCCCCCCCCCCCCCCTCCCTGGTCCTTTTGACTGCCCTGTGCTCTCTTTTATAACCAATGCTAATTTTAAAAAATTAAAATTAAATGGCTTATGCCTGATATTTTACCAAAGTTAATAAAATTGATAAATATGTCTCTTGAGTGCAAAGCCTTCTTGCCCTCAAGGGACGAAATACACCACCACCAATGCTATTCTGTAGATTATGAGGCCTAAAACATAAAAAAACCAAGAATATGAACTTTTGATGGCAAAGAAATAATTAAAAAAAATAAAATAAAAATCGTCCGCACACATGCAATTTTACAAAAATGGCCTGAGAAACTGAAGATCTACTTTGTGGGGTCTAAGATTCCTCCTCTTTTCTTGAATAATGTTTGTTGGGTTTTAATGACACTTTTAAGATCCAAGGAGGACGGAGCTAGAATAACAGAAAAGGAACCACCGAGTAGCGGCGAGTAACTGTAACAGGATAAGCACTGAGCAGACGTTTCCCAACTGTGATCGATAAAAGTTCAAAACTCTAGAAAAAATCGTCCGATCATAATGTACGCACCATGTACTATTACCTACTACCAAGTTTCGGGAAGATGTGTCAGATTTATTTATTTATATATTTATTTATTGGTGTTTAAGGTCATCTACTTAAGCACAATGGCTAATCATGACCGTGAGAGTTTTACGGATGGAGGAAGCCGAGTACCCGGAGAGAACCACCGAGCAACGACGAGCAGCTGCCAGCTCCCCAACAGATGTGTCAGATATCTGGGGGTAGTCAAGAAGACAACCTTTTGTAAAGAAGGATGACTGACGAACGAACGCTATTTCCATATCCTCTTCCCGACTTCTTGGGCGTGGTAAATAAAGGATTAACTTTCGCTTGTTATGTCGTTTATGAAACATAATGCAGCGAAATATTATCTAACTGTACTCTTATACTCTGTTTCATGATAAAAAAATGCTCTTTAACTATTTATATAACTCAAAAACACAAATATTAGTCATTATGATACAAATCAGTATTTAATTAATGTCTGCCCGTCAAAAGAAACACATTTTCAGAGCTGTTTTATTTTAAAAAGCAGCACCTTTCTTTATTACTGTTTCCTGTTTGTTTGCTGATGCTTGAAGACATTTTCAAAAGTAAGGCTTTTAACCCTTTACCCAACGTAACGGCCAAAACCGACCAGCGCTATTCACAAAAATCGCCGATTAATTTTCATTATTTTATTCATTTTTTGTCTCAAAAACATAGGTTATGACCCCTCTTTGGAACGAGCTCGTCGAGCTCGTTCCAAAGAGGGGTCATAACCTATGTTTTTGAGACAAAAAAATGAAAGAAATTAGTTATTCAAGAATTTTTTTTGCAAGTGTCGTCTGCTTTTCATGTTAGGTAAAGGGTTAACGTATTGCACTTTTTACGGATAGATAAGAAAGCGGCGTTTCCGGAAAGAGCCTTCCATCACAACCATCACAAACGGCAAGTATCGTTACTATTTATTTTTACTTCTCCAAATCTCCAATCATGACTTTTCAATTACAAATATATCCAGCTCGTGCTATGGCATTGTTGTCGGAAAAATTTGTAAAAAACGAACTTGCTGCATACCAATACCTCCACTCATCCGTACCGACTGAAACTTAAGTTTTATCAGTGCGTAATTAGAATACTGACAGAAACTAGATTTTTTCATCAATCGTTGGTTATCTATCACCCCGGAATACAAGTGAAAAGTCACATTTGAACTTGACATGTGTTTTATCATTGTGAATCACAAAAGAGATTTTTTTCAAATCGAAAACTCGTGATGTGTCAGTGCTGCATGCGTGATAGTGTTACAGAACGAAAAAACCATGACTTTACCCATGCAAGGGACATACCTCCGGAAATATCTGTTCATTCCGAAATACTCGGGGGGGGGGGGGGGGAGGGTGCGAGATGTTAGGTTGAATTTTTCTGCATCGCCATTTTTACCACCCACCCGCCCACCCTTTTTGGCATTTTTTTTCCACCAAGTTTTAGACATTCACCTCCAAAACAACTGATTTGCGGGATTTGCTCTGATACAGTTTCTGACATCTCAAGAACAATTGGACTGTGAGTCCTGCTTACACCCTTTGATGGTACCGATTCTTTAAGACCAAATTAAATTTACTCAATACAAATAGCAGCATGTGTTGCTAAGTGCCACATAACTCGTGTTGTTATTTTTGTAAACTTCAAGGAGAGGGTTTATAGCTAGGGATCATCTTCTGTACTAAACATGTTAGTCATTAGTAGTCAGCATATCAGGGATGACTCTGGCCTTATCTTATGGACCTCGGGGGTGGACCACGGAAGTGACGTCATGGCACGTGACCCAGTGGCGCCATGTTTGGCTGTCATGGTAGCCCGCGTGAGCAGCCATGTTGTGGCGTCATTACCATAGTGATACGTGGTCTTAATGTGCATGCGTGGCGCGTGTTGTTAGGGTGATGCGTGTTTCCATCGTCCATTTTGTATATTGGAGACGGCCATCTTAATTTCTATGGTAGCAAGTGGTTGCTATGTGACCCAAAGCCCTCTAATAGGAAAGGTGTGTATTCGGAGGGTGTGTTCAATTGAATGGGAGTGTATCTAATTACCACAAACAACCCGACAATTCCCCCCAAATCACCAAAATCAACACAAAATCACTTTATTTGGTACGGATTCCCTCAGAAAAGCCGAACTAGTAAAACTTGTGAGGTCTCTTTGGGTAATTCTACGAAGTGAACGAGGATTTGGGGTGATTAGATAGACTCTTATACAAAGGAACGCACCTATTATTCGAAAAAACGAGGATTCTAGGGGAATCCGTACCAAATAAAGTGATATTAGAAGCCTACGTGCAACTAGTAAAATGGGAATTCCCAAGGAATCCTTACTAATAAAATTTGTCGGGTTGTTTGTAGCAATTCTACGAAGTATCCGAAGATTCTGCAGGAATTCGAACCAGAAAGTACTCTTGTACAAAGGAGTGCGCCTATTATTGGGATAAACGGAGGATTTTGGGGGAATCTGTAAATATTTTTGGGTTGATTTTGGTAATTTGGAGGGATTGTTGGGTTGTTTGTGGTAATTAGATACACTCGTATTCAATCGAACACGCCGTCCAAACATACAATATTATGGAAACCAAGATGGCGACCTCAAATATACAAGATAGGCGACGGAAACACGTAGAACCCTAACAACACGCACTACATGATCACTTAGACCACGTATCACTATGGTAATGGCGTCACGACATTGCCGCTCACGCGGGCCACCATGACAACCAAACATGGTGCCACTGGGTCACGTTACATGACGTCACTTCAGAGGTCCACCACCGAGGTTCATAAGATAAGGTCCGAGTCATCCCTGATATACTACTAATATAACATACATGTTTTAGTACATAAAAAGATGTTTATGCCAAGTAAAGCAGGGTAAAGTCATCGGATCTGCACAAATGAGAAGATGTCGTCTATGAATCAGTGATTTGGCGTAGGCCACAGTTAATATGCCTTGGAATAAACATGAATTTTTTTTTCTCCAAGACAAGTGGCGTGTATACAGGCTTTCTACTGTTTTAATACGTTTAGACACGAGACCGTTCATAAGCATTTGCTAAATTTATTTCCAATTCTACCACTTTAAACATAGTTTCATAGGGAGGCTTCAGTGGCCTAATCAGTTCCGCCAATCTGATGGATCAGCGACAACTTCTCGTGAGTCCTGTTATGTTGGGTTTTTGTTTATTTTTACTGATTTTGTGGGATTTTGTCTGTTTTTGTTTTCAATAAATATTATAAAATGTTATTGATTGGAATCTATATATATTTACAAACCTTTGCCACGGCCCTTACCCTTTAAATGACAAAATCGTCTTAATTGTTTGTTTCTGATACTTGAATCTGACATTTTTCAAGTTAGTTTAGACCATTTGAACAACTAAGAATGTTCTCTTGGACAAATCTAATACAAATTCCTGCAATATGCGCCACATCCTGCAAAATCTGACCCGAAACCTCCCGAAACATGAAATAAAATTTAAAAATGTATGCTAAAACTGTCCTCTCCGATATTGGTAGCCACCCCATGAAATGAATCATTGAAACCAATTTTTCTTGAAAAATTAACACATAGAAGCTAAACTATCATGGTAGGGGGTGCATTATTGATTTTCTCATCACAGGCAATCATAATAAACAACAAATATGATCAAATAGATTTTAAAAAAGGCTTAACAAAAAAAACTGTACAATCCATAAAAAAACGTGTTCTCGGGCTTAGGTAACCACCCACCAACCCACCCACCCCTACCTAACGCGTCGCAACAAAACTCCCCCACCATCGAAATACCTGACAAAAAAACTCCCAAACTGAAGTTGGCCTGTATTCAATTAACGCGAATAACACTTTAAAAATTCTGAACTATTTACAGGTGATAAAAGCTCGAAAAATGAATTTGTTTTGTTTTGAATCACTGATGTCAAAACTGTTAAAAGTGGAAATGCTTCAATGACTCAAACTGGAATTACTATTTTGCACAATCTGGGGCCAGAAGTATCAAATTACAAACACAAAAATTCTGCAAATCTAACTTTGCTTGCAGTTGGTTGTAGTTTGTAAAATTTTGAGGAGCAGATATATTTTAAGGAGGGTCAATGAAGTTATTGTGTGGAAAAATCAGATTACGCAAGGGCGTGGAAATGAACATAGTTTCGTACGACAGGGGTAACATTTAATACCTTACCCCTCACCCTTCTCATGCCTTTTGCGTACAGATGGGCAATATATCGAAAAAATGAGCCGATACCGATATCATGGGGATACGAAAAACCGAACCGAACCAATCACTGAAGACAGAAACCGTCTGAATTTTTATATTTGCGTACATTCACTATTTATAAGGCCTTGAGAATTGATAGCAATTGAAGAGTCCGTTTTCATGAAAGAAGTGGTTGATTTTATTTTCAGTTTTATTAACCCTCAGGGGCCTGGGCAATTGTCCCGAATTCTCACTAGACTACAACCTGTACATGTCCAGCTGCTTAACCCTTTACCCAACGTAACGGCCAAAACCGGCCAGCGCTATTCTCAAAAATCGCCAATTAATTTTCAAAATATTTTCATTTTTTGTCTCAAAAACATAGGTTATAACCCCTCGTTGGAACGAGCTCGTCGAGCTCGTTCCAACGAGGGGTCATAACCTATGTTTTTGAGACAAAAAATGAAAAAAATTAGTTATTCAAGAATTTTTTTTGCAAGTGTCGTCTGCTTTTCATGTTAGGTAAAGGGTTAACAGTGATTTCTAGCCAAGTCTTGGTTGCCTTAACATGAGGCCGAGATTTGACTAGAAATCACCGCTCAGGTGATTTGTTTATTGACACCAGGACCTCCAGAAGGTAGCATGGACAGAGCACGTGCTTTGAGATTGCAAACGCCTCAAATAGGCCTTTAAAGGTTAAGGTGTGTTCAGAAGAAGTCACAAAATTACTGCAGATATCATTTTGTATTCGTAAAAGAATGCCATTGTTGAGCTCATTGGCAGTGGCATTTGTGGAGCTGTGGTAGAATGATACAAGAACAACTTATTCTGTATTTTCCTGATGTGAATTCAGCAAATCTCAGTCAAGTCAGATACCGAATACCGAACCGATACCGAGGTATACCCCCTTTAAAAATACCGAAACCGATACCGAACTCAAAAAAAAAATAATTCCAAAACCGCCCATCTCTACTGTTGGGATGGGGGCATAAAAAAGTTTCGTGAATACATCAGTTTTCTGAATGGAAAAAGAAGTTGCTTTTTTTACTTATTGTCAATGACCACAACTTCACAACAACACTAGCGAGACCCCCAAAGTATACGCGGCCTGTATCTTCCACAACATCTTTAGACCCCCAAATACAATCTCATTCACCGACACCCTTTCGACAATCTGTATATGACGAGTTTTGAACGACGGAGGAAACTAAAGTTATTGCGCGGAAACCAAAATTTTTATTCATAGTGAAAATGACGTTTGCCCTACTGACTCCCGACACGATCCTCCCCAGTCATTGATAGCTCATGGGGTTCTGTTATGGTTTTTTGTACGCAGGAGGAAGCTAAAGTTATTGCATGGACACCAAGAAATGTACTAAAAGTAAGTTACCTTGGCATTCGATCCACAGATTTCAAAAGCAATCTCAACCATCGCCCCATTGTAGGCAATCTTTGTATGACGTTTTGGAGATGTAAGAGCAAGGGTAGAAAAGTTACTGTACGGAAATGAACGGAATAGACGGACGAACGACCCGACGGGCAAACGGACAGACGAACAGGCAAAGTGATTACGAGTGTGGGTAGGATAACTTTTTCTTCCGATGGAACATCGGTTGACAACACGGGTTAAGAAGTGAATTTTAAAAATTGTTGGTCTCCCAGCTGAATGACTTTTTCGAGGAATGCACTAGCGTATTCGTGAAGTCTCTCCCAATTTGTGTATGCAAAAACCGTATCAGTCAACACATGCTGTGATTAGCTAGAGTTATGTTTGGTTAAAATTCGCACTGCAAGTTTAAATACATACTTAAAATATCTCATCTCGACAGATTATGTTCGAATGTATTATTATTATTTGTAACGTGATACGTTAACAAGAACTTGCTGTTATTTCCAGCAATAAACGTCATAAACATGATATTGTTCACTTAGTTTTATGTTGTGGAACTCAACATGTGCCAAGCAGTCCATTATGCACTAATACATTTCACTGCCTTGATGCGCCTGACTAGACCACTTGGTCTGCGTATAGTCGGGCGTTGTAACGCGCATTCGCGGACGAAAGAAATGTTGCTTTTGATATACCTTAGTACTACCGATGTAGGTCTAAAAAGCGATAATAAAGTTATTCTCGTAATCTTGGAATGTGTTCCAAGGTATACCTTGGGCATACCTCCAATCGTTGAAAATATCAAGGTCCGTTGCTGTGTGTATCGGCCGGGAAATGATTACATAAAACAACCATTGGCGGACGGGGAGTTGCCATTGTTATCAAGTTCGATCGCAAGTGAAAGGGTCCTTATTTTGCATTTTCGTGCCATCAAGGTACACAACACTGTAAACACACACAAATTATTCTCGACCATTTACTACTGGTGCTGATTCAGTAGTAACACACGAGGGAAAGGCGGGAAGACAGCCAATCTGGCTATGCCTTTCCCTGCCGGTATACAAAAATTGTTATATCCCATTATCTACGTACATCTGAAATAATATTATTGTATACGAGAACCCTGTTATGATGTAACCATACGTATATATTTATCATTCTGTATTTTTGTATATTGGTAAATAAACATATCATATCATATCATATCACAATGTAGCGATCCAGTCGACGGCCATATCATTTCTTATTTCCTGACAGACTGTAATCTAGCAATCTGATTGGCTGACAGGTCCAATGTTCATAATACCCTCACCCACTTGAAATATTTACACATTGGTTTAGCCCGGTGTAAAAACATGAATATGCAGGCAATGTAATTTTTTTTCAATATCAATAAAAATAGTTTATGGCATATGTATTAAAATTAAAAGTGCCGTTCATTGAAAAAATAACACCCTTAATTTTGTGTTATTCCTGAGCAAAAATCAGAACACTGATGGAACTATATTTTAATGTGGAGTTATCAGTTTTCTTTTTTCTCTTTCAAAATGCCATTTGGACAGTATTTTTTGGATTGCTTCTGTTTTGTCACACTGTAAAATGTATGAGCAGCTATTTATATCTCATCAGTGTCAAGATACTCACTGATTATTCTGAAGAGCATATTATTGACCGATTCATTTATCTTTGATACATCTCACCATGAAAATAACTATGGATATAACCCATTGTATTTTGTTTGTCAGAGCTCGTAGATAGGCTATTTTCCTTTTTCTACAGAATTATAATTTTTCATAAATGTGAAGGAACTAAGTAAGAAAATAAATTCGTTATCAATGTATATTCCAGGGTGTATGGAAATTTACACTGGTTTAAAAACTGACACACCCTTCGGCTGCGCCTCAGGGTGTATCAGTTTTCAAACCAGTGTAAATTTCCAAACACCCTGGAAAATACACGCATAACTAATAATATTCGAGGGTCCAGTTAGTAGGATTAGACGATGAGGAAAGTCCAGAACCTCGAACACCAATGGAACGTAATTAAGGTTACAGTTAATGTTTGATGTGGAGTTTTAGTACAGATTCACGTTTAAATAGAAGTTGATTACAAAAAAATTCTGGTCTTGTATATATATCCATTGTCATAGGAGCGTGTACGACCAGGCGGCTTTGGCCGTAGGGTACCAATATCCGGAGCACCAAAACTTATTTTTGGTAGGATACATTGCCATTTTGTTGTTTAATACTGACAAGCAATAAACTGACACGCAATACACGGGAGAATGGTGATATAAACAAGAACCATAAAATACAGGGAACTGTAATCTAAACGATGTCGCAGCCTAAAGTTGGTGGGTGGAGAGAACGAGATGGGTGTCCCTTCTCGTTGGTGGGGGTCCGGAAGGACGTCTCCAAGAAATGTTTTGAAATTTCAAGCTCATGATAGTGACTCTGTGGTATACTCTTTTGCAGGGAGATTAAAATGAGTAAATTTTGTTACTTAAAATAAGATCCCGCTGGGCATCTACAGTATTACTAGGGGGACCTTAATCGATGCTTGTCAAGTCCAAATTTGGACCAAAGGACTATAATTGCTGGTGGAAACGTCATGTGACCGCAACGCACAAAAAATCACATTAAGCTGCAGACACATACTTGCGGCAATGCGGAGCGTTCATTTCACCGCTGTGTTTTGCGGACCTAAATTAAATATAGTGATGCATAGGCCATGACACATGCACACAGAGTTGCGGTGCGTTTTTTAGTTTCGCCGCTGCGTTTCACCGGATAGAAAGTCTCGAGACTTTGAGACTTTCTGTCCGGTGAAACGGTGAGTTCAGATCTGCACCGTCGGGGTTTCCATCACTTTATGACGTAGTTTTGGGAAATGCTACATGACAAGATATTGGTTCCCTGGCCTTGTAGGTCTTTCCGAAATCGTGCTCTATAAAATGCAGTGTCTGAGCGAATTGGTCACGAATCAGTGGAAAATAGGAAACAAATTTATCTTCGTACTCGTACAATAGGGGCACAAGGCCATGGAACACTCCTCTCGTTCTCCTCATTTTGTTGATGGGGTGGACCCAGAAACGGCGTTTTTTACCCTTCTTTCTTTGCCTCCTATAATGAATGGCTATCAGGAGCCCTGAAAGGTCATCCTCACCGCAACGGAAACTGCTCTAATCTCGACGTTAAGCCAAACATGAACGTAGATGACCGAGACAAAAGGTTATTTTCGCTCACAAAAGCGCTCGCGAAAAATAAGCATTTGGCTCGGGTACTTGTGAGATAATTTTCGGTATCCACTCAAAAGCACTAGATATCCTCTATATATCAAATTCTTCCGCTTAAAACTTACAAATACTGCTTAAATATGTCGAACGTCTCGTCTCATCTCTCTCTCTCTCTCTCTCTCTCTTCTCTCTCTCTCTCTCTCTCCAGTGCAAATTTTGAACCTACATTTTTACAATGCATCGTATGTATATTGAAAAAAATGCATTCATTGATTTCGCTAAAATATCCATCTTCAAATGGTAAAAGGCGTTAAACCATTTTCCCATCAACGTGTGTGTTAAGCAGCTGTCCGGTTTGTTTCACCAAAAAAACTTCACTATTGAAATGTTTGGGACAAACACGCCCATTCACCACATGTGATGAAGTGTTTTTCTTTTATTCACAGATGTACATATGTGCTCACCCCACTCAATTTGTCGGCGACCTTGATCCTCCTACCATTGTTTGACGAACAGACCTTTCCCCCTTCTAATTTCAACAAAGAAAGAGTTCTGGAACATGAGCTGACTTTCGTGGAGTGTACGAATTCTCATTTAACCCTTTACAAAAAGGCTTGGCACGTTTTCCAACACATGATGCAAAAATCAACTGTCAGTGGGGAGGTAGGAGTGGTAAATGAGAAATCTATATTTCATCCATCCTGTTCAAGTATTCCGTCAAAATTTCAGACCTTGAGAAGGAACTACACCTAGGGGATTTGTAAACAAGTGTTCTGTGGAACTATACTACACTCTAAAATCAGTTGGATTAAAAAACAACTCAAATCATTTGGGTTGAGTGAATATGAACCCAGTTGGGTGTATATTCACTCAACCCAATTGATTTGGGTTGTTTTTTAACTCAACTGATATTAGAGTGTATGTTTCGCATGCTTATGATCGCAATGTAGCCACAGATGCTGAAAGTGGCCTTAAACTTCAATATTAATATTTATTTATTTATTGGTGTTTAAGGTCACATATTTCTGCACAATGGCTAATCATGACAACAAAAGTTTTACACGGAGAGAACCACTGTGCAACGGCGAGCAGCTGTCAGCCCCCAACATACTAACACCACACAAGCAGGGTTAGCATTGGTTGAAGAAAGGTGCACCATCGACGTGCAGTACGCCTTAGTACACAACGCCACCGTGCCCCGACGTGGGTAATGGGGGTGAAGTGTCTTGCCCAAGGACACAACGCAGTTGCCGCAGGTGGGATTCGAACCGAGGACCTCTCGGCTTGCAGTCTGCTCCTCTACCAACTGAGCCATCGCGCTTCCTCCATGTAATTAGCTTGCCATAAAAATTCAAGTTTACTTTTTTATTTTTAATAAACGAAAACAACAGGCAGCTCCGAGAGCTATCTGTTGTTTTCGTTTTTATAAGTAACAAAGGGAAACTTGGTTGTATTTTCCACTGATGACATATGTTTTTTCCCAGCCATTACTTGCTTCTCAAGTGGGCATTCATCGAGGTCTAATGGTTTCAAAGGAGATAACTTTGTGGAGAGTCGACTTCCATGACTATAAAACTCGGGATGCTTCAGTTGATAATGAAACCCACCTGACATAATAAAAAATTCACTACTAAAATCTTAAAAAGCATTCAAGTTGTGCTCGTGTTATAACCAGACATTGAAAGTAAGATTAAACTCAAGTAAATCCACAATATACCGTAATTACCTTACCTTTTTGTAAATTTTGATGGTCCTGTTCCAAGTTGTACTAGTGATCCAAGTTTCCCGGCCCTGTGTCAAATATTCTAAAAGTTCTGGACCAGGCTAAAAAGTAAGAAAAAGACAAAAAGCTATTTTAAAAAAATATAAGAGCATTTGTCTGATCCTTTGCGTGATTTTATAGCGTTTTCCATTATTAACAAAATTAAATGTGCAGTCTCATGACACCATCATCCTTTTCAATACAGAATGCGTAATTTGTTTTGCGAAAAATTCACATCGGAGTCCGTTAGAAAACAGTATAATGATCAACCGATAGTTACGCGGTGAGCGACTGTGCGCACCAGTTTAATCGAACAGTTCCACAGTACGCTTGTTGAATTAAATTATTACCGAACTTCCCTACAAACTCAAAATGATCGATTTGCTCAATTGATGTAGCCAGTGTGGTAAACGGCACTCCCATCCAGGAATTCAGACTTGGAAGGGTAAAAACTCGTGACTCAGGATTACCTGTGGCGGATGCCCCAACAAAATGTTTCTAATTTTCCAACAAGAATTTTCACGTGTGTTATTATTTTTTTATAGTGTCGTTTTTTTTCAATAATCACATCATAATCTTCAAAATTATTCTGACAAGTGAATCCTTTGTTCCAATACTTCCGAAACCAGTAATCCTATATGCAAGGGAATGTCCGAGAGTGCCCACGAGAGCTTAGTACCATAGAGCCCTACGTATTGTCCCCAAATACTCCAGTATACTAGGTAATACATTTTAAAAAAATATTGTTAAAAATACGGTAAAAGTACTTGGCAAGCAGTTGCCCAGGCGCGAAGCCAGGGTGCGGCGGGTGGGAACGCATCTCCCCACAAAATGTGAGTTCCACTTGAGTGACTATTTCCCATTTGTGATTTGAAAATTCTGTTAAAAAGGGGCGACCTCATTTACCCCGATGCATCATTCTCTCTTTGGCTTAACCATCGAGAGTACGATGTATCGAGGTAAGTGGTTTTAACCCTTTACCCAACGAATCGCCCGCATCCGCCCGCGTAATATGCAAATTCAGCATTTGAAAAAATATTATTTTTCAAAAATTTCAACAAAACCATATCATGTGACCCCTCGTTGGAACGAGCTCGTCGAGCTCGTTCCAACGAGGGGTCACATGATATAGTTTTGTTGAAATGTTTTGAAAAATTTTAAAAAATGACATTTAAAATAATAAATTTTCATATCGTCTGCGTTGGGTAAAGGGTTGAAACATAAATGTTCTCGCTTGAATGTATAGTTTCAATGAAACGCCAAGGCATTACTTATTTAAGGTAAAAAGAACTGACTGGTTGCCGGTTCTTCTATCTTAATTTTAACGGTATATTTACAGTGTAGTTTGGTGGTATTTTAGGACAATATCTTGGTGTTTCACGATACTCCTCTATAGGGCACACGCATAAACCCGCACCTTGGTGGTGGGTATTAGCAAACCAAGAGCTCTCAGTGAATTGGGATTGACTCCCACGCTTCCTTTAATCACAATACCTGGATCATTCCCGGATTACCAAGTTTTTTAAACATATGAAACGCGAAAGCTTATATCGATTTCCCCCATTGCCTTCAGTGTGTTTGGCATATTCCCGCCATTAATAGTCATAAAATATTGAGCTCCGTGATACCCCTTAATAAAATCTCTGAAGCTTTGTTTGAAAAAACTAGTAACTCATCCAGGCGGAGATGTTAACTTTCATGTCAAATATGAAAAGCACGAGACTGGCAGTCTATGAAAAAATCGTTTATTGTTTCCTTGCGACCAGTAATGTTAAAATGTGGTACAATTCTTAAAAGCTTGATTTGAACGTACCCAATAACACATGTTGACCAATGTGTTAACTGTCAGATACGGGCCATCACACGGGTGTTTTTTGTCCCGCTCATTATCATCAGTATTGAAACCTAGGCCCCCATCGCTCCTTCATAGGTTTGAATCAAAGGTTCTTGTAACTTTTTGTCAAAATGTAGTACACAAATGAAAGAATTTAGCCCACTGGCTTTTTTGAAATGCTACATTTTGCAACATTTTTTTGACACTTGTGTTGACAGATGGAGCCTCTTTGAACCGGTAACTCATCACGTCAAAGATGCTACAAACTAAATACGACCTCATGTTCTTGAGGTGAAGAATTTTAGAAAAAGAAAATACCAACAACACGGTGAACCACAAAATTCCCGTAGGGGCTTGATTTAAACAGCGGTATACAGCACAGCACACACTCACGGCATATCTAATAAAAAATGATAGTTGCTTTCGGAGCATTTACTCATACCACAACCACGGAGAAGGATGACTGTTGACAGACGACGAAGAAAAATAAAAAGGAATCCTTAAAAATAGGTTTGATAATTTGCGACTCGAGCAAAGGAACAGAACGAAACATCTAGCTCTGCAACTGGGCTGTAAAGTACTTTCCAGGTCAACCCCCCCCCCTCCCCTACCCCTAGAAAATAACCAATCAGGCTTCCCGAATCCATTTATTGAAAAACGTGTACCGTTTGGTTTAATGCTTTAAGCCACCAAAGAACATCTTGTCTTGGCATACGCATAAGGATGCACAGCAAATAGCCATTCCTCAATACGGGTAAACTACTAGACTATAATTTTCCCAGCAGACTTCACATAAAAATGCCCTTGCTTGCAAATTTAAAACATCACTTCGACAATCCAGAAGAATCCGTTGAAGCAAAGAATGTGGAAATGGTACGCAGCCATCAATTGCCATCACACTGTTCAGCAGCAGTTCAACTTCTGCAACAATCCATAACACTTCTCCAACTCGCTTCTCATAAATTATGCCACTGACCGCCTCCTCGTAATTTTTTTGGAAAAGTTAGATTACACATGCGCGCTAAAATCAGCTAGGTTAAAAATCAACCCACATCCATCGAGTTGGGAGAATATGAACCCAAGTGGGTTCATATTCACCCAACTCAGCTGATTTGGGTTGATTCTTAACCCAACTGATAACAGAGTGTGTCATTTGTGGGAATATGAGGAAATGGAAAGATGTGTTATGAAAGGGTTGTACCAATCTTCCGTTTTCAGAGATGGGGGTGGGGAGGGGGTGGGCAGAGGTGATCCATGTTTGCCATACTATGTTTGCATTCAGTTTAGTAATGTGAATTATCGGGCATATGATACACATAAGTTTGTACACTCTTCTGATTGCCTTGACCTCAAATCAACAACAGTTTTTTTGTCTGATGTCAAATGATGTTTTCACAAAATGACCAGACATTCAGGATATACCCATGAAAAGTGACCCGCGCGATACAGACTTTTGAAACGATGCACCACCTTTTTAACCCAACATTACTCCAAGGTATGGATAAGAATGGGTAAGAAACTGAACGTCACTGAAAAGCAATTACATATCCGTGATGTTAGATTCTCTCTTTACTTTCGACGAAGTCGATCAGGATCGAACAGTGATTTCAAAATCTTCATGCCTTGTTTTACAGTTGTATTTTCATGCGGCCCCACTAAAAAAATGCTAATAACGTGAGGATGGTCTTTTGCTGAGGCATGATACGTTTGCTTCCAGAGTGCACGGTGGAAAGATTTGCACGTCTCAATCGTCTGGCATTGACTTGCGATGTCTAGTGTTTTCTCCGAAATCTTAACCTTCTACTGATAATGTCCCACACGTGGCCCCAGGCATACAGTGATTAGCGAAGCTTTGTGATGTGTTCCCAAGATGGATCTGTAAGCCCTGGTTGGTGCTGAACATGGGACGGATAAAATTAAAATTATCCAAACACTGAGTACTATCCTGCCGGGGCAAGTGGTTATGGACAGTATCATTCTCTGGGATAGACTCGTCGAAACCTTGATTAGTTTGCCATTGATATCAAGGGCAAAGATCGTGTGAGTTGACTGGACAATCCAACATTTCCCCTATGTTATCTACATAATCAGCATTTCTCCTAGAATTTGTGTTCGCCAAGTATTGAAGACGGTTAAAACATTCCCAATGAAATTAAACAGTTACATGATTGCCTTAATCGTATGGATGGAATACGATGGCTCACTGGTTTGTGCATATGTCATGAGAATGAGATCGAAAGGTCGACGGGTTGACCCTGACCCACGTCATGGGTGTTGTGTCTGAGCTAGACTCTTCATCCCATTCGCTCAAATGAGAGCATGGCGCTGTGTAGTAAGGCCTAGGGTATGCCGCTAGTTCTATTCGTATAGTCCTTCTCTTCCTACCCGTAGAATGCCTTTTGTCGTATTTTTCTGAATGGCATATACGCCTTTTAACCCTTTACCAAAATGATCCGCCCGCGTAATATGCAAATTGAGCAGTTGAAAAAATTAAATTTTTCAAAATATTTCAACAAAACCATATCATGTGACCCCTCATTGGAACGAGCTCATAGAGGGTCACATGATATGGTTCTGTTGAAATTTTTTGAAAAATTTAAAAAAAATATATTTAAAATAATAAATTTTGATATCGTCTGCGTTGGGTAAAGGGCTAAGCTCCCTGAAAAAGTAGAGTGGCATACAGTAGCCGCCTTGTCCGTCTGTTGGGCTGGCCCAACTTTGTCCGGGCCATAAAATATTCAATGGACCGATCCGATGACAGTGATTTGATAACAGCTGTAAATGAGTAACTTTGGATGATCCGATGGGGCTTTTTTCAGGCTGACACTGGGACGAGTGAGAAGAGATACTAATGCAGGTATTGTGATTGACCCTTTCAAAACAGTATCCCCAAAGTTTTGCGCGGAGAAAAATGTGTTGTCCATGGCGAGACTTTACAACAAACGACAAATCGTAAGGGGTGGGTGTCAGTAATAATTTAATCCTTCAAGGCTGTAGTTTTAAATTATTACTGAACTTCCCTACAAAGACAAATAGATTCGGCCATATTATTGTAATTAATATTCTGAAGGCAGGGACGCCGTGAAGGTGACCGATTTGAGGGGAGGGCGGGAAAATGTGTAAACCCAATTTGTACCGTCTGATGAAACACGCACCGGACTCATTGGTCATGCTGGGACCCCAACGTCCCAATCGACCACAGGCCTCGATTTGCATAAGACCGACTGTGTGTGTCACGTAAGTCCAAAAAGCAACCCTAGTCCCGTAAGAAAGTATATGATAACCAGCAAGAGCGAATCGATATCTAAAGATAGACTGGAACATTATTGGGGTATCACACCACACAAACCCCATAGTTACGCCCCTTCTGTAGGGAGATGTCATTCAGAGACAACTGTGTTTAACCATTTACCTAACGAATCGGCCGTATCCGTCCGCGTAACATGCAAATTCAGCAGGTGAAAAACTGTTTGAAATGTACAACAAAACTATATCCTGTGGCCCTTTATTGGAACGAGCACGTCGAGCTCGTTCCAATGAGGGTCACATGATATAGTTTTGTTGAAAAATTTTGAAAAGATAATATTTAAAATCAAATTTTGATATCGTCTGCGTTGGTTAAAGGGTTAAAAATAATGTCTTCAGATCAGTTCTTTCTGCTATCTTTGTCAAACTTAGCTCATTCTGACAAGTTTCACAGTGGATTAAAAAAGGCAAATTGTTGTACTTCATAAAACGTTCAAATACTTCAACGTTAGTTTACCCAGTAAAAGACAACTGCTTGTTGTAATTTGCTTCGTTGAAACTGGTATACTGATAAAAGTATACCACATCGTTTTGAAACGCGTTAAAAGGTAGAGAATGTCTTTTCCAGAACTTCGTGTATCATAAACAAATAATTATAGAAATTTTTATTACTGTAATTTTGGAAAGCTCTTAGATGGAAACCACCTGCATATTTGATCTTCTTACAGAGCATATGTTTCGAACCGAATTTTTACACAAACCAGCTGTTCTGAAAATTAGAATGATGAACAGAAGTCTGGTATTTTTCCAAATTCATTTAGAGATGCTGTCGGAGAATATTCTTGAAATAATTTACGACAGTGATGTTTTGGATTGTCTCCTAAACCTCACAGAAGTTAACGAGTTCATTTTTAGGGAAGAGCGTTAACCATTTCCCCAATGTGCATCCACGTGTGATGAACCATGAAGACCAGTTTTATGATTTCGTATTCGAATTTCTCAATGGGTATCGTATACCAAACCAGGAAATGGGGTACTTTTAAATGAGATTAAACTTTTCTGCTGTCGGGAAGACCTGTGGTGCATGTTTTTCGTATGTTATTGGATTGGTTAAAACTCTTGCTCCATTCCTTTTAGCTGAGTTCATATGGGCCCACGCACAACACGGTGTGATGGTATGTATAATTCTTAAATCGCTGTGCGGATTCATTGACGACTATCATAGGGATTGGTAAACTACACTGGTTAACCCTTTACCCAACGTAACGGCAAGAACCGATCAGCGCTATTCTCAAAATTCGCCAATTAATTTTCATTATTTTTTTCATTTTTGTCTCAAAAACATAGGTTATGACCCCTCATTGGAACGAGCTCGTCGAGCTCGTTCCAATGAGGGGTCATAACCTATGTTTTTGAGACAAAAAATAATTTTTTTTAGTTATTCAAGAATTTTGTTTGCAAGTCTCGTCTGCTTTTCATGTTAGGTAAAGGGTTACATTTCATAAACTGAAGGCCTATCGCCTCCGGTGAATTGCATATTTATTTCTCTTTGCTTATGTCAAACACTTAGAGGTCACTACTTGGTTAAATTCATATCAGCCGAGATATCAGAAGGTCGAATGCTCACGTGAAGCTACCGAGGGTGATATCTCGGCCGATATGAAACTAACTTTAAGTAATAACCTCTTTATTTATTAAATCAAATAATTACAAAATGTTCTGAGATCGGTTGTGGCAACCACTTTTGTTACATTCCACTTTTGTTACAGCCTAGAACTTTTGTTACAACACTTGTCCACTTTTGTTACAGCTCACCACTTTTGTTACGAAATCAACCACTTTTGTTACAAAATGAGCTCACCACTTTTATTACAACCATGGCCCATTTCTGTAACAAAAAAAAATCAAACTCGCTCACCACTTTTGTTACAACAATCGCCCATTATTGTTACAATTTTTGTCAGTGTGAAAAAGAAGTTATCTGCAAGTAATGCTAGACGTGACGTTCAGTAATGATTATCGGGAGCGCAGTTGCTCAGTGGTTAGAACATTGGTCTTGAGATTGGAAGGTTTTGAGTTTGATGCCTGGCCGGGCTAACTTGTGTTGTGTGTTCTTGGGCAAGGCAATTAATCCCAATTGCCCGCTTGAGAGCACGATTGCGCTATGTGCTGAGGCGTATCGCGCGTTGATAGCACACATGCCTGCAACCAATGCTAACTCAGCTCCTGTGGGATTTGTACATTGGAGGGGTTGACAAGTTACTCGCCGCTGCTCGGTGGTATTCTCAGGGTACTCCGGCTTCCTCCACACGCAAAACTATCATCGACACAATATGACCTCAACTATTAAAGTGTCATAAAACACTAACAATTCAATAATGATTATCAACCCAAACCATTGTCGCGCATGTTCAGTAGTAATGCTACACTCTTGCTTATTATAGGGTGATATAGTAACTGCCACCTTGCGACATAATTGTCGTGGTGATATGTAGTGTATCATGTGCATACGCACACGTATATTTGAAATGACACGTGCTTATCGGTGCCAATTATAGGAGATTTCAACTCCTTGAGCCTTGGACCTTAGTAGTATGTGATGTTGACTTCTTGCCCTATTAGCAGGTTCTCGGCTGAAGTCATCAGTCACGTGACCAGAAGGGTGAGGTGAGGCTGCCATGGTAGCCCGTGTGAGCGGCCATCTTGTGTCGTCATTCCCATGGTGACAAGTGATCTACTGAGCATGCACAGCGTGCGTTTCTAAGGTGATGCCATTTTGACTATGGGCGCCGTCATCTTGGTTGTTGGGGTAGCACGTGGTAGCTATGGAGCCCAATGACCTTCTTGTTGGACAGAGGCGTGCTCTGAGGGTGTGTTCGATTCAGCGGGAGTGCATCGAATCACCACAAACAACGACCCAAACCTACCCCAACGAACCTTTTTATTGGACCGAATCTCCACCGAAACTTACCCAAACGGACCTTTGTGAGCTTCGCCCCACACGAGCACAAGATGCCTGTGGGGAGAGGCCTAAATGAGGCCCTAACTCATAGCTGTCATTGCCTCTCCTGCCCTCTTAGCCCCACTTCATTGCCTTCCCTGACTCATAGCCATCACCCCATGGCCTCATCTTGCGCCCATAGCCCTCTAGTGAACATCTCCCGTATGAGGATAAGAGGCCTATCAGACGAGGCCTCACCTCACACCCCTCTTATCCTCATTTCGGTTCGAGAGATAATTAGTGATCACCTATAGTGATGAAAATGATCGCCCGTGGTGATCATTAGTGATCATCTCCCCGTATGTGGATGAGAGGTGTGAGGTGAGGTGCGGGTCACTGGGCGGAGGAGGGTAGGAGCTCTGGAAGCAGAGGGACGGTGACTGTGTCGCTCTTGGCCCGGGTGTCTGGTGAAGGGTCATTTGGAAGGATCCGTCCCCAGGACAGGTCTCCATGGATGACGGGGAGGCTAGGGGAGCTGTGGTCGGGATGCAGGGATAGGGTCCCAGGTTAGGCTTTCCTTCGAAGATGTAGTGAGGTGTTGGATCATATGTGGAAGGAAAGGGCTTCTAGAAGAATGGCGACTGTGTCGCCCTTGCTCGTTCCTTTGGGTCACCTCACTGGTGATTGCCTGTGGTGATCACTAGTGATCATTCTCCCCGTATGAGGATAAGAGCTGTGTGAGGCCTCACCCCAAACCCTCTTATCCCCATCTCGGTTCAGGTGATCACTATTGATCGCCTGTGGTGATCGCTAGTGATTGCCTGTGGTGATCATTCTCCCCGTATGAGGATAAGAGGGATGTGAGGTGAGGCAGTAGTAGCAGCGGGTGGCCCCCGGGGGATGTATCGTTACAGGGCCTCATAAGGAGGCACACGTAAGCCTGCTGGGGGCCTGGAGGGTAGCTCGGTCGATCAAAGCAAAAAGAAACAGCAGCGGATTCCACTGGCAGGGCCATCGGACGCAGGTCAGACCACCCAGGCCTGGTTATCCCCGGTGGCACACGAGTGATCCCTACGAGACCCCTGAAACGATACATCCTTGGGGCCCCGAGCAGCTACTACTGCCAGTACCTCACGTCACACACCTCTTATCTTCATACGGGGAGAATGATCATTAGTGATCAACACAGGCCTCACCTCACACCCTTCTTATCTTCATACGGGGAGAATCATCATTAGTGATCACCACAGGTGATTACTAATGAGGTGATCCAACGGAACGACACAATCGCCCTTCTTCCAGAAGCCCTTGCCTTCCACATTTGGTGCAACACCTCACCACCCCTTCCAAGGAAGACTTACCCTGGGACTCTACTCCCGCTTCCCGACCACTAGCGACACAGTTCCCCAGCGACCCAAACGCAGCGGAGAAACTTCGACCAGAAGACCTCCCAACGTGACCCCCAACATCCCATCCATGTGTGACCCGGTGACCCTTTCCAGTCACTCTATCCCTAGCTTCCCCCTTCATTCATGGGGACCTGTACTGGGGACCTTTCCAAATGACCCTGCCAAACACCCTGGCCAAGAGCCACACAGTCGCCATTCTCTCCTTCAGGAAGCCCCACCCTCCTCCACCCTATGACCTGGGCCTCACCTCACACCTCTCTTATCCTCATACGGGAAGTTGATCATTAGTGATCACCACAGGCGATCACCATCGGTGATCACTAATGATCACCATTCGAACCGAGATGAGGATAAGAGGGGTCTGAGGTGAGGCCTCGCTGATGTTCACTAGAGGGCTATGAGCGCAAGATGAGGTCATGAGATGAGTGCTATGATTCAGGGAAGGTCATGAAGTGGAGGCTAAGATGGCAAGGGAGGCCATGATAGCTTTGAGTTAGGGTCTCACTGAGGCCTCTCTCCATAGGCATCTTATTCACGTGTGAGGCGAAGCTCACAAAGGTCCGTTTGGGTAAATTTTGGTGGGGATTCGGTCCAATAAAAGGTCCGTTTGGGGTAGGCTTGGGTCTTTGTAGGGTTGTTTGTGGTGATTCGATGTACTTCCGCTGAATCGAACACACCTTCATAACACGCCCCTGTCCATCAAGAAGGTCATTGAGCTCCAAAGCAACCAAGTGCAGCCCAACAACCAAGATGGCGCGCCTATAGTCAAAATGGCTGGCGGTAGAGTGCGTCACCATAGAAACACGCGCTGCGCATGCACAGTAGGACCACGTGGCACTATGGGAATGACATCACAAGATGGCCCCTCACGCGGGCTAACATGACAATTTCACCCCAACCCTTCCTATCTCCTGACTGATGACGTCAGATGAGAATCTGCATGAGAACTTGCTAAAAGGGTAAGAAGTCGACATCACATACTACCAAGGTCCACGGCTCAAGGAGTTGGAATCTCCTATAATTGGCACCGATAGGCACGTGCCATTTCAAATATTCGTGTGCGTCTGCGCACGGTACACTACATATCACCATGACAATAACGTCGCAAGGTGGCAGGTTGCTACATCACCCAATAATAAGCAAGGGTGTGATATTACTGCTGGACATGCGCGACGATGGTTTGGTTTGATAATCATTATTGGATTGGTGGTGTTTTATGACACTTTAATAGCTGAGGTCATATTGTGTCGAAGATAGTTTTACGTGTGGAGGAAGCCGGAGTACCCGGAGAGTACCACCGAGCCGTAACTTTAAACTTCCAAACGTACTAATCCCATAGGAGCAGGGTTAGCATTGGTTGTAGGTAATGGTGCTATCATCCTCCTTATCCTTCCTTATTGTCATCATTAATACATCACCATTCAAAACTACTCATTTTGTATGGTAACGCCAATTTTACTGATTGATTCGACGAATAACGGTGAACGATTTCTCTGTAAACAGAATGGCTGCGCCTAGGAACGCATCAAGTTGGGCAGCTCTAGCTTGGTTCATATCGGCCGAGATCGGCGACATATCAGCCAAATTTGAAATCATATCAGCTGAGCTCACAAATGGGTAATTCGGTGAAAGAAAATCATATCTTATAAATAATGATTTATATTTACCCGAATAAAAGGTTGAACAATTGCAACACGGCCGCTTACAAGTGCGTCAAAGGCAGATGAGGCTAAATGTCGTAAGACTTACGATACTCATCTAATAGGAACGTGTTTGAATATAGTTCATGCTCGAGTGGAAAGTTTATAGCGTGTTGTATTATGTCGGATGGAGGCATAAAGTGGCTTGCGTGAATAAAATTCTAGACTCCTTTTTTATTTGTTTTGTTTTGGGTTTTTGTTTGTAAAACGAGTCAAAGAAATTACGGCAATGGTGGTCGTCTTACACCCACTTTGTGATGTAGGGTCAAGTGAGTTATTGTAAAATATTTTACGTACCAGTTAAAATTATATTTGAGCGGTATAATGCGCAAACAGAAATAAGAAAGAGATAACTTGCGCCAACAAGAGCCCCCACGAGGCCTGAAGCGCCCACCTTGAACAGAACCTGATATAAACAGAGTCCAACAATGAATCTACATTAAGCAAATAATCTCCATAGTATACATTGTCAATTCTTGAGCCTCTCAGGAGTGACTAAAATAGTCCAAGCATCATGCCTTTTCTTCAGTTGATCTTAATGTAAAAAGTGGAGCTCCCCAATGGAGCCCCTTAATACAACCTATGTGGATCAATCTTACTTACACACCTCTAGAGTGCACTTAATAAAAAATTCTAATTCTTCAGCTACATGAACAATTCTGGCTCCCATAGGGAGCCCAAATATTAACCCAGGCACTCAATTTGAACAAACTAGAACCTCTTCCCACTAGAGATGTTGTATACCAAATATGAAAGCATTCTGACTGGTGGATCTGAAGAAGAAGATTTTTAAAGAAATTTCCTCATATTGAACTAAGTTAAAATTCGGGCTACCATAGCGAGCCCAAATATTAACCTAAGGACACGATTTTAAGAAACTTGAATCTGACCCCCTAGAAATGTTGTATACCAAATATGAAAGCATTCCGACTGGTGTATTTGAAGAAGATTTTTAAAAAAATGTCCTCATATTGCGTTAAGTTAAAATTCGGGCTCCCATAGGGAGCCCAAAAATTAACCCAGGCACTCAATTTGAACAAAGTTGAATCTGACCCCCTTCCCGAGATGTTGTATACCAAATTTGAAAGAATTCTGCCAGGTGGATCTGAAAAGATTTTTTTTTTTTTTTAAATTTATCATATTGTACTATATTAAAATTTGGGCTACCACAGCGGGCCCAAATATTAACCTAAGGACCCAATTTGAACAAACTTGAATCTGCCTCCTCCAGAGATGCAGTATACCAAATATGAAAGCATTCCGACTCGTGGATCTGAAGAAGATTTTTAAAGAAATTCCCTCATATTGGACTAAGTTAAAATTCGGAGCCCAAATATTAAGCCAGGCACTCGATTTGAACAAAGTTTAAACTGCCCCCCCCCCCCCCCCACCTAGATATGTTCAGGAGGATTTGAAGAAGAAAAATTTTAAATAAATTTTCTCATATTGCACTAAGTTAAAATTGGGCTAGCACAGCGAGCCCAAATATTAACCCATGGACCCAATTTGAACAAACTTGAATCTGATTCCTCCGGAGATGTTGTAAAACAAATATGAAAGGATTCTGACTGGTGAATCTGAAGAAGATTTTTGAAGAAATTCCCCCATATTGTTAAAATTCTGGTTCCCATAGGGATCTCAAATATTAACCCAGGCACTCAAATTGAACAAACTTGAATCCCCCCCCCCCCCCCACCCCACTCCGTGATGTTGTATACTAAATGTGAAAGCATTCTGACTGGTGGATCTGAAGAAAAAGATTTTAAAAGAAATTTCTTCATATTGCATTAAGTTAAAATTTGGGCTACCATAGCGAGCCTAAATACTAACCCATGCACTCGATTTAAATTAACTTGAATCTGACCCTCCTAGACATGTTGTATACCAAATATGAAAGCATTCTCACTGGTGGATCTGAAGAAGAATATTTTTAAAAATTATCCCCCATACTGCAATAAGTTAAAATTTGTGCTTCCATAGGAAGCCCAAATATTAACCTAGGGGCTTGGTTTGAACAATCTTGAATCTGACCCTCATAACAATGATGCGTACCAAACATTAAAAGATTCTGACCCGGTGGTTCTGAAGAAGATTTTTAAAGAGTATTCCCCATATTGTCCCAAGTTAAAATTCGGGCTCCTGTATTGAGCCCAATATGAACCAAGAGGCTTCATTTTAACAAAGTTGCATCTGACCCCCCAAATCCCCCACCCCACCCCCCTATGGATGCCGTATACGAAATATCAGAAGATTCTGACCATTGGTTCTGGAGAAAACTTTTTTAAAATTTTGACAAATATGCTGACTCTGCATTTTTTCGAAGCTCCTGGGGTTCCCACGGTGACAGGGGGAACATTTTTTGGCATGAGTCAAGTACTTATGACCCAATAATATTACATACCAAATTTGATTCAAATCGGACCATCGGTTCAGGAAATAGAAATTTTGTGCGGGGCCCAAAATCTTGCCCCCCCCCCCCCCCCCCCACACACACACACACTACAAAGGCAAGTATTGCTCTATGAATTTCGTTTGAACAAACTTGATTCTACATCTCAAAAGGAAGCACCATACTAAATATCAAGTCATTGAACCCACTGATTCATGAGAAGATTTTAAAAATATTTTGGAGCATTTTCCCCTACCCCCTCGAACTTAGGCCATATATGTAACGCTGCAACATTATTGACCCACTACTTGCTCCATGGTGGACCAGAGCACTTGGTTTATCTATCTCTTTGCGTGTAGGTCCTTTCCTTTCGCCACCCACGGTGATTTCTCAAGAACTATCAGGGGTGTCGTAACAAACTTTTGTAGATGCAAAGTTTGAACAACACAATTTTGGGGGCACATGATTCTAGAGTTGTGGCTCTTGATCTACGATCCTAATGTGATTTTTCCAAATAGGAGATTTTAGTTACCGTCTGTTGAAATTTGTTTCCAACAACAGATTGTTTTCAATTATTAGGAATTTCTTTGTTGTAACAATTAAAAGTAAGTTTGGCTGTTTGCATTTGTTTCGCATGTACTTGGGAGCTGTTTCCTTTTTAAAAAAATTGGTAATGTTTTTTTCTGTTACTTCAATATTCTTTAGTGATTGTTTTCAAGTTTTAAAATATTATTACCACAGACAAACAGTCCAATATTCTGTTTAGTCTGGGTTTGCTTTTGGAGTCACGTGCCATGAAGCAGAAAGAAATGCTAATTTTTTTTTCGTTTCGATCAGTTTAAATTTGTCTCTGTCACCCATTTTCCAACTATTGCCAACGACAAAATCGAAATTTCAGGCAAGCAAGTCGCAAGTTCGAGTTTTATGTTTAACTGAGGGGTTGGCCTACTTGAATTAAAAGTTGCGCCTCTTCAATTTGAAGAATACAAAACTTTAAAGTTTCGTTTACATGTGCCAACTTAAAATTGTTTCCTGCAAGAGATTTTTTCAAGACTCCTTAATCATAATCATAGAAGAAATAGAAGACCTGATCAGTTATAGGGTTATGTCCCTGAATTAGGAATAAAAATTCAGGTTTGTTTCATTTTCGTCAGTTCAAAATTGTTTCCCTACCAAGATGCCAGAAAAAGAGCACAAGAGAAAGCTAATGGTAGAGAGAGGGCCCAACCAAAACTCCCACAAAAATTGTTTCAGATTTTGAAACCAGTAGCCACAGCCATCTTGTCATCATAGAACCATCCCGTTACATTCCAGATATTTTCTGTAGGCGCCCAGGAGCAGGAGTTGAACAATTAATTCAACAGCATCGACTCGTCTAATAGGTTACAATACACTAAATGGAGGCAAAAGCGCCCTCTAACGGATTTTACCTCAACATTTAATATAGCATAAAATGAAGGAGATCAGCTGATTGGGGCAATATTTATTGATTTTGAAACCCTCAATAAAAATGCCACAGTGTCTATTTTAGAAAAAAACTGAAAATACTGGCACTGGCTGTTCTTTCCAAACTGTGATAGTTGAAATATCAGGTGTGGGGGGGGGGGGGGGGGGCAAGTAAAATATGCCTTTTCAATTGAGCGTGAAACTGGACGGCAGTTGGGAAATCGTCAGATTTGAACACAGAAAACACACGGTGACATATATTTTTTTCCTGTTCATTTTTTTAATGAGATGATATACTAAGTGGATTCAGGCCTGTTTTCCCCCAAATGACCTTGATGAGCTCAGGAGACAGGAATTTTTAAACTCTCTCGCCAATGCAAATCTTTTAGTGTATTACAACCAATATTGTCAGCTTAGTGTTTCTAAACAACGGGCCTATTTACGATTTTTATCTGATAACGCTGTGGATGAGAGTGGGCGCTAAGAAGGGAAATTGGCGGGATTAGTTTGTCACGGCATGTTATTAATTTTTTACCCTTAAAGAAGTGCACGCTTTTCTCTGCTCGTACCATCGGTACTCATCGCAGTGGTCCCCTTGCAATTTTCCTTCCGGCATTCCTATTTCACACGACCTCGGGCGACTTGTTGACACGAGAATACAGTTCACAAATGCGTTAGTCCGGCCGCCAGGGCACTGAACCTCAAAGTGGCGTACAAAGTACTTTTTCTCGATGTAATTTGTAAATGTAACATCTAAGAACGAAAACGCTTGGACGCCTGGCAGCCTTGGGTAATTTGAAATATCCACGTTTAAGGTGACATCGTCATTTCGCGGACTGCAATGTTTGCGACTAATACATTCCGGGCGCATATCAGAGGTTGCATCCGAGCCTATACGCATTTTTAAGGGATGTGCTGGGTGTTTGATGATTCTATCCATTAGTGCTATTCATAGCTGATGTATCTTCTAACCTTGTTTGTTCATTGTAAAACTCTTGTGTAACGTTGCAAGAGCAGAAAGTGACAAAGAATTTGGAGCGACGGGGTGCATCTTTTTGCGTGAGAAATAGACATATCCGGACTTTCGGTCCGTGATAACGAACAACATCCAACTGATAGTCAATAGACTCTGACATTTCTGACTTTTTAAGTCAAGGGGGCCGACTATGTTGCGACTGAGCCGTCATTTTTTGCTTGAGTTAACAAAACAGCCAGAGAATGGGTCCTTAGTTTTTCATTCTGAGATGCAATGTCAGCATCGAAATTATCTACCACTCCCTGTGTTAGCCCACCGTCAGAACTAGATATTAGTGTGAAGTCAACATCGCGAGCTGCTGTGTTTGCTGCCGATTTCTTGAAACGCAACAATTCATCATAGGAGCATGTTACTCCGAAGTCATACATCGTTTTTATGAGATCTTTAGAATCCCTCATCAAGCAACAGTACCAATTTTCATTGTTGTACCAGTGATGTTCAAATGTTTCTAGCAGCATCCCGGGTGGCGAGTGGTCTAATTTCGGCGACAAGCTACCCAGAAAAGCCAGCAACGTCTCGCTTGAAAACTCTGATATTTTGTCAAAGTAGAGCTCGAGATCATAAGTGTTTCGATCTATAGCCATATATTTAATTCGGCACATATGCTTTTATTCAAAACTTTCATTGCGCTTTCGGTATCACAATCATCTGCATCTGAATCCTGTGTAATCCGTACAGCCGATCCAGCTCTCGATCTATCCGCTAAAATCTTGGCTATCCCTGGCCTGGAAGGGGCTAAAATGTCGTTGCCGTACTTCTTAGCACGCTTAGCAACAAAAACTTGACGGGAAATACAAGTAGCCCCACACTCGCCATACAATTTGAACAAGTCGACCGAATTACAAGTAAGGGGTCGGTCATCTCTCATGAAAGCAACCACCGATTTCAAAGCTTCGGCATCGGGATTTGTATCTGTCGAGGTAGTGTCAATGAACTGCTTTGCAGCGGATGCTACAGATCTTGTACTCGTAAATGTAGCTCTGCAGACCAAGTGATAACGAGCATCTACCGCGTGCAAATCACTCATAGCACCTAAAACCCTTAACCTAACCTCTTCCACCAATTTATCTTTTCGCTGATCTCTAATCCTGAGTATGGTATCTCACCCTTTTGCGATGAACTACGACTGGTTCCAGGATTCATTACTTGACGGAAAATATAAGCCTCTATCCATCTTGCCGGTAAAAATGGTAATAAAAAGCAAGAACTATTCGAACTGAACGGTTCTTCTGCACTAACGCAGTACACGCTGGGACAATTCAACACATCTTTTGGAGGCTCATGTCAATCGATTGCCAACCAAGATGGCGGGCAAACAGTCTCGGTAATTTCTGTTCCATATCGGATCCTTTTCGGTAATTAGATATATTCTCATACAACAGAACACACCCTCAGAACACACACCCATACTGGCGCGGGCCTATCGGTACCATAATAACAAAGTGCAAACATAGGAACCAAGATGGTGATCTCCATCATATAAAATGGACGGTGGAAACACATGTTACCATAGGAACACACGTTGTGCATTCGCATAGAAATCATGAATAACTCTGGTAATGACATCACAAAATGGTTTCAAAGGCATGCTACTATGGCAACCCACGTGACACCTTCAATGTTGTCACTTCTTTCGGCAAATGCGGTCCGTTTGGTCCTGTTATACTACGTGGACCCCTTGAATTAAAAAGAGACAAAAAATCAGTTTAGTCTTGCACTTTCTGCTCAAGTGTGATAAAGGGCACGGAGTTTTCCAATTGTTTTTGGCAGTTAGTTTGTTATGTAATATAAAATGATTTCAAATGAAGAGAAATTCTTCTTGATAAATTATAGGGCCGATGTATGGGCGCGGCGGAAAATGTTGGGTTTCCTATTTATTTATTTATTTATTTATTTATTTATTTATTTATTTATTTATTTATTTCGGCGTATACATATTTGATACAATGTTTGAATTTGATCTCTTCTAGTGGGTACTTGATCAACTAATAAGCTGTCGGGTGATGAATTTCGATAGTACAAAAGGATCCAAACAAACCCGTGAGGTGAGCATCAGTTTACTTGATTACTTAATAATTTAATAATCCATTAATTACTGTTCACTATACTAACTGCTATAAAAATATGTCTTATTTGTAAAGTTGTGTTGTTGATCGGGATATCAAACTTACAATACACAGTAAATTTGTTCATATTGTTAACTATGTCAACCGACTCTTGCACACGCCCCAGAGTCACACACACATCATCACCACCAGGCGTATAATGCTATCTGTACGACGCAATTAAGAAATGGTTAACAATAAATTAAACAAATAGACCGATAATCTGAGCAGGTGATCTGTCACGAGGGCATTCGCACTTAATGGTATGGATTAATTCATTACATTCGACACCCTATGATGTGCCAGCCGACGTAGAACCAACGCCCAAACATAATGACCTACCTCTTTGTTCCAGTCTAAACGACACTAACCTCACAATGGGACTTGTTGTCGTTCTCGGGTGTTATACAGGGCAGTGGAGGGAGTCCAATAAGCAGGTTCCTTCTTGCCAACCCTGAAGCGCCAACTATCCTGTGGTGTATATGATGGACCGTATCTTTGGCGCCGGAAATGAAATATTTCGATCCCCGTTCCCTGTTATGTGCCACATAAATTGATCTAAGTTTATTCATTTGGTTACAGTCTGCTTGCAATTACTCTATATTCCAGGGGGTGGCAGGCAGATAGCCAATCCGGCTATGCCACTTCTCACGGTATACTACTTATTGTATTTATGCAATGTGTTTATTTGTAACTACTTTACGTTTATGTATACCCGTGAATAAAGAATCTGAATCTGAATGATTAATTACTGTTTCTTACATATAATGTGTTACTGGAAAATTATTTTACTGCGAAATGAAATCTAACTCTGAAACTTCCAGATTTGGGTTTTTCGTGTACCGGATGTTTTGACCATACAAGTTATTTAGTACAGTATTACCTCCAAATCTGGTGATATTAAAAATTTTGCCAAGCATTCACAGGTCTTTTACATTGACGTTTAAGAACGTTGTCAGATAATTATATTTGTAAACTACCGTTCCTGTTGGTGTCTTCTTCGTACAATTTTGAAGAAAGCAAGGGAGATAAATTCATTTTTGATTACAACTTGCAAGTTATTATTTTTATGTTAATTCAGTTCTTGTACTCGATTCCCCTAAAATGCCGATTCACCAATATCTAATTGAGGGTAAAGAAGTTAAATAGCAAAGCTGGGGGTACGATTCGGGAGCTTTAACAAAACTTCTCTGAAACCAGCAACCGCAAATATGATAGTTGATTTGTGTTTACTGTCATTTTAAAAGCTCAAGGCAGTTCACGGCTGAAAGGTGATATATTGACTATACCCCTCACCATACGATATCCGATACCATTTGTGAAGAGCATGTATGATGGTGGAACAGTGGTGATTGGCAGTTCCAACAAGCGGTTTTTCAATAAATATTTATTCAACAACGTGTGCGTTTGGTTGTCTTACTACAAACAGTCACCATCATGAAATATGATAACGGATTAATTTCCACCAGGTTTCTCATACCTTTATTAACAAAGATAATAAAGACATGTATGTCGCACTTAAACCGCGTCACGCTCAAGCGCAGATAACAAAATTCTTGTGTGCCCCCCAAAATGAAGATAAAATCATTATAGGTGAACAGGCCTTTTCTTTATAGGGCTTTATATAGGCACCAAAAATCTGGAATGGCCTGTCTTTCCACATTCGGCACTCAACTCAAGATTTTAATTTGAGGTCGCCAACATTTCTGTTGAAACATTCGTTTGACGCCGTGTGATTTGTATTTCTAATCCTTCCTTTTCAGGTTACTCAAAACATTTTGTGAAACGATATATTATTATTATTATTATTATTATTATTATTATTATTATTATTATATTTCCTTTTGCGTTCGGATTATGCTTTTCTAATATGAGTCACCGGGACCACACCGTAGTCCAAAGGTTAACAAGGTAAGTGTGGATGGTAAGTTGTGTATTTGTGATGCTCTTACTTGGTTGATAAATGTTTTCTGAGTATGTGCGCTGTGCCCAAAAGTACTGTTTTATGCAGGCATTCCACCCTAATGTTACCAGGAATGTTCTTAATATTGTCAGTCATGCCGTTCTTGACAAGACCGAGCGCACCTATCACTATGGGAACTGTGGCGGTTTGCATTCCCCACATTCTCGCAATCTCAATTTCTAAACTCTTACATTTGGAGAGCTTCTCTACCTCCTTGATGGACAAAGTGTTATCGGAATGACACCTCATATCTATGCAGATGCGTGTTTTGTCTTTTTCATTCTTTATGATGATATCTGGGCGGTTTGCTTTCATTTCTCTGTCAGTGGTCACGCCCATGCCCCGCAGGACAGTCACCTCCAAGTTTTCGACCACCGTTGCTGGTTCATGCTCATACCACTCAATTGATAAGGGTAGGCTGTAATGTTTCGAGACACACCAATGAATGCATTATTATTATTTTATTATTATTATTATTATTATTATTATTATTATTATTATTATTATTATTATTATTTCTAACCGTTTCGACGTTTGAGTAAACATCGGAGGATGCAATACAGTTCAGCCCTGGAAATAAAGGCCTTTCATCTTACCGGTTAAAACGCTGGGCTCCATAACACGGTGGTAATCTACAGAATAAAAATTGTCGGGAACTTATCTGCCTTCTTTGTGTTTACAATGCCAAAAATGCTGTTTACGTCTGAAAGAAATTTTGCCAAAATAAAACGCAACAACTAACGCGCGATCACGCTTTGTCGAGATCGCGCATTTGTTTTTTTTTTTCTTTTTACTTTGGTGGGATTTCTGTTAAGATGTAAACGGCATGCTACTCTATTTATATGTGGATGCAATGAGAAACAGTCTGTTAGTCCCTGAGATTATCAAGTCTGGCTGGCAAACATTCGGAATTATAAAGTTAATTTATGCTGTATTATTTTGTCGTAACCTGCGGTTCGTTGGAGCATTTTAAAGCATCAACGATCGTTCGTGGGTCATTTCCAGGCCTAAATGCCGAAATCGTGAATCGTTCATAGTTTATTTTCCTCAAAGTAATTATGTGGCAAACATAGAAATAGCCAATGGGATTTTTTATATAACAAACCTCTGGCAGGTATTAACTGTCTACGTGATCAAATTGAGTTGTAAAATGAGACTTGCCTTGCCTATAATTGTAAAAGGGTTACATGCTACAGTAGAAAATGCGTTTGTTCGACAGAAAGATTTGTCCGCAAGCACTTTTTAAAGAATTATAACACAGTACCTGATGCAACAGAAACTTGTCTTTGCTGGCGGAATATGTTGCATTCTTAAAAAGAGTTCACATTGACGTATCCTGAAGCTAGACAAAATGAATTGTATGTGCGAAACTAAACAATCTGGGCATCATATTGATGTTCACTGGAATACACAGAATTTAAACCTGATGTTTGCACACACCGTCCGCGTAAGCTTAAATATCAATCACAGGGCAGTACACATGTGTTAGAGAAACGGGTAAAAATATATAACTGTATGTGTAGGCTACGTTTTGGGGCAGGTGGATGCTAAAGTTTCCTACCAGAGGAATCATTATCCTGTACTGTCTTAAGCTTTGTGTGAGTGTAGTAACTAATACAACCCCAAGCGGCAACGATCGCTGTTCACTTTGGCCCGAAATCTTTTGGTGATGTGGAATTTTTGTTCGAAGCCAAGTGAAAGATTTAGTGCCAAATGGAATCTGATCATAAATGAGAACAAATTAACCATGTATCGTCCCTTGAGTACAAGGCGTCATCTGTAACGCTAATGCCGTGTTTCACTCTAAGTACGATATTTGAATTTAGTGTTACCTGGCTCTTTTTAGTTGCCCCCCCCCCCCTGAAATAATAAAGATATAGATAAAAAGTAAAAGGCTATTATTAGCGCTTACAAAATAATTTCATGATTTTTATTTACTCAGTATTTATTCACTCCAAATAAATTATCATCCAGAAAGATTTTAAAAATGATCAAGAAACATAAAAGAAAGATTAAGACAAAGAAATGTTTGAATAAGAATTTAGTGATCAACCGATTACCAAAAATGGCCGCTGACCAATTTGATTATTTGAGCTCAAAATCAGCCGATTCCGATGCTGATTCCGATTGTAATACCGTTCACTACTTGATAAGTCGAGACTCGAAAGAACTACATTAAACTGAACATATTTCACAGTGTTAAACTCCGTTGCTTCAGGTCCCGTAAATTACCAGTCGCGCACACATAGGTGGCAAACGTGGCTCTCGGAGCATGTGCGCGCAACTGGTAATTTTTACTGCGACCTGAGTCAATGGGGGGCAACCTTCACTTAACTGGCGATTGCCGCGAATACGCTCAATTGTAAGCTTTACATGTCGTTTAACTTGTATATCCCTAAAAGGAGCTTCTAGATACTATAGAACTTAAGAATACACACTGTGGTGGTGTTTCAACTTTGTTGAATGGTATCATTGACATCATTTTACATTATCAATTGAACAATTGCAGAAGATAATAAAATGCGGTTTATGAACCGCCACAAAATACTTGGCAACAATCGGTTGAACCGATGTTCCAGGAGCCCTTGCCATCCGATTGTCCACAATCGGCCGATTGTGGTGGCCGGTTCCGAACATCGGTTGAACATTATAAGAATTAGATTAAAAGGATAAACTGTTAAGAAACAAAGAACAATGATTATACTTATAGCTGTTAGCTATGGGTTAATTGACAGGCGTGAAGTCTGTCTCGCCTGTGTTGTCAGACAGCGGTTTTATCGAAATAATAATAAATAAACCACAAAGCCACTGAGACCTACCAAAGGTATATTTTTTATGCCACATTTTGGTGCCAAATGCTGTATTTTTGGTGCCAAACGAAATTAGCACCAATGGCACCCGTCGAGACAGCGTAAAGATTCGCAGCGACAGGTGGGAGGATCGACTGAAACTTGTTCTAGCTAAAGCTATAGATGTGGGATAACCACCATTTATTTCCTTTTCCACGAGAGCCGAAGAGCATGTCTGGTTGTCAAAAATGAATAGCCCAGAAAACTAAACTTTTTGTAAAATAAAGAGAGTGCACAAACTCGGTCTTTTATCTATTTTATAATTATTATTGTCCATGGTAAACGGCGGAGGAGATTTAACCAATAAGAACATTGGTCGAAACCTATTTGTATAACAAGGAGAGTCTAACGCCAAGTAATTAAAAGTAACTTACAGGTTTTAAATCCGGTATTTCTTGTCAAAATTAAGCATCTTCCAGTGAATATCATTCTTTCATAGAGATAAGATGCAAAACAGAACAATTTGCCTCCACTGACTTGCTACAGAATACCAAAAGATTACTTCATATAAATTTTATTCGCACCCTAAACTAGTTTCACAGCACATAATTCATGCGGTATATAAGTAGTAGGAGATGTGGTAACCAGCCCAATTCAGCCGGACCTACCCCCGAACCGAGGAAGTGACGTCATGTCACGTGACCTAGTGACGTCATGTTTGGCTGTCATGGTAACCCGCGTGAGCAGCCATCTTGTGACGTCATCCCCATAGTGATACGTGGTGTTAGTGCGCAGTGTGTTGTTAGGGTGATACGTGTTTCCGTCGGCCATTTTGTATACTGGCGGCCTCCATCTTGGTTTCTATGGTAGCACGTGGTTGCTATGTGACCCAAAGGCTTACAATAAGACAGGGGTATATTCAGAGGGTATGTTACAAGAATAGTTTCCCGATTCGTAGAATTACCCAAATAAACCCGACAATCCCTCCAAATCACATAAATCCACCCAAAACTACCGAAACGGAGTTGTATTCCCCATTTTATCGGCTTAGCACCTAGTGCTATAGTACCGAGGGTATCCCGGGGGTAAGTTCGATTGAATAAGAATAAATCTAATTACCACAAACAACCCGACAATCCCTCCAAATCACCAAATTCCACTTTATTTGATATGGATTCTTCAAGGACCCCTTTTAGGACCGCCATACCATGGATTTTAATAGTAGCACATAATGCTATATTACTGAGGGGCCCCCATTTGGATTACAGCCAACTGATAAACAACCTCCATGAAAGCCTATATCATTCTTAAAGCCAAGAATCTATCGAGTATTCACTGATAAGTCATTGCGCGAACGACTCGAATCCCATCCATCAAATAAGCCATAGAGTATTTACTCGAACGAGTGACTCGCACAAACGACTCATAGCCTCATTTCGGTATTTGAGGATACCTATGACCTGGTATTGTATTATTTGAGGATACCTATCGAGGATACCTTCTGGAGAATCCCTTTTTTGTCTTATATAGGTCCGGCTGAATTGGGCCGGTTACCTTATCTCCTACTACTTATATTAATAATTAACTTTTTACTCAGCGATCAGCAAAAATCACCTTACAATTTTTTTCAAGTTTATCAGCTATCTGTTATTGGGTTCTGTATTTTTTTTCATCTTCGAAACGCATATTTTAGGCCGCTTAGTGAATTTGTATGTTTATGTTGGGGTTACCAATCAATATTTCCAAAGTTGAAATATTAATTGGTCTACCTCCATACAAAGAATCTCGACTCTTTCAATTGGAGCCATTAAACCATCATGAGAGATACAATCAGGGTTTAAGGGGTTAAAATCTGCTGGTATTATTGTGAATGATGAACGAATGTTGTTACGAATCGTGCATTCATATATTCTTGTTTGCTCAGTGTACGGTCACATAAAACAGTGAATGAAAAATAAACTATGCAATAGTCAGATCACCTCAGTGTTGTGACATGTACAAAGGATATTCGAATGGGTGGAGTTGCTAGACAGAGGATCTTCCGACTTACTTAGAAACTCTAGAGACTGTGAAACATTTATGTAACTGTACAATATCATGATTCATATATATCTGACCTGTACAAATTGGAAATTATGGCGATCTGAAGAGGTTTCTCTTAACTGTTCCAGGAAACCCTTTTTTGCGGGTGACACTATTTATTTATTTATTTATTTATTTATTTATTTATTTATTTATTTATTGTAGGTTAACAACACTTTCAACCGCCAGAGTCATATCGTGTCGGACAGTTTCAATGTTGAAGGAAGTCGGAGCCCCCGGAGAGAACCACCGAGCGGCAGCGAGTAACTGCAATACTGTCCATCTTACTAACTCCACACACACATCGATTGGAGGCATGTGTACCATGGACGTGCAGTACACATTGGCACACTGCGCGAAAGTGCCTCAACTTGGGCAATTAGATTTAAGTGTCTTACCCGAGGAGACAAGGCAGATCATGAGGGACAGGATCGTACCTACGACTCTTCGATCTGAAGTCCAGTGCTCTAAAGAATGAACCACCGCGATCCCGACTTTTTTTTCAAATATTTAAGAATAATAGACTAATACTGATACGTTTGGCAGTATTAATGCAAAAGCAGTTGCACAGAAGCTAGAATTCTTAAGATTATATCATGAGTTTCTTCCACTGAGTCGATGGTATGCTGAGCTCTAATACAATGTTGCGAGAGGATTAGAGAAATCTAAATTCTCAAGCCGTCCGTCTGAGTCTGTAAGGAATTCAACGCTGATGTGACCAGGAACCAGCCTAGCCCTTAAACGGTCCATCACCTATGTTTCGATTCAATCGTCTGGAATATTTTAGTTGGTCGGAAAAGCGAACCTACGGTTGAATCTAAAACATATAAACATTCAATTTCTTTGAATCAACGTAAGAAATGTTTCTCGGACTAGACTTGATTTGACCGAATCTTTAATGACGCCATCAGTACCATCAGACATGTTAGTTTATTAAATAATGTGAATCCTGACTAACCACAGCAGTCGTTTTATGATTATGCCTGCGTAATTCCACCTGTTGTGTTAATATCTTGATTTTTTGAAGGCGAATTCAATACTTAGTGATGTGAATGGAATAGAATATCCAGGGGCGGCGGAAGCTCGATAAAAGGGGAGGGGCAGAAATTTACAATGCTACCATGGTACGACGCAGTGTGGAAAGGTTATTATTTATTTATTATTTATTTATTGGAGTTTAAGGTCACATACTTACGCACAATGGCTAATCGTGACCGTGACAGTTTTACAGGTGGAGGAAGCCGGAGCACCCGGAGAGAACCACCGAGCATCGACGAGCAACTGTCAGCTCCTCAACATTCTAACTCTGGACAAGCTTGGCTCAAATAGGGTTACAGCGGTTGAAGACATGTGCACCATCGACGTGCAGTACGCCGTAGTACGCGGCGTCATCGTGCCCCATGTAGGCAACCGGGATAACGTGCCTTGCCCAAGGACACAACGCGGGGCGTCCCAGACGGGGATCGAACTCGGGATCTCTAGCATAGAGATCCAACTGAGCCACCGCGCTCTCCATGGAAGGGTTACAATCGTGCATTGGTAAATGTACCATGACACACCATAGGCTCTCTTTTATATGAACATGCCGCTGTGTGGCCACTGTCTTGTCCGTTTCTTCTCCTTCAACCATCGTCCAACCCGAAGGCTAGCCTTCGGGTTGGAAGATGGTTGAAGTATAGCAAGCGGACCGAAGTGTCCGAAAGTGGGATTCTTTGGCTAAATATTGTTTGGATTTGCAAATAATGTTACAGGAATGCTTGTATATTGACACGTTTGCATGCGCCCATTTTAACTCATTGTGTAACTGCGAAACATATCTATGGAAAAAAGTGGAGGGGCACGTGCCCCCTGTGCTCCGCCGCCTCTGGGAATATCTATAACTAGAATACGAATGGATATCTAATATCTTCGTGACTTAAGGGACATCATATTTCATCAATGTCAATTTGTGATCAGGTGCCATGAAAAGTGGGTAAACAAACAGCTCATAACAACGTCGTGTTCCTGTCAGAATTAAACAGGTGGGCAGAGAGATTGAGAGAAAGTCTTCCAATAATGTAATTCATCGCAGCATTTCACTGCCAAAGTCGAAGAATATTAAAGTCTTATTATCGTCATAAAGAAGAGCATTACTCTGGGAGGGTTAAACAATGAATACCAAGAGCAATTTGAGTACTCGTTATTGATATTTGTCTAAGGTCGAGTAAGGTGGGTGGACGGAGAGTCGCTTTCCTTATTTCTTTTGAGACGAACGAGACGACCGTTCGTCCAACTGGTAGATACCCGTGAACATAATATCGGTACGATCACGCCAGGCCACTTCCGCTGTCATACAACCCCACTGGCTCCCGCATGAATCTACCAAGAAGGGGTTATCACCATAAAATAAAACCAGGAATTTAATAACCACTTTTGAAAGTGGACTGGAAATCCCAAATGGGAAATTTATCTTTATTTGAAAAGAAATTAGGAATTTTAACAGTCAGTTTCCTAGACGCACTATTCATCATGATTATGCAATTCTTAGGCCCTTTATTTAAAGTGATGGTCATATTCAACCACAACCTCATGAAGCTAGATCCGCGACAAATCGTGTTCTCTGGGTATATACCGAGAAACTTTTGTGTAGCCTGGTTGGATCGGGTGTAATCCGGTTGAAAACTGCGGGATCTGCCCAGAAACGAAGGAAGAACGTGTTAGAGAGAGACGACTGGAAACGAGTATTAAAGCTTATGAAATTCAGAATGAATCAGCTATTCATAGTGCACTAAAATTTGAAAGAAACAATCTAACCACGTTTTCGTAAATACTGCGGGTAAATGCAAAATCGAGAATTAGTGACCGGTAATTGAGGAAAAAACGAAATTGATTTGGGAATGGATCCCACAACGATACCATCCCAATCACCCCCTCCACTCTACTATGTAATAACCACTCCTGCTAATTAATTATGCCAGTATCACAGACGCGGTTAAACGAACAGTTACCAAAACGAATGAAACTGTAAATAAAGCAGCACAAAGGAACCCTCTTTAACTTGCCGTATAATTTTGACAAAATCTTGTTTGAATTGGTTGATATATATCTCAAATCTCGCCAAAAAGGATTCAAGAATTAAAATGAAGAATACGTACATAGTGTCTCCATAAATAAATTATGCAACAAGATGTTTTCTGGTGTTAAATAGAAAACAAGGACCCACAGAAGATCATTTCGAGATCGACTTGTCAAAAATTTGTCCTCCTATGGATTGTTTTGGGTTTTATTTTGTTGTTTCTTTCAGAAAAGCGTTTTGTTTCAAGATACATGTAATCCCTATTTCACAGGTCATAATTAGTTCACTGCTTATGGTCAAATTAGAGCTATCACTGAAACTGGTTAATACCCCCCCCCCCCCCCCCCCCCCTTTTTGGTTTCCCAGAATACATCTCTGTACGTGGAGCTTCGGAATTTTTTAATATGCGGGCGCTGTGCAAAATTGAAAATGTGGGGATATGTACATGTCCAATTGAAGTCATCGTGTATAAAAAGTTTCATCAACATCGAATGATCTTGGTCGAATGAGTTACACACAGAAGGATTCCTTACAGAAAATCTATATCCAATCTACGTTCGAGAGGAGATAACTTGGTTACAATCATCCAACTTCAAAAGTCTAGAATATGTGCACGTCAGTTGTTACCGGTCAAGTATGAAAAGTGTCATCGATTTAAATCGGTTCATAAATGTAGAAGGCGTTGTACACACAATAATCTCAAATAGAAATCTACATTAAATCTTTCAAGTCCAGAGGGATATAACTTAATTAAATCGTCTCAGATTGAAATTTTGAAACTATGCGCATGTCCAGTTGTTAATGGTTAAGCTAGAGAAGTTTCATCGAACTCGATTGAACATTCGAGAAAGGACCATTTCTGAAAGAAGATGGGTGTACGCGACTTGTGGTACCGATTGAGTACAATATGGGAGTTTGGATTCGATCGGCACAGCAGAATTTTAATTAAGGAGCGGAAACCGGTAAAATGTGTAAGTTGAAGGTCACCGTGACCTTGACCTTTGCCACAACGACCACAAAATAAATATGGCTATTCCTCTCATCATATCCAAAGCACATGTCAACTTTGGTTTCCATTGGCCCAGAAAAACTTTAATTAAAGAGCGGAAATTTCTATGTTCGAGCTCACTGTCACCTTCATCTTTGGCACACAACAACCCTAAAATAAATAGGGTTCATCCTGTCATCATTCCCAATCAACATGTCAAGTTTGGTTTTGATCGATTCAGCGGAATTTGAATTTGAGAGTGGAAACCAACTTCCAGAAAATTTTCAAATTCAAGATCAATGTGACCTTCACCTTCAACACAATGACCCCAAAATAAATAGCGTTCTTCCTCTCATCATACCCAATCAACAGATGAAGTTTGGATTCGTTCGGCCAAGGAGAACTTTAATTAGAGAGCGGAAACCAACTGCGTCTACAGACTGACGGATAGACTAAAGGCTAAAAGGCTAAATGGCCCCATATCTCAGGGCGCTGACGAAAAAAAAAAACATTCCGACAAGAGTGGCCAGATTGCCTGGGGCATTCACCGGATCTTCAGATTCATCTTTTCAAGAACATACCGTTCAGGTAACTAACTACAACGAGAGGTGTGACTGTCCCAGATGGGCCTGTCGATACCCCTGCCGCCATATTCTAAGACGAAAAGGGGCATAACTCTGGGGAAAAACGTCCAATCAAAACTATAATCGCAGGTGCACAGGTTCCCATGGTAGTGATCATCCATACCAAGTTTCAATGAAATCGACCCATAAACATCAGAAAATATCAGGATAAAATTATAAGGCAATTCAGGCATTCCAAGATGAAAATGGGCATAACTTTGGTAAGCGAAGTCCGATCGAAACTATAATTGCAGGTGCACAGGATTCCATGGCAGTGAACGAACATCTTTACCAAGTTTCAGAGGAATCGACACATAAACATCTCAGAAAATCTCCGGACAAGATTCAGACATTCTAAGACGAAAAGGGACATAACTCTGACAAAAAAATGTCTGATCAAAACTGTAATCGCAGATGCACATGTTCCCATGGTAGTAAATAACCATACCAAGTATCAAAGGAATCAACCCACAAACACCTGAGAAAATCTCCGGACAAAATTCTAGGCCTGCTTTTTTAAGTCGAAAAGAGACATAATTCTGGAAAAAATAATCGGACCGGAACTATAACTGCAGGTGCCCAGGTTCTTATGGTGGTGAACATTCATACCAAGTTTCAAGCAGATTGGTCCATAAACGTCTGAGAAAATCACCGGACAAAATTATGTCTACGGACGGACGAACGGACGGACAAGGCGATTCTAGTATACCCCCACTCCCACAACTCGTTGCGGGGGGTATAAAAATAAAAATTAACTGGTTGAGGGCTAGATTATTTTTGGTGGTCTGGATTTATTATTCAATATTTGTTTTGTTACAAATTATTGGAGAGTTCCCACAGGCACTCTCAAAACAATTATAATAAAACAAATTTATATAAACAAAATATTATTTGCGTTTGACTGAATATGAAACGTGAGCCAGGAAAATATTGGATTTTGCACTAGTACCCTCGTTTTTTGAAGTCCCTGAAAGTGGCTTCTTGCACTCAACCAGTTAACTACTTCAAGTCTCTACGTGTCGGAAACCGGGCTTTGTCGCTGCTGGAAGAAATAGATTCACGCCGCGTATTCAGTCAAAACTCAAGGAGTGTCGCCTGAATCCGTGCGAACGTATGTATCACCGTGACGAACCCGCCCGTTTCCCTTTTGTTGGGGTGGTTCTTATCCTGAAGGGGTTAATAGATCATAAATCAACAGGGGTTCACTGTAAACAACAATTTTAATACATATACATATAAATAAATATGGTAATTTGTGACTTACATGGAATCCAATGAATATGAAAAACAAAACGTCAATCACCCCCTACCCACACAGTTTTTGAGTCACTTGCGGGCCCGCATACTCTGCTGTCGCTGTTTTTTCCTCCGTCTCGCTGGTGTTTGTTCTCTGGTCGCCTCTTCACCTCACCCTTTCACGGCCATCGCACAGCCACTAACGTATTGTCACTTTATCCGGACGCCGTTGCTCTAACAAGTGACGGAATGTTACTCTACCACTGCCGTCGCACGGCCACTAACGTATTGTCACTTCACTCTATCGCTTTCCCTCTAACAGGTGGCGGAATGTCTTCCATCGCACGGCCACTAGCTTATTGCCACTTTATTGGACGCTTTTCACCCACTCAAGCAGTCGCCACCAATGGGGTTAAACTCTCCCCTACGTTTATCTCAGAATAATGTTCATACAGGCAAAGCCTACTCTGCCTACGTATGGCTTGCCTTCTAAAACAGGTAATGTCGTTTACCTGAATGCAAATAGCACGTGCCTATACTTTCGCATCGATGCGGCGCCGCCTCTAACCTATAGTATGGGACATCCCCATCTACTCGCAACGACCCACAGCCTTACACACCTTCAGACTGGAATTATTTTGTCGAGAAACCCCCTATTTTTATTTCCATAGCCAGACCATCAATTCTCATTTTAATTGCTTCTCTTGAACTTGATCGCTTAGATCTATCTTAATTTAATACTCGCTTTAAAGGTCCTTTGAAAGACTCGAATTTCGATATTTCCTGACATTCGTGACAGGCTGGACGCGTAATATGGGTGTGTGTCCAGAACATGTGCGATGTACTGTTCTTCCAACAATTATCCATTAACTGGCCATAATTACACAGATAACGACTACAGGAGAATACTGTCTCTTTTACTTCTTTTAATCAGTTATCAGATAGCCCATGTGGCGTTCAACAAGTGCGCCATAATGGACATTAAATTTCATACTCAATTAGCAGCGCTTGAATTATTGCTAGTCTGTTTATGTGACAAATCGGTTTTCGGGGTCTGTCAAAAAAACGCACATTCTTATACCTTTGGGCCCGAACGAGAAAAATTATCAAAGATATATACACTTTTAAACAACAAAATCGAAAATCCAAACTATCACCTTGACACCACGTCTATGCTGCAAGTATACAAAAAACAGACTTCACCAATTACACAAAACTTAAAACAAAAATGCAGGTATTGATTACACAACATGGACATGCCTTTTGAAAAATACAAATTTCAAAACAACTTAGTAAGAATCAGCAATCAGTAGCCTATAATTCTGTAAGGTTTCAATATTCTGAACCTAAACGTGTGAGATGGGTTGATTTCACCACACCGTCACCGTACTCACGGGTACACTCTAAATGAAAATTGAAACTCTGTCTTATTAGATCAAGGGGTTGTCACCCCTACCAGACGAAAGATGTCATTTGCGTGCAAAGCACACTATGGTGTGTCCCCCAATTTTCAGTTTTCCACCACAGCGGTCACAAATCAATTCACATGCAACCAAAGAGTTAACACATGACCAATACAGGGCTTTATAAAACTAAGAATCCTTCATGCGAATCTATGAACCCTAACATAACATACGAAAGCATTTTAAACATTTCGAATAATACATCCTTGAGGCTTTTTGCAGAAACTGATCCTATAACAGCAAAAGTGGTGTGATTGGAGTTAACAGGGCTGGATACAAAATTCCAACACCTTTTTGCACACCTTATGATTTGTGAGTATCAATAATTTTTTTTTTATTATTCACACCAAAGCAAAAATTTCCCTTAAATTGGATGAAAGGAAACAGTATAATGAGATTTTTTTTAATGTGTGATATTAAATATTGTCTTTAATACGACAAAAGTGGTGCAGCGCATGCGACCAGATTAAAACTCCAAACCTTTTTTGCACATCTATAGAGACCATACCTGAATATATGAACGCTTGGAATTAAAAACACAAGGAACCTTTCGCAGAAACTGATTGTCTAATGACAAAACTGGTATTCCGGGAACCACATGGGGCCGGATTAAAAATCCGAAACGTTTATACACATTTAAAAAGCCAACCTGAATTCGCCAGAAACTGATTGTCTGATGATAAAAGTGGCGCTACGGGCGCCATATGGGGCCGAATCGAAAATCTCAAACATTTATGCACATCTAAATACACTACCTGAACATATGGGTACACTTTCAATGTTTCGAATTAAAACCCTTAGGAGCCTTTCGTCGGAAACCGATTCTCTAACGACAAAAGTGGCACCACGGGAGCAACATGTGGCGAAATAAAAAATCCGAAACCTTTATGCACATCTTGAGACCATACTTAAACATTAAATTAACCCCCCTAGGAGCCTTTCGCCGGGAACCGATTCTCTGATGACAAAAGTGGCGCTACGGGCACTAAATGGGGCCGAATAAAAAATCCGAAACCTTTTTGCACATTTAGAGACCCAACTTGAACATATGAACACACTTTCAAAGTTTCGAATTGAAACAATTCTCTAACGACAAACGTGATGCTATGGGCACCATATGCGCCCGAATAAAAAATCCCAAACCTTCTATGCACATCTAGAGAGAGACCCAACCTGAACGTATGCATGAACACACTTTCAACGTTTCGAATTCAAACCTCTAGCAGCCTTTCGCCGGAAACTGATTAACGACAAATTGGCACTACAGGCACCATATGTGGCCAAATAAAAAATCTGAAACCATTATGCACATCTAGAGACTCTACGTGAACATATGAACACACTTTCTGCGTTTCGAATTAAAACCTCCAGGAGCCTTTTGCCAGAAATTGATTCTTTAGCGCTACGGGTGCCGCATATGGACCGAATAAAAAATCCCAAACCATTATGCACATTTAGAGACCCTACCTGAACATATGAACACACTTTCAACGTTTCGAATAAAAGCCCTAGGAGCCTTTCGTAGGAAACCGATTCTCTAACGATAACGGTGATGCTATGGGCGCCATATGGGACCGAATGAAAAATCCGAAACCTTTATGCACATCTAGAGACCCTACCTGAACATATGAACACACTTTCAAAGATTCGAATTAAAACCCCTCGGAGCCTTTCGACGGAAACCGATTGTCTAACGACAAAAATGGCACCACAGAAGCCACATGGGGCTGGGTCAAAAATCCGAAACCTTTATGCACATCTAGCGCCCCTACCTGAACATATATAAACACACTTTCAACGTTTCGAATTAAAACCCTAGGAACCTTTCGCCGGAAACCGATTCTGTAACGACAAAAGTGGGACAACGAGTGCCACGTTGGACCAAACCAAACAAAACTCCGACACATTTATGCACATCTATAGGCGCTATATTAACATATGAACACAGTTTAAACAATCAAAATTACATAACCTAGGAGCCTTTCGTCAGAAAGCAGCATTTCAACGCAGTCGTTAGGTGGCGGCACTGACACCACCTGGTGACAAAAATTCAAACTAAACCTATTTTTGCCCTCTCTATATCATACTTAAGAAGTATGGTAAGTTTCAAAGTGATAGCTCAAAACATGGACGTATGGACGGAGATCATCACTATATCCCCGCATTTTTTAAAATGGGGGGGGGGGGGGGGGGGGGGTAATAAATTCCATCATCTTCATACATTTTACTCATCTGTGAAATATCACAAATATTACGTTTTGAAGTTTTATTAACCTTCTGCACTCAGATGTCAGAATACCAAATTTATCAGCAGCAAGTTTTTCCCACAACGCAACTGAAATTTAATAAATTATATCTTGTTTGACAGAACTCACGGAGTTCTGTCAAACAATATTCAATTTATTAAATTTTTCATGCGACGTGGACAACATGGAGTCAATGTCGAAAATTTGGAAATACTACAAGAGTGCTTGGAGTTTACGACATAGAAGTTGATTCACCATAGGAGCAGGCCTGGCAATCTAGAAAATCAAGGAGTGCAAAACAGTTGCCCTCCTCAGATTGCTTGGGAGTGAAATTGCACCTGAAATTTTCAATGCAAAAACTTGTATGCTATTTTGGTTATATTCACTTCAAAGTATTAATATTGTGGCTGAAAAATTGAACTACATTCAGCTGCATAGTGGAAATATTGGCACACACATCTCATTATTCAAAATGTTGCATTCAATTTTTATGTGACAGTCTTCTACACTCAAAATGTATCGAAATGCAACATAGAATGGGTCATGAATTATTGAGAATCAATGCAACATTGACAAATCGTCCCCTGAGTTCCAATGTGTCATCTGGGCCACTAGGCAGAGAGAACACATTGTAACTCAGGGGACGAAATGATAATAGATTTGGAAGGCAATTCCAAACACTTGTCTGGCAATCCAGAAAATCAAAGGGTGCAAAAAATTGCCCTCCTCATTTTTTTTCTAGGTGTGCAGTAGACGTGCGGCACTCCTGCACTCCTAAAGAATGCCGGGCCTGCCATAAGAGTGCACAACTTCGCATAAATTCCAAATTTTCAAGGTCGATCAAGATAGTAACTACAGAGAATCGAGCATCACGACATCTGTATGTATACATGCTGCAAATCAGCAACCTGCTGGCATTAATTCTTTGCCGTTTGGCTGCTCTAAGCGGAAATGTATGAGGAGTTGATTTTAATACACCCTTTACAGAGAGGTAGATCAAGGGAAGTAGCTTCCTAAAATATTAATTATCTTTATAATGTTGCACAACAATGAACCATTAACCCTCTGCACTCTGATGTCTAAATGGCAACGTTTTCAGCAGAAAATAATGCCCATAATGCAGTTTGATATTTAACCGAATATACCTTGTTTGACAGAGCTTGGTAATATAATTGGTTAAATTCATAGTTAAATAAGAGAAAAACAGAATGATTGGAGACAATTTCGTTGCATCACCAGAGTGCTAGGGAGTTAACAATAACTTATTGTTAATAAGATTTTTCAGTTTCATTGACCAAAACTCAAAAGTTTTGGAAGGGTTGATTTCAAGATAAGAGTAACCCCTTTCATAAAAATGCTGAATATTTAAAGTCTGTCAAGGGCAGTAAATCCAAATTAGTGAAGAATTTATTTTGTCACATGATTACATTCCACACATCGACGAACCGCCAATAATAATGTTTAAAGTTTCATCAACAAAAACTCTAACATGTAAGATGAGCTCATTTCACCATCAGTGTACCCATCTTCATAAAAAATACTAAGTCGGCCAAAGACAGTAATTGAACAATTTGAAGAATCCCACCATCTATACATGTTACGCATTATCATTCTGTTGGTAATAATTCAGTTTTATGAGGTTTCAGTGCTCCAAGCTAAAAGATGAGAAATACCTTCCTTCATAAAAATTCTAAATTTTCAAAGTCAGCCAAGAGCAATAACTTCGAAAAATTTCAGAATTCCGTCATCTGTCTACGATCCATCCATCTATTATGTTTTAGAGTTCCATTAACCCTTTACCTAACCTGAAAAGCAGACGACACTTGCAAAAATAATTCTTGAATAACTAATTTTTTTCATTTTTTGTCTCAAAAACAAAGGTTATGGCCCCCCGTTGGAACGAGCTCGACGAGCTCGTTCCAACGAGGGGTCATAACCTATGTTTTTGAGACAAAAAATGAAAAAAATAATGAAAATTAATTGGCGATTTTTGAGAATAGCGCTGGCCGGTTTCGGCCGTTACGTTGGGTAAAGGGTTAACCAGAACTTTAAGGTGTAAAGGGGGATGATATAATCAGAGTACCCATATTCACCAAATGCTGCGCCAAGGGCTACGTTCTTGGTACGTTAAAGGGGCCAAAATAAAATGCGAAACCTTTGTGCACATTTACGCATCGTATTACACCATCTGAGCATATTTTTAACATTTCTAATTGCAAACTCTAGAAGCCTTTGGCTGGAAACTCCATAACCAAACACAAAAGTAGCTTCCCAGTCAGATGGCAAATGGAAACTGAAGCTTTCGTGCACTTCTACAGACCATAAACATCTGGACGAAGCTCTAACTTTTGGAATTGGGTGTCCTAGAAGCCTTTCTCCTGAAACGGCTTAACAAAGCGGTAACGTGGCTCACTTGGCACGGCCAAGGGTCACAGGGAAAATCTGAAACTTTGGCGCATATCTACAGATCGTATTGCAACATCTGGGCATAGATTTCGCATTTCCAGTTACGTACCCTTGAAGCTTTTGGCTAGAACGAATCGCCCGCATCCGCCCGCGTAAATATGCAAATTGAGCAGTTGAAAAAATTAAATATTTCAAAATATTTCAACAAAACCATATCATGTGACCCCCCTCATTGGAACGCGCTCATTGAGATCGTTTCAATGAAGGGTCACATGATATGGTTTTGTTGAAATTTTTTGAAAAATTAAAAAAAAATATATTTAAAATAATAAATTTTGATATCGTCTGCGCTGGGTAAAGGGTTAAAAACACAAAAGAGGCTTGATGGCACAGCCAAGTGGCACATAGACAATTCGAAAAATCTTCATACACATCTACAGACACTAGTGCAACATGTGATCAGTATGACTACGTTTACAGCCAGGCCACATATGCAAAATCCCAAACCTGCATACACACATCTACAGACCGTATTGCAACATCTCAGCAAAGTTTTAGCATTTCGAATTACATACAACAGAAACCTTTAGCAGGAAGCGGTCAAACAAAATAGTACAGTAGCTCAGGTGGCACATCCGAGTGGAAAATGGAATACCTGAAACCCTAGTGCATGTCTATAAACCCTATTGCAATACTTGAGCATAGTTTTAGCATTTAAAACTACATATATCCAGACGACTCCTGCCGATACGGGTCTAACACAACACTAAAGTAGTTTAGGTGGCACAATGAAGTGGCATGTGAATAATCCGAAACCTCCATGTACATCTACAGATCTTATTGCAACATATGAGCGTAGTTTTGGCGTTTCGAATTACATACCCTAGAAGCTTTCACCGGAGACGATCTAAGAAAGCACAAAGGTGGCTCAGGTGGCACACCCAAGTTGTACACAGAAAATCGGAAACATTCCTAATCATTTCCAGACCCAATTACATCATTTGGGCCAAGTTTTAGAATTTCGAATTAAGAACGATAGAAGCCTTTCATAGGAGCCGTTTCAACACAATACAGCACAACACTGAAATGACAAAGTTGGCACGACCAAGTGGAATATGGAAAATCGAATTACATATTCTAGACGCATTACATCCGAAACGGTCTAATTCTACGTTTACTCAGCCAAGCAACATACGGACAACCCCAAATCTGCATACACATCTACAGATCGTATTGCAACATCTCAATATAGTTTTAGCATTTCGAATTACGTACCCGAAAGCCTTTTGCCGGAAATAGTCTAACAAAATACTAAAGTGGTTCAGGTGGCGCAGCCAAGTGGCACATGGAAAATTTGCAACCATCGTGCACTTCTACAGACCTTATTGGAACATCTGAGCAGTGTTTAGTTTTTCGAATTACATAGAGCAGTGTTTTAGTGTTTCGAATTACATATCCCAGAAGCCTTTCGTCGGAAATGGTCTAACACAACACCATAGTGGTTTAGGTGTCATAGGAAAGAGGCATATGGCCAACCCGAATACCTTCGTGCACACCAACCGACACTATTTTGGCACCTGAGCATTTACACTTACATGCCATAGAAGACTTTCGCCGGAAGACATCCAACAAAACACTAAACTTTCTTAGGAGGCACATCTACAGACTCTATTGCGACCTCCTAGCAGGACACGGGTTGGAATTATTTAAACACGAGGGAAAATCAGCGTTGTTTTCAAGTGGGCCAAACAGAAGTTCATCTGGTGACAGAAATATTCAAAAGTGGTGCTTTCCGGATGTTCAAACCCTAATGAACAACTGTAGAAAGTTTGAGCGTTTCGAACTGAAAAAGAAATGGACGCACGGACGTACGGACGTACGGTGGAACACTCCGCCAACATCCCGCATTGTTTTAATGTAAGTGAGGGGACAAAAATGAATCGTGTATTATTACCACTTTAGCGGGAGTTCTCTAGTATATTCACGGAGTTTAGCGAGACGATAAAACTCAGTAATTCATGACGCCATGCAATAGGAAGCGAGCGGCGTGCGTTAATGAAAACAAAATTCGGTCCGGTAAAAAACCCGCGGGCTGTTATTCATTCCTCTCGGCCGTTAACATAACAATAACATGAGTTTGGATGGCGTTACGGTTTATTATTACCCCTTCTCAGGGCGTTCCCTAGTAATTAACGGGGGGGGGGGAGGGGCGGTGGCTCAGTTGGTAGAGGTGCAGGCTGCAAGCCGAGAGGTCCTCGGTTCGAATCCCACCTGCGTCAACCGCGTTGTGTCCTTGAGCAAGACACTTCACCCCCATTGTCCACGTAGGGGCACGGTGACCTTGTGTACTAAGGCGTACTGCACATCGATGATGCACCTGTCTTCAACCAATGCTAACCCTGCTTGTGTGGAGTTGGTATATGTTGGGGAGCTGACATTTGCTCGCCGTTGCTCGGTGGTTCTCTCCGGGTACTCCGGCTTCCTCCACCCGTAAAACTGTCACGGTCATGGCTTGCCATTGTGCAGAAATATGTGACCTAAAACACCAATAAATAAATGAATAAATAAATAAATAAATAAATAGTAATTAACGGAGTTTAGTGGGGCGTTAAAACTCGGTAATTCAAGCAACCGGAAGTGGGCGGTGGGACGTTAATGAAAACAAAATCCATTAACAGCCCGCCGCCCGCTTCCGGTCATGATAATAATGGTAATAACATGATTTTGTTGGGCGTCCAATATTGATTGGGCTTCCCCCATGTAACGAATATCGACTGTACCAGGTGATGGCTCTGGTATATACCATCAGATCCAAAGAGATAATCTCTATCAAATTAATCTTGTGTTAATATAACGATAACATAAGTTTGGGGTCGTTCCGGTTTATTAACGCCATTGAGGACTGAATAACAGCTCTCTGGCTCATTAACGGCCCTCTATTTCATCTCGGGCCGATAATAAATCCTCGGGCTGTTATTCACTCCGCCCGGTCCGTTAATAAAACCGTAAGTTACTAACGCCCTCCAAACTCATGTTATTGTTATATTTGCACAAGATTAATTTGATAGAGATTACATCTTTTGACCTAATGGTATATTCCAGAGCCGTCAACTGGTACCGTCAATAGGCCTATTCGTTACATGGGGGAAGCCCAATAAATAGTTGCAACGTGCAGCCCCCCCCCCCCCCCAAACACACACTTTTTTGCCGGGCCATGTGTTTTTGTATGCATATATGTTAACACAACCAATGACTGGTGAGACAAGGGACGGATCCACAGCCTCCCCATATTTTTGCCAGCTATGTTTCTCTCGTACTGGTTCAGTTTCTATGGATTTCGGATCATTTTTTGCAGTAAGTGGCAGCAAACTCTACAATGTATACAGTCTATTAAAACATCGGTTAACTGAAATAGATCGTAATCTTAGAGACATACAAGTAACGTGGCAAATCCATCCCAGACAAGATAATCCACAGACAGTATAATTGCTGTTAACGTCTGGTAAAGCATACAGATGAGGTCCATTTATCAGCTTTGGGCCTTACGACCAAAGGTGATAAATAGACCTCACCTGGATGATTTACGTACGTTTTTTAACGGCTCTCAAAGTGTGATTCCTTTCAAATACATCTGAAAAATCTCAAAATATTCTCTCAGATGTATGGAAATAGGGGTTTGGGCACCCTGGAATTTAAAATTTTCCTACGACGAGCCGAAACATGATCGGCCCGTTATACCGAGGACCATCCATCGCCCGATTCCCCCCCCCCCCCCCCCCCACTCCCACTTTGAAAATCGTTCCGCCGCTCCTGTATTTTATGGTATGTACATACGTTTTTAGAATCTGTTCTGCTCTTAGAGCCAGCGTATTGCTATCTTTTCGCATTGGCGCTTGCAGCAGAAGTCGTGAAATTGCCACCGTAATGTTCATTTCCGTTTTTCTGTGAAAGTTGCAATGCATTCTTGTAACACAAACAAAGTCCCCACAGTGGCAATGATGTCTGATTCATGAGACACCATGGTATATCGAGATGATGTCTTAAAAATAATACTTACATTCACATCAAGTTCTTGATAATTCAAAGATCTGATGGAAAAACGACATAAGACGCGCAGACGACAACGCACTCAGTGTTTCATTTCGGCTCGTATTGCGTGAGCTTGGTGGTAGAATCATTGAGTCGTGGGTGATCGACCCGCTTAGCTCTCCAGTGGTATTGTTAACAGTTCGGCACGCCTCCGGCTGTTTTAAACATGTCCATTCCAGTAATCGAATGGGGCAACGAAAGGAATAGCCACCATCGACTTCGGTGTAATAGAAAGCGGACAATATACATTTTAGTGACAGACAAAACTTTTATTTATTTTTGTAATGCTGCGAGAGTTTAATTAGACATTAAAAGTGACATTAGACTCAAATTAAAACATAATTTTTTTTTAAAATCCCCATCTGTATGCATCGTCGGCATGGCTCTAACCAGGCCTAGCATTCTTAAAAATGCAGGAGGGCTAAAAATCGCTCTCCTCACATGGACTAGGGGAGCGATTAGTTCTCGAGCATATAAAAGCTAAAAGTGGCAAAATGAATGTACTATTAAAGAATTCTGCCTAGTGGGCTTTGTACATTTTCTATGGTGCTACTAACAAGGTAGTCTCTGTGAGACGGCTGCACTGCCCCTCCCACACCCCCGGGCCTTGGTAATGCCCGCGGGTATGGGAGGGGCAGTCTGGCCATCTCGCAGAGACCACTAACATAGCAGAGATCTGAAAACCTGTGGGTTTTAGGAATAGGCTGTTGTGGTAATCATTATTTTCTAAGGCAAGGAGGGCCTCCTCAATTTTTATTTTTAAATAAATCGTTCTCCTAAAAATGCCAGGCCTGTCTAATTTCTCAGTACTTGAGAACAGGTATCAGCAGGCCTACTGTCTTTGCTGCTGTTTATTTGCCCACTAAAATTCAAGCCAACTTTACTAAACTTGGTCAAAAGATTGAACAGAATTTAAGGTACTCAGTATTGCACTTCATATTAAAAAAAATAATGGACCTTACGTTAAATGTATTCGAGATCGAAGTTCAGGATTTCAACTGAAAATAAACGACCAGTGGCCTGGAAATACGGGCATTGATATGTTCATGCGGCGTAGCTAGGGGGTTGCCCCACCCCCTAACATTTTCGCTGCCCCCCCCCCCCAAAAAAAAAAAATTGGCCCAGTGCAAGGTTCAAACAACATAGAGCCCCAAAATGGTCTACAATGTAGGGTTCACACACGCTGCAAATGTCTCAGATTCGCTCTTAGAGCATTACATTTCGCAAAATTTTCTCGTGTGTGTGTGGGGGGGGGGGGGGGAGGGGGCGGAGAGGGGAGGGGGTCTAGTCTAGTCCTACCTAGGATCTTCCGATCGTTCCCCTCTCCTCCCACTTCCCTGTTTAGTTAGGACTGGGGGAGGCCTCCGGAACCCCACTCAACGGCCTTTAAAATATCATCTTTACCCCCCCCCCCCCCAAAAAAAAAAAAAACAGGCTAGAGCAACCCCCCCCCCCCCCCCCCCCCCCCCCCCCCCCCCCATTATAGAAACCTGGCTACGCGCCTGGTCTGTGTGAGACTGGGTGTGTGCGTCATCACGTTTCTTCACCAGCTATGGATTTCGTCAGAAATTCAGTCTCATACAAGGGTGCCCTCACACTGAAAAAATGTCATGGGTGGTCCATATACTCAAGTGACATGGAAGAAATACAATATACAAAGCTATGTAACGAATTTAGTGGGGAAACTCGTTAAATGTGGAGCCAAAAATGTTCATTTCTCTCGATTTTAAAGGCAGTAGTAAAGACAAATCAGACGGGGGTATCTTCAGTCACTTCTGAAGAGTAACAAGTCTGCGCACCTCCCTCCTGTTAACCTTAATTCCTAATAACACTGCAATGGTGGGTTGGTTTAGATATGCTGACAGACAAACACACACACTCTCTCTCTCTCTCTCTCTCAACTATTTCTGGAAAAATATGAGGGCACGTACTCGCCCCACCCCTGGTTCCGTAGTCACTGTCTCCCTCGGGCTGTTTCACGCTGTTTGTTCCCGCTCAGTAAAGGTTGGGAGTTACTGATGTCTGAGAGCTTCTTTTCAGGTACCCTGGATTTGCCAGGTCCTGCGAGAGGAATTTCAGGCTCCGGCCTGAATTCAACTGACCGGGCCCTTTGATAGTCTCTAGCCAGACGTGTCGTGAAGATGACCGATTGGGACGGGGTGGGGTGTAAACATGGTGGCTCAGGTCCCGACTGACAGATATTCCAAGTACATTTTCAAGGCATGTCTTCATCGAATGTAAGTCAGTCCGGAATATAGTTAACCCTTTACCCAACGTAACGGCCAAAACCGGGCAGCTTTATTCTCAAAAATCGCCAATTAATTTTCATTATTTTTTTCATTTTTTGTCTCAAAAACGTAGATTATGACCCCTCGTTGGACCGAGCTCGTCGAGCCGTTCCAACGAGGAGTCAAAACCTATGTTTTTAAGACAAAAAAATGAAAAAAATGAGTTATTCAAGAATTTGTTTTGTAAGTGTCGTCTGCTTTCCATATTAGGTAAAGGGTTAAAAAACCCACGACGTCTTTTAAATCTATTAGTGAATATATAAAATATGCATGTTGTAGTTGTGGTCGTGGTACAACTTCTTATTTGATTGACACCAGTGGTGGCGCCGGAATTTGCATGACCGACTGTGCGTGCGACACAAGTCCAGAAGCCAATACTATGAAACGTTTACAATTGTATTTTCTAGAATTGTAGTTTCTACCTATTAATACTAGAGGTATCTACCAGGCCAGGCCAATTCTCCCGAAAAATCACCCTGATACAGTAACCTTGGTAATATATTACATTAAATTAACTGAGCCACTGTTAGTATTATTTACTCAAATAACACAGATAAGATTACCTGTATCTGATGACATATCAAGTTTGGTTTCGATCGGGACCGATAAAATTTTAAGTTCAAGGTCCCCGTGAACTTGATCTTTGGCACAATGACCTAAATATTAATAGGATTCTTCCTCTCATCATTCTCAACAAGTTAGGTTTCGATCGTGAATGCATAATTTTAGTAATTAAAGAGCTGAAACCAACTACGACTGATAAAATTTGAATTTAAAGGTCACTGTGACCTTGACTGTTGGCATAATGACCTAAAAATACATATGGTCTTCCTGGTTATGCCCGATCCACATGCCAAGTTTGGTTTAGATCAGGCAAACAGCATTGTAATTAGAGAGCGGAAACAAACTCTGCCTGATAAAACTTTAAATTCAAGGTGACTGTCACCTTTACCTTTGCCACAATAACCCCAAAATAAATAGGGTTTTTCCTTCGATCATGCTCAACCCATAAGCCGAGTTTCGATCGGGCAATCAAAATTTCAGTTAGAATATACAACTCTGGTAAATGTTTAAGTTCAAGGTCACTGTGACCTTGACCTTCAGCATAATGGCCTAAATATAAATAGGGTCCTTCCTCTCGCCATGTCTAACCCACATGCAAAGTTTGGTTTCAGTCGACCATGCCGAACTTTAATAACAGAGCGGAAACCAACACTGATAAAAAAAAATCAAGTTCAAGGTCACCGTTGGCACATTGAACACAAAATGAATAGGGTTCTTCTTCTCATCATACTTAACACACATGCCAAGTTTGGTTTCAGTCGGACAAGCAGAATTTTAGTTAAAGAGCGGAAACCAGCTCTGTCTAGACAGATAGACGGACTGACGGAATTTTTTTCGAGGGGATAATAACTGACTAAAATGAATCATTGGAATTTTAAAAGATGTGGCAATTTGCCAACAGGCAAATTGCCACATCTTTGAACATTCTAATGGTTTATTTTAACCCAATTAAAGTCATAACTAGAAAATACAATTTTAGAAAATACAACTGGAAAAGTTTTCTAGTATTGACCCCAGGTTTCAATTAAATCTATAGTATTTTAAGAAAGGGCAGATTCAGATTCAGATTCAGATTCTTTATTTACGGTATACATATAAAAACGTTTTACAGATAAATGTTTTACAGACAATGTATTCAGCATACCGTGGGAAGTGACATAGCCAGATTGGCTGTCTACCTGACACTCCCTAGAAAAATAAAAATTGCAACAGACTGTGATGAAGTGATCGGACTTGACGTAATTAGTCTAATTCCTAATGAGGGATGGGTGTTCATATTCTTTTGCCAATAATTTGTTCTCGTATAAAAAATAAGTTAGGGGGATATAATTATAGATTCCAGCGGACGACTGGTACCTCAATATTGCTAATATCCCGAAACAACCTGCTTAATATATTGTTAACACAGTTCAGGGTTGCAAACAGTAACAACAGATCCCGTCATAAACTATCGTATAAATCTTGGAATAATACAAGTCTGTTAATGGGGGGTCCACATCGGCTGACACACGGTGGGGCGCAAATAGCGTTGAATCAGCCCGTTTCAGTTTAAACTGGAACGGCTCCCCCAGCGGTACCTCGCGGTGTGACAGTCGGCATGACACGTAAATTATTGATGCATATTCACGGAACAAATCGAAGGATTTGCAGGTTGTACAGGACGAGGATACCAGAATGGGACACAGAGCATAACTTGTGTGTATAAGTTCTTTTTGGTAAGTTCTTCTCGGTAATTTAATGAAAATACTGATTTTTATTATGTACATTCTGGGCAATAAGGGTTATTACACCGGACATAATTGGAGTAGGAAGAAATAAAATCGGAGGTTAATTTGCGTCTAAAGGCGGTTTTATTGTTAATATTTCGAACAGTGACATCTAGAGCATTCCATAATTTCGGGAACGTGTATAATGGAAGTTTATCTAAGGTACGGTTTCGTGTTTTTTCTATGTTCAGAAGTCCATGATTACTAGCAGGCAAGAGAGAATTGATATCTTAGACTTCAATCCTGACAAAAATGCCCCGACTATCCCGTGCACGTACTGTCGAACATACGGTCCTAGTATCGAAGCGGCAAGATGGGGAGTAGCTCGGATGAGATTAGGAGAAGAGAAACCCGGGACATGACGAACATGCACGATTATTGGAGTCTAAATTCAGAATCTTTTTATAAATTGTTCTCGAATCCTTGCGCGAAACGAATGAATTTATCTTGATAACAAATCCAGCGTCTCCATGAGGTCCTCAAGTTTCGCCTGCGACTGACCGTGAACTCTGCAATACAAGATTCTAATTCAATTGGACAATTACCTTGCTAATACTGCGCCACCCCCAACCGGTGATTCTTTGGGGTAATTACCCCGACTTCCGTGGCTGCTCGACGGCCCAATAAACAAGTTTACAGGGAGCCCGGTGGCTCAGTGGTTACGAATTGGACTTCAAACCGAAAGGTCCACGGTTCGATCTCCGCCACGGATAACCACGCCGTGTCCTTGGGCAAGGCACTTCATCCCGAGTGCCTACATGGGGGCACCGTGGTGCCGTGTACTAAGGCGTACTGCACGTCAATGGTGCAATTGTCTTCAACCAATGCTAACCGTGATTGTGTGGAGTTGGTACGATAAGGGGTCTGACAGTTGCTCACCGTTGCTCCAGGGTTTACTCCGGATACTCCGGCTTCCCCATCTTCGAAACTGTCCGACAGGACGTGATTCTGTCTCTTGAAAGTGTCGTTAAACCCCAATAAATAAATGAATGTGATTTGATCTGAGTAGTATGTCTCGTATGTTTGAGTCACTATTGGCAGGATCTCATGTGACGTCATAGTCACGTGACCCAGTGGCGCCATGTTGTGTTGTCATGGTAGCCCGCGTGAGCGGCCATGTTGTGACGCCATCCCCATAGTGATACGTGGTGTTAGTGCGCATGTGCAGCGCGTGTAGTTACGGTGATACGTGTTTGCCGTCGTCCATTTTGAAAACAATTTGGTTTCTATGGTAGCACGTGGTTGCCATGTGACCTAAAACCTTCTAATAGGATAGGGGTATGATCGGAGGGTATGTTCGATTGAACAGGAGTAATTTCCCGATTCGGAGAATTACCACAAACAACCCGACAAGTTGTACTATTTCGAATTCTTTCAGAATTCTCTGCTTCTGTCTATCTATGCAATAGTTTTCATCTACCTGACCATGTTCCTTTGTCCTGGGGTATACTCCAGTAGTGTAGAAGAGCCTATCAGCTGGAACAGCTTTGCTTATTATTACTATATTTAGCTGTTCTGGTATGTTCTTAGTTCTGACAGTATTCCGAGCACTCTTATTGTTTCATTTATCTAGATCACCCAATCAGTTCACTTTACTGGCTCTAACGAACCAATCAGATGCCTTGACTTCTCATAATATGTATGCAGTTATCTCCCTTGTGTATATCAAGAGCCTATATCATTCCCAAATCCAGTAAGCTGTCGAGTTATTACTGAAGTCATTGCTCGAACGACTCAAAGCCCATTGAGCAAATGAGCTATCGAGCAATTGCTCGTTCGAGTGACTCGCACATACTGCTCATTGACTCATTTCGGTTTTTGAGGATACCTATTGCCTGGTATTGTATTATTTGAGGATACTTTTTATAGGATACTATTACTTGTTTGGCCCAGCCTTCTGGGCCACCCCAGGACATACCTATCCAAATTCCCCTTATAAGCTATCGAACAGTTACTGAAAAGATATTGCTCGAACGACTCGATGCCCATCGAGCAAATGAGCTTTAGAGTAATTGCTCGATCGAGTGACTCGACATATTGCTCGGAAGCCCTCGAGCAAATGAGCTATCGAGCAATTGCTCGTTCGAGTGACTCGCACATACTGCTCGTCGACTCATTTCGGTATTTGAGGATACCTGTGGCCTGGTATTGTACTATTTGAGGATACTTTTTATATGATACTTATCTGAGGATACTATTACCTGTTTGGCCCAGACCCTCTAGTCCACACCAGGACATACCTATCCCAAATTTTCCTTATAAACTATCGAGCAATTACTGAAAAGCTATTGCTCGAACGACTCGAATCATATAGAGCAAATGTGCTATTGAGCAATTGCTCTTTCGAGTGACTCGCACATATGACTCTTAGCCGCTCATTTCGATATTCGAGGATACCTATGACATGTCTACGTATCAGTTGAGGATACCTGTTAAGGCGTAGTATTTATGTATTGGTGTTTAAGATCATTTTCGAGCATCTATGTCTATATAATGACCGCAACATATGCATGAAGTCAAGTTTAGCCAATCGTTCACATCTACGCTTCCCACTTTAGAGGACATCCACCACAGCTGTCAGTTATCTGGTCCTGTTTTAACAGGAAACCAGAGCCTATTTACCATAGTACACAAGCACTGTCCCACTTCACGGGTCCCAAGGAGGGATTAAATGCGTATATTGGATTACTGATGTCAAATAGGTCTATAAATGTGAGGCCGTCATAGTAATTGTTCAATAAATCCTGAGGTATTTTATTCAATTAACAGAAGTTTATGCAAAAAAACTTATATGCAATTAACAGGGTAAAGTTGTGCTGGAGTGGAGGTATGGTAAATGGTTTGGTATTTGTTAGTAAAATGCAATTGACAGTTGAGATATTATTAATTAAGAAGGCTTTTAGTGGTTTAAAATTATGATTTTAAAAAAATCATTCAGTACCTAATTTTCAATAAAGTAAATTGTGGACTTTTCCACTTTTTCCTTTTATTCTGGCGTGGGGTGGCTATGGGATTCCTGACTCCATGTTATGTTTATAAATCTTCATACAATCAGATTCTGAAGCCGATGCTATTTTTGAAATTGAAATGGTTTGGGATAAATGGAGGCTACCAGTCTTGTGGTGTGAGGGAGATAACTCTTTATAGGGCGGAACATATCAATTTTAACTCGGTAAATTAAAGGGCTCTAAAATTTTAATATTTCAGGAGAAAATTTACTTTAATGTTGAAAAACACTGAAAAAAAGAAAGGAAAACTAAGCCCCATGTATGTTATTTATTTATTTATTTATTGGGATTTAACGACACTTTCGACAGCCAGGGTCACCTCGTGTCGGACAGTTTTACAGGTGGTGGAAGCCAGAGTACCCGGAGAGAACCACCGAGCAACTGCCAGGCTCCCCAACATACTAATTCCACACAAGCAGAGTTAGCATTGGCTGAAAACAAGTGCACCATCAACCTGCAGTACGCCTTAGTACCCAAAGCCACCGTGCTCCAACGTGGGCAATGGGGGTGAATTTTCTTGCCCAAGGACACAACGCGGTTGCCACAGATGGGATTCGAACTGAGGACCTCTCGGCTTGCCCGCTGTATGTACCAATCAGCAGTAATTGTAAAGAACATGAGGGTATATATATAAGAACTGATTGCTAATATACCCTGTTAGCGACCATTTTCACTGGGGGTGGGGGGGGGGGGTGGGTGGGGGGAGGGTGGTGAACATAGGTGGAAATTTATATTTGATCCATCCAACCTTTGCTGTATATTTTGTCCATGACATTTTCATTTTTGGGGACCCACCCCATCTCATACATTTTTATATACAAAACTTCGACACTTGAACACAAACTCGAAATGCGTAATGCACCCATACAAAACTGGTCTGCATTTACCATAGTGCATATAATAATTATGGATTACCCAGGGGATTTCCCTATTTACGTCATTATTTATGTTCTGCTAAACCTATGTTGACAAATTTTCTGCACAAGGTCCTGAGAGTTCAGCAGATTATTCCAGCAAATACCGGCAAATCAGCCCCATATAATATGACAGGTCTGCATAGCAGGATAGCTATCAAATTGGCGTTTTTTGTTTTTGTTTAATCAGACTTTTTTGTTTTGGGTGAAATAATGAAAGTGTCAATGGCAGTGTAGCTTAACTTGACTGTGTGTTGTGTTTGATGAAAAGGATAATGTTCAATGTTTATGAAAGGATTATGAAACATGACAAGAATTGTGATAATTGAGAATATGTTAATTTCTGTTCCCTGTATACTATGTTTTCAATAAAAATAATTTGAGGTGTAGACTGTACTAAAGAACTGAGGGGTAGGTTAACGTGGCCTTCAGAGTTAATGTATGTCAACCAAAGTTACCAAGTTACAGTGAAATTATTCCAAAACGAGACATCCCATCGAGTTACAATGAAATCCCTTCATAAATACGTCTTGTAAACTGTCCTAAAGGTTTTCGGGCTTCGCGCCTGTGTAGCCATCGCGGTTGACCAATAGCAACCAAAAGGGGACATCTTCATCTAGACATCATCCTACCACGTTACAATGAAATCCCTTCATAAATACGAGCTGTAGTCTGTGCTAAGGGTTTTTGGGTTTTGGGCTTGGGCAGCCATCACGGCCGAATGATCGCGATGAAAAGGGGATGTGTTCTCATCTGGGCATTACCTGGAGTCATCTTACCAAGTTACAATGAAATCCCTTCATAAATATGACCTGTAGACTGTGCTAAAGGTTTTTGGGCTTCGGGCCCCTGTTGCCATCACAGTTGACCAATCACGACCAAAAGGTGACGTTATCATCTAGACAGTATATGGAGTCAACCTACCAAGTTGCAATGAAATCCCTCCACATTTATTTATTATATTATTATTTATTGGTATTTAAGGTCACATATTTTTGCGCAATGGCTAATCATGACCACAACATGAGTATCAACTCAAGACGAGGGGTGAGCATTAAAAAACCATGTTGCCCATTTTAGGGAGGGTTTGCACCTCCCAAGCATTGGTGACTGGGTCCTATTTTACCAGTAAAAGAGAGCCTGTTTACAGTAGTGAACAGGCATTGCTTCACTTCTCGGGGTTCCCGCGGGGTAAATCCCTCCATAATTACGACCTATAGACTATGCTAGGTTTTCGGGTTTTGGGCTTAGGCAGCCTTCACGGCTCAAAGATCACGACCAAAAGGGGATGTTCTCATCTAGACATTATTTGGAGTCATCCTACCAAGTTACAATGAAATCCCTCCATAAATACGACCTGTAGACTGTGCTAATGGTTTTCGGGTTTTGGGTCGGGCAGTCGTAACGGTTGGCAGATCACGACCAAATGGTGAAGTTCTCATCTAGACATCATACAGAGTCATCCTACCAAGTTACAATGAAATCCCTCCATATTAAATATGACCTGCAAACTGTGCTAAAAGTTTTTGGGTTTTGGGCTTGGGCAGCCATCACGGTTGAAAGATCATGACCAAAAGGGGACGTTCTCATCTAGATATTATGCAGACACATCCTACAAAGGTACAATAAAATCCCTTCATAAATACGACCTGTAGACTGTGCTAAAGATTTTTGGCTCGGGCAGCCATCATGGTTGATCGATTGTGACTAAAAGGGGACGTTCTTATCTTGACATGACCCCAAACCTGCATATGAAATTTTGTGACGATCGGATAAGAACTACTGGGTGTAACCTGTGCTAAAGGAAAATATGAACAGACTCACAGACTTCCGCACGCGTGATGGCAATAGCTTATCTTGACTTTGTCAAGTTAAGCTAAAAATGAAAGTGTCAATGACACTCTAGCTCAACTTGTGTACGACATATACATGTATAGTATGTGACACAGCAATGACACACATCTAGGTAATGACCTGATAACAAAGGTACATATAAAGTATTGTAACGGTCTGTACATAAATGCTGACCGTAGCTTGTAACAAATGTATAGGTAAAGTACTGTAAAGGTGGGCAACAGTTAGATGCTAAACTAGAAAAGAAATCTTTGAGTCCCAGAGTGGATCTGACTGAGCCCCAAAATATTTGTTCTCATAGCACAGTGATAACAAAGGCTTCCAAAAACACTTGTTCCTATCCTAAGGTGATAACAAAGGTACCCAAGAAGTTTCCTGAAGATCGGTTCATAAATACAGCCTCTAGCCCAAGCCGTATTGACATGTGCACTTACTGTGTATAAGTAGCTCTGAATAAATCAAAGTTCATCTAATTTGCATAATTTCTGCACGAGAAAAAATAGGCCGATGAAATCGTCAAGATGTGTACCCATACGTGCAACAAGTAGAAAGCTGTATGATGGAGGGCCACCCTGGATGCCGACATTATGTACACCATACATGGTATGGGTACATATAGAAATGGATTGGAGGAGTTCCTAATTTGATGGATAAAGGGTTAATATCTCTGGATCAAATTATTAGATTTACATAAAAAACTATACAGCACAGCATATCAGTAACCTGAATACATATATAAAGTAACCTGATAATCAGATTAATATTTATTGAGTTATCGCATGCCGAAGAAATGGATTGGAGGAGTTCTCAATTTGAAGGATAAAGGGTTAATATCACAGGATCAAATTATCAGATTTACCCCAAAAACTATACAGCTCGGCACATCAGTAACCTGAATACATATATGAAGTAACGTGACAAATAGATTGATATTTTTTGAGTTATCTCATGCCAAAGGGATTGGAGGAATTTTCAATTTGAAGGATAAAGGGTTAATATCTCAAGATCAAATTATCAGATTTACACCAAAAACTATACAGCTCGGCACATCAGTAACCTGAACACAAATGTAAAGTAACTTGACAATCCAAGCAATATTTTTCAAGTTATCGAATTATTTATTGATTTATTGATGTTTTTAAGGTCACATATTTATGCACAATGGCTAATCATGACCGTGACAGTTTTACGGGTGGAGGAAGCCGGAGTACCTGCAGAGAACCACTGAGCAACGACGAGCAGATGTCAGCTCCCCAACATCGTAACTCCGCACTACAGCACAGGCAGGGTTAGATTGGTTGAAGACATGCATACCATCGACGTGCAGTATGCCTTAGTACACGGCGTCATCGTGCCCCCACGCGGGCAAGGGGGAGTTATCGAATGCCAAAGGGATTGGAGGAATTTTCAATTTAAAGGATAAAGGGTTAATATCTCAGGATCAAAATAACAAATGTACACCAAAAACTATACAGCTCGGCACATCAGTAACCTGAACACAAATATAAAGTAACTTGACAATCCAAGCAATATTTTTCAAGTTATCGAATGCCAAAGGGATTGGAGGAATTTTCAATTCAAAGGATAAAGTGTTAATATCTCAGGATCAAATTATCAGATTTACACCAAAAACTATACAGCTCGGCACATCAGTAACCTGAATACAAATATAAAGTAACTTGACAATCCAAGCAATATTTTTCAAGTTATCGAATGCCAAAGGGATTGGAGGAATTATCAATTTGAAGGCTAAAGAAGGGTTAATATCTCAGGATCAAAATAACAGATTTACACCAAAAACTATACAGCTCGGTACATCAGTAACCTGAACACAAATATAAAGTAACTTGGCAATCCAAGCAATATTTTTTAAGTTATCGAATGCCAAAGGGATTGGAGGAATTATCAATTTGAAGGATAAAGGGTTAATATCTCAGGATCAAAATAACAAATTTACACCAAAAACTATACAGCTTGGCAAATCAGTAACCTGAACACAAATATAAAGTAACTAGACAATCCAAGCAATATTTATCAAGTTATTGAATGCCAAAGGGATTGGAGGAATTTTCAATTTGAAGGATAAAGGGTTAATATCTCAGGATCAAATTATCAGATTTACACCAAAAACTATACAGCCCGGCACATCAGTAACCTGAACACAAATATAAAGTAACTTGACAATCCAAGCAATATTTTTCAAGTTATTGAATGCCAAAGGGATTGGAAGAATTCCCAATTTGAAGGATAAAGAGTTAATATCTCAGGATCAAATTATCAGATTTACACCAAGAACTATACAGCTCGGCACATCAGTGACCTGAACACAAATATAAAGTAACTTGACAATCCAAGCAATATTTTTCAAGTTATCGAATGCCAAAGAAATGGATACAGATGCCGGACGGACAGACGGACGGACTAACAAATGGCTACTTATGTGGCTATTTTATGGACATATTAGGTGGCTAACCTATAACACATGTCCAACATAATAAAACAAGTTTTTTTGGGGAAAATTTTTGGAGGGTCAGCTAACCCTACCGCTTACTGACCCAACCCTACCCACCCCTAACCCTAACCACATAACTCTAACATCCCTTCACTGACCCCACCCCACCCCACTCCTAAACCCCACCCTGGAATGCCCTAACACTACTCTACATTTATCCACCCCCCCCCCCAACCACCCCCACAATAAGGAATTCTGTTACGTGGCTAGCCACGTAACAGACTTTAACCACAGAAGTATCCTGTTTTACTGACTCGTAGCCACATAAGTAGTCATTTGTTAGTGCAGACGGATGGACGAACGATGGATGGCCACCCCGGATACCAGCATTATGTGTACCATACATAGTATGGGTACACATAAAAATACCATTTGATAGTTTTATCAGTGTGGGTGCATGTATGTTGTTGACATCGCATACCATACCGATACCAAGGTAAGTCTTTCTAAAAATACTGATATCGGTGTAACAGTTTATCCCCCCCCCCCCCCTGTATATCTTCGAGGGGGGAGGAGATAAACTAGTTTATCCCCCCCCCCCCAATGGTTTATCTTCCCCTCCCCCCCCCCCCCCCAACCTGAATTTTTTTATCTTTCAATTTAATCACAGAACTTTTTAAAGAATTTGCTTTAGTACCCCTCTGTTATATTAAAAAGCATGAGGGGCAATTTGAAAACTTGTCAGTCTGGCCTTGAGAGTGCAGCAACAAACCCTATATTTTGATATGTTTTTTTTATTTGAAAATATGAATCAAATTCTCATCAGTATCGTTGTATGAGCCAAAAAAATAATTTAAAAGGGGATATTTTGAGAAAAAAAACGCAAGTTCTTCTTGTGCAATTTTCTTCTAATAACAACATTTTCAAATGAGTCTTGAAAATGGAAATTTGTATAATATTCCACTCACAATGCTAAAATGTTTTTTTTTTTCCTTTGGGCATCTAGCTCTCTCGCATACTGACCAATGAGTTTTTCATGCTCACTTGATGCTTTTTTAATATCACACACATGTGAACAAGCAAATTCTAAAAAAATATCTGGTAAAAATCTGAATGGTAAAAAAATTCAGGTGGGGGGGGGGGGGGGGGGCAAGATAAACCAGATAGGGGGGAAGATAAACTAGTTTATCTTCCCCCCCCCCCCCCCCCCCCCCCCCCCCGGGGGGTGGGGGGGGAGTTGTAGAGGGGGGAAGATATCGTAGTACACCGGAACCGAACCTGAAATTTCATTACCACCCAACTTAAAGTAAATGAAATATTTACACTCAAGAACAACTTCAAGTGATGCCCAAAATGTCATGCTAAGTACTGGTATTTTAAAAATGATTATTACAAAAACCAGACAAAGTAAAAAAACAAACATACAATTACCTAAACAAAACAGAGCCAAAGTAAAGAGATGGTCTGTCGCCGGTATACTCCCACCATGGCATACCACCTAGTGTTGGTGACTGAAAAGGGGCATCCAATTTTTCTAAGTAAAAAAAAAATCCAATATGGCCACCAGTCGGCCATCTTGAAACCGAGCAGGAAAAAAATTATGTCAAGCACTTCCCCTCATCATGTTGATCATTTTTGTGAAGTTTCATGGAAATGCTGCTAAAACTATGGAAGTAGTTCGCTCCATAAGTTTACATAAAAAAAATCCAAAATGCCCCCCCCCCCCCCCACCAGTCGGCCATCTTGAAACCGAGCAGGGAAAAAAAATATCACACACTTCCCCTCATCATGTTGATCATTCTTTGTGAAGTTTCATGAAAATGCGGCTAAAACTATGGAAGTAGTTCGCTCCATAAGTTTATATAAAAAAAACCCCAAAATGGCCATCTGAAACCGAGCGGGAAAAAAATTATGTCACACACTTCACCTCATCATGTTGATCATTTTTGTGAAGCTTCATGAAAATGCGGATAAAACTGTGGAAGTAGTTCGCTCCACAAGTTTACATAAAAAAAATTCAATATGGCCATCAGTTGGCCATCTTGAAACCGAGCAGGAAAAGAATTATGTCACACACTTCCTCTCATCATGTTGATCATTTTTGTGAAGTTTCATGAAAATGATAAATTCATAGTAATTTGTATATTTTTATACTTGCCAATGGCCCAGACTGAGCTGGTGCTAACTCCAAAATATCAAGAGCAAAACACAAATTTTGCACCCCCAATCCACCAAATTTACATGCAAAACCAAAAATAGGCAGATGAAATCGTCAGATGTGTACCCATATGCGCAACTAGTAGAAAGCTGTATGACAGAGGGCCACCACAGATGCCGACATTATGTACACCATACATGGCATGGGTACATATAGAAATGGATTGGAGGAGTGTCTAATTTGATGGATAAAGGGTTAATATCTCTGGATCAAATTATCAGATTTACATAAAAAAAACTATACAGCACAGCACATCAGTAACCTGAATAAATATATAAAGTAAAATGACAATCGGATTGATATTTTTTGAGTTATCTCATGCCAAAGGGATTGGAGGAATTTTGAAGGATAAAGGGTTAATATCTCAGGATCATATCAGATTTACACCAAAAACTATACAGCTCGGCACATCAGTAACCTAACACATAAATATAAAGTAACTTGACAATCCAAGCAATATTTTTCAAGTTATCGAATGACAAAGAAATGGATACGGACACCGGACGGACAGACGGATGGACAAAGGATGGACGAACGACGGATGGCCACCCC